>OY804597.1:55760324-56077720 GCA_963680895.1 Fragum sueziense | reverse complement strand
TAGTCATGGTTTCCCTAATATCGACACCCACTGAAAAAGTTCTTCTAAAATGGATATTCTGAGGCTTTAGTTTACTTAGACTACAGGAACATCTGATAATTTGTACACGTTGTAAATGGTAGCTAATTGTATTAGTAATTATTTCAATTGGGATGTATTTGGTCACCAGATTATATAGGCTATGATCTGGTCGCTACCCTAGTTGCAATAATGCAACCAAAACCTTTAGTCATCATCTGGGTTTCCAATACCAACCATTACCAATCATCAAGTTTGTGGCTAAGACATCGCATCTAGCTGTACCCTAATGTTGAAAAGTAGAAGTGATGTTAATGCCTGTAGTTTACCTACCATTTCAATGTAAAATAGGACAAATACGTATTTAAAACTGTCATCTGAAAATCGTATTTCATATTCGCTCAAATTCCCAACTGAAGATTAACATACATGAATAAAAATGACGAGTCTTACTTTGTAACAAACATCCTTTAATCCATCACAAAGGTCACACTAGTTTAAACTTATTATGCTATAGCCTAAAACTTAATGCAGATGGGGAATAATTTGACCCCTGTAAAGGGTACCGCCCTGTTACGCCCTGTTACCTAAAGTTTGAAAGAGTAAAAACTCATTGGTTAGTCACCAAAACACTCGGGAAAAGCATCCCCTAATTTACGATGGTCTTACATACAGAGTTATCTATGCCGTACAACCGCTGAATTGATTGGCTTAAACAGTTTGTCAGTCTCCACCCATCCATGATTAATATGATTGATTGACAGGCAAGTCCGCACGCTGTTTCACATTCCTTTGTCGGAACAAAATGACGTCATACATTCGTCACACCACAGACTGTTTTAGAAACTTTGTGAACATCAAACAAAGCCGCCAACACCTGCTATTCAATACTTTAGACATTATTCATAAAATACACGCTTTTTAGAGGCACACTTGTTTAATGTTCATGGGGTGCAGATAAAGTTTTAATTGAATAGGGTTGTGGATAAATTAAATCAATAATTGGAATAATTAAGTGACAAGGTAGGCCTATCACATTTACAGAGCCAACACTTTCATTTTTTTTGTGTCTGCCAATCATGGTGGATAGTCGCATTTTGTATGGATGCATGGTTTAAAAAGCAAACTATTTAACCGGATATTCTTATGATGTTGAATGGTTTATCCTTTTTCCACAGCGATTTCATAAGTGTCCTCATGCTACTGGCGTTTTTTTCACAAATGTGTTAACAAGCGAAGTTTTCTCCACACTTCACATGAATCATTTTTATTTATAAATCAAATTATAAATCCCACCAAAGACATCACAGATTTAGATACTTACAAATTTTGAATGGAGTTGCAGACAAGAAAATATTTTTAATTGGTGTCACAAGTGAAAGAAGTTAATATCATAACATTAAAATTATCAAGGGAGAAGGAAAGGAAAAATTAACGATTATCAACAATTCTCTCTTTTCTCTCAATGTTTTCCACAGCAAATTTAAGCAGCGATGTCAAAGCTGGGTCATGCCTTGCAAATGGTTACATAAAACAAGTAAAGTCCTTATTTTCTAAAGAAAAAAATTGGGTGTCGATAATAGGGAGAGAGGGTGTCGATAAAAGGGAAATGTTGAAAATTTTACTGTTTCACCGCCTACATTGTAATCACGAATTTTATTGGCTGAAAAGTGCAAAATACGTATACAATACGAAGAAATGACCAATGAAAAGTGCTGTTGCATGAATCTTGCAAGAAATCAAATGAATGATATCTACGAGTCATAATAATAAGTGTGAAAGCTTAAGGTGTCGATAAACGGTGAACTTACTCTAGTATTGAAACATTTATCATATAAAAATGATTTTCATAATTTTTCATATGTCTTTGTTTAGATCCACTTTCTTACGATAATCTGTAATGGTCATTTTTGCTCATCAGAAAATTCGACGACCTTTTTCTTCCGCGATTTTTTCGGGTAAAGGGTGGGTATTTGGAGGACATGAAATATTTTTATACGTCAGTTATTGCCCCGACATAAGGTTTTCAATATTAGAATGCTATTATCACGATTTTTGTGTCATGTATTGTAAAAATTATAAAAGGGTGTCGAATTTTGACGACTGTCGAATTTACCCGACTTTACTCTACAACAAACCTAAAATTTAAGATTGACACACAAATAAGGAAGTTATTGCAAAATATCTTACCAGAATCGATATTTTTTTGTCCGTATTCGTTATCTATCCCATGATGCACAATCTCCACCGCATATAAGCTATTTCTGTCAATTAAGAAAGTGTCGTCTGCACACAAGACTCAGTTTTGTTAATTAGTCTAGAAAAATGACCAATCTAAGCAATCTTTTCACATACTTTAAAGAAGAACGAAAATAATGAACAGTTCTCTACCTTTTTGTGGAACAATATGTTGACGATTCACCTATCCTGTTTGTTTTTAAAATGTTCTTCGTGAAAAGTGGAAAAAGTGTGAATTTCCCTCCGGCTCGTCACGTGCATGTCAATTTTATAGACTGGATTTCCATCTACTGGAAGCAATGATCGGCTATCTAATATCTTATTATTAGTTATTGTGTAAACTACAAAGCAATTGATATCTTTGAATTATTTTGCGTTTAATGCATTGTTATAAAAGCATTCTTGCATTGTCTTAATTGTGTCGTATCTAATAAGTCGTGGGAATAATTATTTTGAAAATGTGTAATAGTCAAAGGGACAAAACCTGTACTGAATATACTGAATCAGTAATAATTAGGTAGCCTCCCTTAGACCATTTTCTTTCTTCAAATCCATACAAGAAATACTGCGTAAACTGAACCATGTTATTTTTTTTTATATAATCAGGCCCGTAGGAAGCAATTTCCCACCATCTCTGCTTAAACCCGAATTGGCCAAGCATAAACAAAAATAGTGAAGATAGTCAAGTTATTATCCGCTGTGTTATTGGAGTGATTTCATTCTCGGGTTTCTTAATTGTTTTGACGTCCCAAAGTAAGACAAGGACATTTTTGGGATAACAGGAGAAATTACTGACAACCATCAATTTCTCATTGTCCCTCTATGTATCCACTTATATCATACTGATTCTTCCTCCTCTGCCACATATCATCCTGCTATTCTGCTTTAAAATGCTAACAGTCAAATTCTTTGCAGTCTGGGAAAGGGCTGAGGCCCATTTATATATCCATGTTCTTTTCTAGATTTACTAAAACTTTCTAAACAACTTTATATATTTATGACAGCATATAGATTTTGGACCTGTCATGATGTATAACTTGTATGGGAGGGGCCATTCTTTTAAGGCTTTGCCAGGTCGGTAGTTGACTTTAAAACTACTCGTGGTAAGGGGTGGGAATTTTGGGGAAATTGTCTTATAAAATGATGTAAAATTAAATATCTAAACTTAGCCATGTTTTTTTCTGTTAAATTAGCTATTTTAGATTTCTCACAATCCTTTAACTTGATATAGCTCTAATATAAATCTGTGTTGTGTCTTGTTATAAGTATTACATGCATACTACTTTATTTAATCTTACTACAAACATTAAGCGAGTCACAAGTTTTAGACTGCTGGTTCTGTCCAATATAAACGGTCCCATCTTCACATCTTTAATTTTGTTTTAGTGTAAGATCTGACATACTCTGAATCATGAGGTATTTTTAGAAAAAAACCCATATGTATATTTTTATATTCATAAAGCTATTTTTTTCTTAAATGTTTTCCGTCAATGTTTTACGAGTTACTATTGTTGTCTAAAAAATTACTAGCTTCTTTTACAGGTCTGCTTGCAGAATGGATAAGGGAGGTAACAAATGCTGAACGGATGAACCTATCCATCATTGGTTGTCTCCCCTACACCTCAGAGTTTTAAAATTGTATGTCTTCTTAATTGTAAAAATGGTCTTATGTCTGTAATATTATTTTATGTCTACATGTATATGTATCAAAGTCGGTGTTAAACGCTCTTTAGAGCTTATGTTTTCTGTTGTACTATGTATCGACTTTGTAATGACTTGACTTGTCCGTTCAGAAATGTCCTTGCGTTACCCTTTTGAAATTGATTTCGCGAAAGTTTTGATTTGTAGAAAAATGTGGTGGGCTTGGTGGTCCTGGTCCCGATTTCTCGAAAAAACTTTAGTACGTTCTCATGCTCAAATCTGAGCACCGTGCTCAAATCCACGTAACTTCAATCGTATCGATTCTCGTTTAACTTTGAATGTATAATACAAATACGAACAGAGTTGATTGGTTGTCAAGTAGTAAACATTAGCCCACGTCACTGTCATTTTCGGTTGGTACTATTGTATACACACACACTTTGTGCAAGTTTTGTTCAAATTAGTCCCTATTTGTACCTGTTTGGGTGAAAACAAAGTCACATTGCAAGAAAGGGAAAATGTACTATTCTTTCACTGGTTTTATAGGTTTTATGCAGTTGGAATAGGCTTTGTTCATATCATCACATAATCAGAACTCAGTACCAGAAAAACTTCAATCGTGACAGCTATTCAGATTTTAAATAATTCACATTTCCAGTGCCATTGGTTATGCAGTCTTCAAACGATTTTAATTGAGAGCAGTTTTATTTTTTGTCAATTTTGGAAATAGTTAATTCGTAACCAGGCACGTGCTGAAATCCCGTGAAAATCGGAATGTTTCAAATTTTTTTACGCGTCGCACTAAAGAAGAACCTTCTACGAAGTATAGACAATATCCAGTCTGTGCGGACTGCGCAGACTGACAAGATTCGAGATCATAACTAGTAGGTAATTTTCTGGGCCTTGAATAATTTCTCTATCTTACTATGTGTTCATTTTCTAAATGCGACATCTAGGTTACGTCTGCTTAGTATGAGTCGTTTCTCAAAATTTTGTTTTATGAACTTCCCGTAAAGTCCCATTTAGCGTGCCGTGTCACTTTTATTAGATACCTTTGTATCGCATGATCACCCGACTATAAACGAATATTTACGGCTTTTGCAGGTACCCGAGACACAATTGTAAACACCCAGCAAACTCTTCAGCGCCGTGGAAAGTTAGAATGTTAATATACATGCGCTTATTGTGGGTAAATAGCGCATGGTTACTCGCTAGAAATACGGTGTTTCTGCATCTTTTTGCTCATACTTTAATACTGTAAACCTTTTTTTGCAAATTGGCAGATTTTGACAGCTATTGGGGCTTTCAGATATGACACAGAAAATATTTGGGTAATAGGAGAGACTGCTAACAATTAACACTCCTTTCTTTTGTCTCAATGTTTCCTGTGTTTTTGCAAAAAGGAAGTCCAAAGCAGGTCTTGTATGGGAAAGGGTTAACCAGCTGAAGTTATTCTAATAGTCATGCCTCACTCTTTCCCAAACGGCAATAAGTTGGATATTCTATTTTGAAAGTTTTAAACACGACATACTATGCATGTTAAGATAGGGTTTGTTGAATTAAATAAAATTGAGAAAATATCTAAGCAACTGGGGGACTTGGTTGTTATCAGGATTTTCTCCTATTACCTCAACGTGTTCTCAATCCCTTCGAATGATGACATCAAAACAAGGTTATAATTGGGAAAGGGTCGGTTAGATTCTGCTTGACACGTCATGCTAAAAGCGTGGTTCTATGAATTGAACAGAAGACCATATTTCGAGAGACAGATCACATTTATCAAGCGCCAACGATATCCGGTTTTTAGATAATGATATACTCAACGGCAAAAGAAACTACACAATTTCAGATTTAATTTATTTTTATTATTTCAAAGCAAACTTGTAATATTTTCACGACTAGAAATTTGCACAGAAGAAGTGCATACTGACTGAAGTGTCTTGCAGAAAATTTTTGTATGTTTATAATTAGTGGTTTTGGAAGTGAACATACGGATGGAGTATTGTGATACCAATGCATGACCACATTCGATTACACAATTTACACTGATATTTCAATAGACAACCGTAACACCTAGAATAGGATCCCATGTCAATCAATTTTGTTGCTGTTAATCCTTTCAAAATAGACTTGTCTAACATTTGGCTTGAAGAAAAGGGGAACAAAATAGTGACTGCTTTTGATGCAAGAAAGTGTTTTGGTAAACATTAAAAGAAAATAAGAACATGCTATTCCTTCGGTTTTCTACGCCTTGACAAACCGGTATCGCTCAGCTTATAAAATTTATCATTCATGTGTCTATAAATTCTAGGGTCTTGGGTTCGAATCGAGCTTCAGCCGAGCCCGGATAGCTCAGTCGGTTACGTCGGAGTCTGTCAATCCAGGGGTCTCGAGTTCGAACCCCGGCTCGGCCAGTATCCATTTTGACATTTGACAAAAGTCATTTGTCTCTCACCAATGGGTGTGGATCATCTATGTGAGAGAGCAGCTGGAGGCTCGGTTTGGATATTGTGGTTGTACTGGTGCGAGAAATACCAGGAACCCATGGTTAGGTGCTCCAGCCGCCGCGATATCACCCTGGTAGTTGAAAACGGCGTAAAACCCCAATAAATTCAAATTCAAATCGAGCTTCAATTGTGTCTATAAGCTTCCAAGCATTTGACAAACACTTACTGTGTTTTACGAATGGACGAATTGTGTTTGAACTATCAGAATTGAATGGGCAGCTTATGGCTAAGATTGGATTTTCGTTTGAACTGGTGCAAGCAATGGCATGAAAAATGACAAACATGGTGTTAAAACCTATTTAATCAATCAAATTTCAATGCTTTTACCTTCAAATTTTTTGTCTGTGGATTTTTACTCGCCCGTCATTTTGTCAACCCGAGCCTGGATTGTTCAGTCGAAAACAACAGGACCTATCAATCTAGAGGTCGTGGGTCCGAACCCTGGCCTGGCCTTTGACATTTGGCTGTCAGTGATAGTTTGTAAATCATACATGCAGCTGAAGGCACGGGTTGGATGATATACATAGAAGTGCTAGTGAGAAAAATGCCAGGTCTGAAAAATCTATGGTTAGATACTCAAGATGCGCGGTATGACCATAGCTCTGTTGAAAGTTAAAGCATATTCAATTAATAGATACTTACCCAATGTTTTATGTGCACCATCCATCGCATACATGTCGTATTTCGCTTGTCATCATAACTTTCTTTATTCCAAGCCTACAACTATCTCCCAAACCAGACCTTTTGTTGACGTCCCTGATTGAAAACAATAAGGCAAAAGAAGATTATGCTGATAATCAACACTTTCTCCTTTTACCTTTTGTTTTCTAAGCTATATTGTTCACAAACTTTACTTTTTGTAACATCCATTTTTTCGTCTACAGCAACTTTCAAATTTGACTACCCTAAATATTTGTATTTTGGAAATTGAACCTGATTGGAGATGTAAACCCGAGTCGTATTTAGGAAGGAATTAAATCATAAAATAAAATATCGTCGTGAAGCAGGCATATTCCATAATTTTCCAAAACAGCTCTACATTTACAGAAATACATGTACGATATTTGGTCACCCAATAATGAAATACCGGTATTTCTTCTCATTCAGTAGCATGTAAAGAGTTTATAATCAGTTACGCGTATCATTTGAGAAGTACAATGACAAAGCCAGGTGCATCGTGTCATCAGTTACGCGCATCATATCATTTTTAGAGCTTCCATATTGGCCTAATAACTAAATGTACAAAGGACAAAGAGTGTGTAGCGTTATTCTAGATCAATTTCGTAAAAAAAATATAACAAACGCACTGAGATAGTGATTGAAATCGATGGTTGAAAAACTCGCATGCTTTACCTCCGCCATTTTGGATGCGCGTAACTGCAGTTACGCGCATCAGGTTATACTCCGTGATATTTGAACCAGATTAAATTTATATCATGTCCAAATGTGAAAACATCAACATTGTGGTCATCAACATTTTCATCTTTTCTGCCAGGAACTATTTAGATCTTGAAGGCCTAGAGCTGCTGCAATTATTCTCATGATGACGGATCAGTGAAAAGTTTCTGTTTGAGAACTCCACCACTAGAATTAATGCTTCCCAACAGAATAAACGAAGCTCAGGACTAATAAAAACATGGGAAACTATTGTGACAAAATGAGATATTGCTGATATTGCTTTTGCGTAAATATGTTTGCGCTATGTCGAACACTTATCCGATCTTTATCAACACCCCTTTTGTCGCCTATAACAGTTTCTAATCTGAAAGAATGTTTTTTTGAAAGCGTTATAGATCTAGATATATATAGATAATTATAGATCTAGATGAATAACGGAACAGGTAGGCCTAGATGTAAATGGCGTAGCTTCTTTAGTTCTAAACGATCGTCATAACATTTTATCAGCCATTGAGATAGTCTTGTGAATTAAACCTTTGCCAATTTATACCTGATCTTCACTTCCCTACCAGAAAGGGTTTTTGAAAACATTGAGAGATGATGAGAAATATCTCATAAGTGATAGGTAAGGTTGGTCGATCTGATAATATAATAGTTTCACCGTGGCGTGTCTCAAATCAGACGAGTACAAATATGACGTCATGTATTATAAATGCATTACACATTATACATGTAGTCTTATGACGTCATAAAAACAAGAAAAGAGGTATTGTCCAGCAAGATTAACCCGGGACATCTGCATATGTAATGACTCCATTTCGGCTTTGTTTTGTTAAGACGCTCAACTAACGGACTTTGCACACGAAAATTAAGTTGTCCCGGGTTAACCTTGCTGGACAATAAGTGGAAAAATAGATACATGTATATGTCGGAGTCCAGATTGGAATCTAGGCTGATCCGGAATCGGCATAGGCCTATCCAGAATTGGTATAGGCCAAACTAGAATTCTAGTTTGTACTAGTCAAGATTAGAATTCTAGTTCGGTCTAGGCAGATCCTGGATCTGTCTAGACCAGTTTGGAATCAATTCGAAAATTGAGAATAAAAATAAAGAAACTTGAAAATTTCAAACTTACAGAAGTTTGATTCAATAAACTAACTATTCAATAAGTTTTCATTACAGTGATAAATTTTGGATTTTTTTTTTATTTTTCATTCTTCTTTAATTTACTCTTAAGAGAGAACATATTACAGGAGAACTAAATATAAAACGTTTTTTTGGTAATTAACCCCTTTCTCAACAAGCCCTAGTTCCGGTGTCCTTAAGAAAAGGCTTTTCAAGACAATATGAGAAAAATGATGATGACCTGAATTTTCTTCCCTTCACTAAATGTTTTAATGCTTTTGTATTCAAAATATTATGTACATCTAACTTGGTAAATTGAGTTAATTCTTCTTTACCTGCAGGTCTCAGTCTCCAACAGTACAGTAAGGCTTGTATCGCCTGATCGTACTTAGTTCCCTGTTTAAAATCCATTTTACACGTTTTTCCATAGTGAAAAGCCATTCATTTCCATGCTTTATCCAATAAAACTTCATCACATCTACTTCAGAATCTAAAAAGTATATGTCAGCTTTTGAAATTTAAAACATTTTGGCGATATTAAGCATTAATTTAAAACTGAACAAGGAATAAGATATGAGCTTACACTGGTCAGATGATACAAAATTAAAAGTACATGATATGGTCAATCACAGATTGCCTGATAATATTTACTTCAATAGAAAAATTAAAGTTGTCTTGGAATGCAAAATATCTTACTCTGGTTGAGAAAACAAGCCCAAATTGATCAAAGACACATTAATATACTGATGTTATTTTACTTATCAAAACTGCATGTAAAACAGATTGCAGATTAAAGGTGACCAAATGGTGATTGGTTTGCATACAACTTGTAGTTGTTTTCTTTCTGAAGATGAAGATGAAGAAATGAAAAGATATGGCTTAATCTCAACATTCAAGTCGGTATTTTGTGTTGTTGTAACAATTCTCCAGCCATTAAGATACGAGGATTTTGGCACACAGTTCCATTGCAGAAATAAATGAAAAAAAAAGACCCTTAAAATTGAGGAAAAAAAATGAATAAACAGATGAATTATCTTTACAATTTCGGAAAGACTATTGTTATTATTTGTTTTGTATCTAATAAATTTCTTATATCTAGTTTGGGAGCGATTAATATTATTATTTGTTAAAAATTTTAGTTTTTTAAACTCGTAGTACAATAGGTTTATTGCAACTTTTTCAAACAAAATAGTGTATGCAATTCAAATATTTTCAAAAAGGAAGTGGCTATTGATGTCAAATTACTGTTAAGAACAGAATCCAATCTGGTCTAGGCAGATTCCAGATTGGCTTAGCCAGATTGGAATTCTCATCCGGACTAGAAACGTTCTAAGCCGATTCCAGATCGGACTAGGCCAGAGTAGAATTCCAATCTGAACTAGGCCAATTACGGATCGGCCTAGATTCCAATGTATCCTCCGACATATAAATGTACTCTTTGAGCGAGTTTTTCCAAATGTATTTTTTGTATTGTTCGAAAACCCATGACTTCACAATGCATTTTGACTTAATAAGGCAACAAATAGCAAAGGACACCCATGAATTTATGTTAATATCAACAACGACTTTCCCACACGAATACTGATAAGTTGATAATATCTTCAGCACCTTAATAGCGGCGCTAGGGGCGATAATCGGTAAATTATACTAGCAAACAACACCAACTATCTTAACCTAAATAAAAATCGTGTATAATCCCACCTTAGAAAGAGGGCATTAAACAAGATGTGTTTGTGGAACACCAATGCCGCCGAAATGACTTTTTTTGGAAAAAAAGTTTTTTTCGATGTTCAGTTTTCACTTAAGTTTCGGACTTGCAGACAGACGGACGCACAGACAGACGGAAGGACATTGGTAAAACGATATGCCCCTGATCTTTCGATACGCAGGCATAAAAAGTCAAGAAACATGAAAAGTAGAAACAACATCAATACAACTTGTACGAATGCAGCGTATCTTAAAATTACAAATTGCTACTTTTCTTCGAAAACTTCATAACTGCTGCATTTACGTGGTTTTCGAAGTAAAGTGAGGCAATACAAGGTCTATACAACTGAGAATGGTGGTTTGGTGGTGTGCTGGTGTGGTACATGAGGTCCCGGCTCCTTGTATCTGTAGTATGTAGTCTGAAACGGTACAGAAATACAGGCACTGCTTCAGTGTTGTGTAATCTTACCATGTTACATTCTGCAAAAATACTGCTCAACTCCTAAATGCAATAAAACGATAAAACAAAATAAATAAATAAATAACGAAAAAATAAAGTTAACAGCAAAAGCTGAAAAAGCTGGACGATACATATGAATACTATGTTTTCAATTCATACGTCAAAACCAGAGCTTGTTTTTGGGAAAATGTTAGTTTTACTGATGGTGCAAATAGATGGAAAATTAGAGCATTTATAAATAAATTTTGCATTAAGCTTAATAAAAACTAATGTGCCAAAATACTGAATGATTGATCTTTTCGAATAATTTCCGATCGATTTTACTGAAATTTATATGAAACGAAATGTAATGTAAGAAAAAGGTTTTGACAAAATCGTTGCTCATTTTCCCTTATATTTTAATCTGCTCTTCAAATAAGCTTGTTTGAAACAAATTGTCTTCAAACAAATCAAGTATTTGGTCAATTGGCAAAGAAACTAACAAAAGTTTACAAACGGCATTTTAGCTCGTTTGATGCAAATTGAAAAAAAGACCTTTGAAATTTGAATACTAGCATTATTCTCGTTATTTGTTTTCAAACGTCTTCTCCGCGAGTGACCTCAAAAGGCCGATTCTTTGAGTGAAATTTTAAGATGTTTCTTCAGGGCGAGATTTTTAAGCTGCTAAATGGGAGTGCCATTACTCAAAAAATCTTCCAAACCAATCGGTCACTTGTATAGAAACAATATGAGAGAGGCTTGACCGACATAGTGTCCCAGATGCCCCATAATTCATGATAATTCATTCAAATGACGCCACGGTGATATAATTTGTTAAAGTATGGAGCACTTGGAATACCTCTGTCAGAATCTCGGTCTTAAAACCGCCTTAAAATATCTAACACTAAAGAAGGCTTCTAAGGTTTTGTTTAGACAACGTTAATTTTCACTCACTCCATAATTTGGCTTATCAGGATTGATCCCCGAACATCGGTGGTCATAGTCAACTGTTTTGAGTATTTGTGTGAAGTTTAGTTTTACTACAGGATCATTCCAGTCAAATTTATCCTCAACGTAAGACGTAAAGTGGGGCTTCAGAATAGCTGCGAAATTTGTCCCTGTAAAGATATCACGACGAATCATCGAATGTCAACAACAATAGCGATTACACGTTAACCCTTTCCCAAACAAGACCTGGTTTTGACGTCCCTAACAGAAAAAGGCTTGGGAAAACATTGAAACAAAAGAAGAAACTGCTGGTAACCAGCAGTTTCTCCTTTTGTCTCAATATTTTCTATGCCATATTTTACACAAATTCTATCTTTAATACCTTCCATTTTGTCATTTGTGGCACATTTTGAAGTGTATCACCCTAAAATCTTGTCGTTTGGGAAAGGGTTAAGAAACCTGCCAAAGCAAATAATATTCTGATGAACGCATCGCTGCTCGAACTAGCTTGTTAATTAAATCAATTGATTTTTTAGTCAATTGTGTCAAGTGACTTTTATAGTAAATGAAGAAGCGTATCAGATGTTTGTTATTTGACCAAAATAAAAACCCAGCTAAAGTTCTTACGCATCACTTTTTAAAATTGCATAACGACCCCTTACAGCATAAAGGTGCTATGTGCACTTTTGGTCAATTTTCACTTTTTTGCATAAATCGAATCTTTAACATCATATCTTACTGCGAAAAAAATTTGGGAACTGTAGTTTATCAATAAAGATATGAAATACTCAGATCATTTAAGTGCTATGTGCGTATAGCCCAAAAGTTTCGTGCATAAAGGTGCTATGTGCATCAATTTTCTGCATAAATGGGCTATTTGGCAAATAGCACCTTTATGCATTACTAAAAATGGCCTATTCTTGTAGATAACCATAAGTATCTTCTTTCACATAGCACCCTTGTTAGATAAATAAACACATAATTGGTCGAAATACACATACTGTGTGGGGAAAATGCCGCATTTTAGCATTTCTTGATTAAATGTACACACAATTAAGTAGTTTATCGTAATGAAGAGCGACTGTGGCTTATTTCATAAATGATTTCAACAGAAACATATGAAATATTTAAATGGAAGTACTTAACATTACTACTTTGTAATCAATATCAGTCTTCCTTTCCTTTCATTGCAGTAAAAACGTGGAAATAAAATGAATCGCATTGGCAAAGGCAAGTGTTTAAATAACAGGACCATAGGAAGCAATTCAATATTAGGTGGGCTAAAGCCGCAGTGGACTGGTTGAATATTGGGGACTACATTGGATTTTCACTGATTTTTCAGTGTAAAATAAAGAAAATTTGGCAATTTTTGGCCAACTTTTTTTTTGGGGGGGGGGGGGGGGGACTATTTAACTAGCCCTCCCTGTTCCCACGGGCCTAAATAATATGATTTTTGCAATATATGCTCAAGTTTCACTATATAATTTTGAAAAGTAAAAAAGTATTACGATATGAAATATAATTATTATGACAAAGTAACATAACTCCGTTAAGTCATACGTGTCAAAAAAGAATTCTGATACAGATCCAAAGCCTATTTTTTTTATATTTTTATATTGTTTTCACGAAGGGATGCCTGACTGGTCAGATGGTACTACTGACCTCATGATTTACGAAACAAATGTTAGCAGCGGGATCCCAATTCCTTTCATTAAACGCAGAAAAAGATTGTGAAGATGAACCAATTACAGTTTTGATAAAACAATCAAGAGGAAAAAATCGCGGAAATGTCTTAAGACGAAGCCGCAGACGACTTAGATGCTGAAATAATTACAAGGCGTTGAAACGGGACAAGGATTCGTCAGATTATCTGATTTCAGACTTTTATTGAAAAAATAGCAAGCATGGTAGAAAAGGAGGGGACACTATATACAAAGAAACTATTAAAATCTAGAGGAAGTGCCAGGCCAAGGTTTTTCAGACACTTGATATGAAACCGAGTCTGATAGGGATTAATATGGACCAACGAATATGAAAACATTGTAAATGTTTCTGAATTTCTAAGTTGTGTAGAAAATTCGAAAGATACACAAAAAGTTTCCTTTCGGGTGTACTTTCACTTTTATTTACGTTCAAAATCATTGGTTTGTCGAATTAAGGGAATAAATATGAAAGAAACGAAAAGCAGGTAACTAGAATTTAATAATTCTTGAACGCAAAAATGATCTATGTGACCATTGTTTCATGACAATCGCGAAAATCATTTATGCATAAAGGTGCTATGTGGCAAATAGCACTTTTATGCTTTAAAAATCGTCTTGATATTCCTGGAAAAAAATATGCATAAAGGTGCTATTTGCCACATAGCACCTTTATGTACGAAATAATTTTAATTTTGTGCATGCATGAAGGTGCTATGTGACAAATGGGCAGATAACTGCTTAATGCCTTGACATTTTAATGTGTGAAAGATATAATTCATTTAAGCATTCATCGATACACATTGTATAAGTTTTAATTGTTTAAATATATTAGATATCTGACCTGTAGAACTTTAAAACCGTTTTTCTCGAAAACTTGAAAAATGCACATAGCACCTTTATGCTGTAAGGGGACGATAACTTCTTTATTGCTAAAGATTTTCATTTAGAATTTGGCATATATTTATCCGGCAAGTTTTTGCACTCATTTGTAAAACTATTTTTAAGTTTTCTTTCTTATGTGACCGCATCATACGAAACGGGGACCAAAACAGTTTATCGGCTCGTGTAGCTTGTGATCCTTTTCAATCATTTTTGTTTGAATTGATTTTGAAAGCTGATTCATTGTGTGATTGAATTCGAAAAAATCAATTTCTTATCTAACGTAAAAAGGGCTGTTAGCGGACAACGTAGCTCACAAAGACGTGCCTTTTTAGAAGAAAATGTCAATTTTTCAAGGTCAAGGTCACAAGGTCAAATTTTATGGTCCAAAGCAAAAGGTCTTGGTGCAACCTGTCTATGTGTGAAATATCAAGACTGCATCTCATAAAGTTTATAAGATGTAAACCGATAAGTTTTTGTCTACGTAACCGACGTCGCCGTCGACGCCAACACTGACACCAACGACCTTAGTGATGTAATACACTTCTCAAAACTTATAACTACTCCGACTATATCATAGAGCATATTTCTAGATAGGCATAACATATCTTAACAAAATTTGAAAGAACTTCAATTTAACCATATTACCACCAAATATTGAATTTTCATCAACTTCACGACAACGTGAATTGAACAAGAAACAGCTAACGGAGGCCACTGTCGGTAGCAAAAATCACAAAGTCAATGTCTTGTGTGTCTCTTGTTTGCTAACGGAATAGCATGACATCAGGAAGGCATAACCATTTTGTAATTCCTGAAATATGCTGTAGGGATATCTTTTCAATATTTTAGAAGTCAACGTAAGGTTCTCTGCGCTCGCTAAGCCTGTGCAAGATCATCATCATACTGGACAGTAAATCGTTATTCTGTTAAACACTTTTTCACAATCAGCAAATTTAATGCATCCTTGCCAACTGAACATGAACATGTTAATTGTGAGGGCATGGTTTTCGCGTTTTGTACATGGACATGATGAATGGAGTAGTAGTTTGGGGGTAGTTTTGACACTGAATGGTCTCCCTTGAAGGCATAATACATCCCGCTCTGTGACAGTCACTGAACGCTCCAGCTCACGTAGGCGAAACAGAACAATTTTATGGTCCTAATTCCGGTTTGTTTTCCTATCACGTGGTTGTAGGTTTTCAGAACTTCCGATTTGTCTGTACTCGGCCACAAGTTGGGCGATAGCAGTTGCATGTACATTTATGATACATGTTGCATTTCTTTTGAAAAAGTGGCACAAATGCAACAAAAATGTTTATGATTGACAGTAGTGAATGATATTTTGTATTAACTTTGTATAGAACGACCGAAAATGTTGGTATGAGAATATTACCTACGCTTGAATTGCACCACCTTGTAAAACACCAATTGTTAGGGGTTGTTGTTGTAGAGATTTCCAGCGCATTTTATGTTTTTATGTTTGGCACGTCGACTCATAAAAGAATACATTGTAAACGAAGCACGTGGGATTCGTGTATGAAACGCAGGAGGTATATTTCAATTTTCTTTAGTTGGCCAGAAGTTATCTTTTTGTACAATACTTTTGCAAAATGAAAATGATATCGGTCAAGTAATGAAGAAATGATAAGCAAAATCGACTTTTGATATTCCTGTATCGGGGAAAATTTGCGCACAATAGAAAACGGAGTACTTATAAGTTTGTTGAGTGTATTACCTCTGCAGGAATAAAGTACGCGCCCACAAAAGTGTAAAAGCCGTCCTTTTGTTTAAGGGAATGATAATTGAAAGTTATGCATGAATTTCCAATTTTAATCAAATTCAGCCTGTATGAATTTTAGAATAAAGGGTGTCCTCATTAAAAGTGGTGGAAGTCGGAATGTGCAAATTTTGAACGTATGCTGTAGATTTGTTAAAAACTTATTGAGTATATATATAACCAACGATTGGACAACGAACTCTGGCTATCCTGGGATCGCGAGTAAACACATGGTATGGAATCACGTGACACAACAATTTCAGAAAATCAAATCGTCAATACTTTTGTTGATACTTGACCAGTTTGAATTCAATTTATAGCAGATAATGTTAAAACGCCAGAACTTAGCTGGATATTGTGTATCTTTTTTTTTTAAAATTAGCAGAAAAAAAGAATTTCTATGACCAACCAAAATTATTCATCAGTTGATTTTTTTTAAAAAAAATCCTTTGCATGCAGCAAATCTCTGTAATGTTTTCGCTTTCTCTGCTTTAAGTTTTTTTTTTACAAATCGGTCATATATTAACAAAATTCTTTAAATATATATATAAAATGCCGTAATTCCCAGCCGTGATCATGAGAATTTAGGTTGGTTTGGTGACAGAAGGATATTGTTCAGTAATAAATAATGCATAAGTATCGTATTAAACGATGATCAATCAGAGGAGAGTAGCTACATTTTGTAATACAGTTTTTGAAATGATAAATTTATCTAACTTACATGCTGGTTGAGAGTAGAGCGAGCTATTGTAGTACGTTCCTAGATCCGGGTAGGATGAGCACGTCAGACGCTCCAACCTTGGATACATGTACAACATTGTTTCACACATTTCCTCTCTACCTGACAAACCGCCCTT
Source organism: Fragum sueziense (assembly GCA_963680895.1). Classification (NCBI taxonomy): domain Eukaryota; kingdom Metazoa; phylum Mollusca; class Bivalvia; order Cardiida; family Cardiidae; genus Fragum; species Fragum sueziense. The sequence continues at coordinate 56,060,480 of OY804597.1, read as the reverse complement.
CAATAATAATGATGATGATGATAGAAACATTGTTCAAAAAGACATGATTTTGGCGTTCATTAAAGATAAATATTCGAACCAACCAAACTGAACAAGATGTGTTTGTGAAACATTAGTATCCCGAATTGGCAAACTTTTGAAGAAAAGGACAACGTAAAGTTTTCGTGGCATAAAAACTGAAATAAAGTTTCACCAACATTACCTGGTTTTGACGTCAATTAAATAAGAAGCTTTGGGAACTATAAAGATAAACGATCGAATAAACTGTCATTATAGTCTGTAAATATTCACTTGAACCCGACGAATATGCAATGAGTAATTCTGTCGCCGAATAATTTGAAAATACTAGCCAGCAATTGCACAATGTCGAGCAGAGTCGATAATTTCCGTAAGCACTGTAACTTTGTATTCTGCACGTGCTTCTCGTGGAAGTAAACGACGGAGAGTCTCGAATACCGGTATATTATTTAGAAAACCATTGAAGCGTGTAATTTTCTAGGCTATGTTCAGGTGAAAAATACGGGCTATATAACACACATTATTTTTTTAACCTCGATATTCCTTTTGCAATATTCTAAATTGGTGCCGTTTTAAAACTAGTTACAGTGTATAAATGACCGCCAGTATAATGTTTATGAATTCCTACAAGCTGCATCATGGGATGGATAACAACTACGGACAAAAATAATCTCGATCCTGGTGAAACATTTCGCAATAACATTTTCTTTTAGTCCTGTATCAATATAAAGTGTTTGATGCATGAACCCCGCTTTACTGAGCTCTTTTCTTAGATATACTGACGTCAAATAGAAACGCCTCAGCACTAATAAATGTCCGATAATTCAGTAAATCGGATTTGAAGTAACAAATACTGATTTCCATCTGTAAATTTGATTATCTGTTGTTGAAAAATGATGTTAAAAAAATTATCAAATTGTTACAGTTTACAAAAAACGGCACATTTAAACACAGCGGTATCAGAATTTCCATTTGAAAAGCAGTAGCGCGTGGTTCAAACTTTACTTGCGACGAAAAAAGATATCGCAAAACGTCTTATTTGGTGACCACAGTTAGTGAATACTAAACCCGACGTAGATTTCAACGTCTCAAGCCTGAAACGCATATGACGTTAACGTAAGACAGCTTCTTGTATAACAGGCGTTACATGAGGTCTACCTGACTTTGGCCGATCGGAAAATGTTTCTGTAACTCTTACTCGTCGACCAAGATGCCTAATCGTGCAGTGCAAGACGTCATAACCTCAAGCGGCTTGTTCTTGATTTTCCCGAATTCGAAAATGGCTAATCTACGAGCTCTATATTCCAAGCAGTGTGTCTATTTCAAACGTTACTTGCAACAACAACAGTTGCCAGAAAAACACTTATTTGGCCACCACATTTACCGGCTATTCGACAGAACGTCGATCAAAACATCACAAACCTGAAACGTACATGACGTTAACGTGGAGAATAATCTTGCTTTACAGGCGTTACGTGAGGTCTAGTTTAGCGTGGCCGATCAATAAACGTTCTCAGAATTCTAACGCGTTGATCAAGACACCGAATCGAGAAACACAATATGTTAAACTGTCTCACGACTTGTTTGTGCTTTCGTCGCATTCAAAAATGGCTTTATTACGAGCTCCTGTTTTAGAATTTAGTCTTGGAATCCTTCAATTTGAATGTTTCATAAGAAAATCTTTGAATTCGTGGTTGCCTATCCACTAACACATGTTACTGTGTAAAATGTGACAAATTTCATCACGTGATGTACATTCACAAAGCGCACGTAGAAAACGTGACCAGTCACCGGAAATGGACATGTTAATGGATAGAAACGCATATTTTTTCATTTGCCGTAATTGTCGGTCAAAATGATGATATACAGTATACATTTCAACAACATTGTAATAGGCATAAGGAAAATAACGACAGATTTCAGTGGAGCGTTTTTATTTGACGTCAGTATATATACAATTTTGTGGAATCCTTTTACTTTTTCCAAAAAATGATCCCAACCGACCAGAAAAAGAAATGAAAACAGCTATGGACAAATTTGCCTCGCTTCAGATGAGAAATTGTGCAATAACTTTATTATTTATGAGTCAATTTTCGAACGGTTTGCGGCATGTACACCACCTTACTTAGCTATTTCCTCAGATGTATGACTTATTTGAAAACTCCTCATATTTTTCCTCAAAACTGATCCTGACCGACCAGAAAATCTGATTTTTTTGTCGTTTTTCTTGTCGGTTGGGATCAATATTTGCAAAAAGTACATGGAGGTTTCAAGTCAATCATACATCAGAGGATAGAGCTCAGTAAGGCGGGGTGCATGCAAAAAAAAAAAAAAAAAAAAAAAAAAAAAAAAAAAAAAAAAAAAAAAAAAAAAAAAACGTTTTAATATTGAGGCAGAAATAAGAAAGTTATTGCAAAATGTCTTACCTGAAGCGAGGCAAATCTGTCCGTAGATTTACCAATCCAATCATGCGCCATCCCTATCGGGTTGATATTACTATCTATTTATTAGTCTGAAACAGCTTTCAAATAAGATCAGTCAGATTGTTGTCGTTTGGGAAAGAGTTATTTGTGCTAAAGAGTTCATTACTTAATTTCAGTGATTTAAAACACTATGCATTCCTTTAAAATCAACACTAAAAGATGGCATGTGCCGCTCTTGGTGCGTACAAATTTGCGCACAAATTTGATATCTAAAACTTTAAAATTGTCGAGTTAGACTTGAAGTTTAGTAAACGAGAGCTCATAAGAGCTCATCAACAAGATAACTACTTACAAAAGTAACACTTGTTCTATCCGTGCTGTTGTACGTGCATTCTACTATGAAGCTATCCCCCTGAAAGTACACGAGTACAGTAATACGACTCTTGTCACACGGCACCGGAAGCTTCCAAGCGACGACGTACGTAATCATTCGGCGGAGGAAAATGACGTATTTCCCATATCGATATGAGAAGAATCGACACTTTCCACTGCCGAATTTTTTTTTAGACGACATCCGAAAATTTCCGACGTCGTCTGAATTATTCTGTCCCAAACGGCTGCATCACAGGGTTGTCTTTAAGATTCTCTTTTAACTGTTTCACTTTCAATGCGCGAACATAATTTTATATTAAAAATAGTTTTAGGATGATTAAAAATTTTCCACTCGATTCGTTGCATATTTTAAACTAGCCAACAAGGAATTTAGGGCGATATATGTAAAATGAAATGTTTTTAAGTCTTTAAAAATGTTTGTACCTTTTTAACGACTATTTCTCGGTTAAACATTCGGTACTCTTGGAAATAAAAGTCGTAGTTAGGATCGTTAATGATCGGCTTGAGCTCGGTACCGTTCCGGAAATGTCTCGTGATCATACCACGTGACAACAGGTGCGCGTGTTGTAGACCGGCGATGAACTTGACCTCGTCACGACCTTTTTCTACCAAAGCCTTTATAAAAGAGATAAGACAGTGTTCATTGGGCCTGTTACCGGTGTATACCAGTTACCGGTTGAATACATCGTGGTGTAATGCATTTATATACCGGGTGTTTATTATGGCCTGCGGAAAGGGTATAAAGACGTAACGTCAAAAGTTGCGGACCAAGCCAAAATTGGTTATACGCTTCTGTTTAAAACCGTATATTCGATATGTCTATTTGAGAAACACACATGTATTTGGTATCATATAAAAGATATTGGATTGTAATATATTTGTATATGTCGAATTTAACAATGTTTGAATACAGACAATTTAGTAAACAAAATAAATAAACTCTGACGCAGAAAATGACGTCGTCACGTGTAACAGAAATTACCAAACAAACTCGCGAGAATCCCAATAAAATGAAAAGTAAGACTTTTAAAAGCGCGCAAACTATGGCAAATTACGTCGGTGATGTCACAGAAGATATAGACGTCGCGCACGGTATTGCGGCACTAAAATGTAACGTCAAACTAGCGAACGTCAATTCTAATCATTGCGTAACGTTTAAGTTTTTGAGTAGACGGCTGTGATGTGTTTTTAATGTTTACTCTCTTTACAAACTAAAGTGATGTATAAATAAAAGACCAAATTTTAGGAAATATCCCACTATTTCCGTCTATTGTCTTTTCTTAGCTTTAACGCCACTTTGATTCATTCTATTATTTCATTATTTTATTAACTTCATTTAATAAATCGTTATCCAATCCATTACTTCATCTTGATTGTTTGAACAAGATATGAAATATGGAATTTACCATAATCTCACCCATTCCAAAAGGTAAAAACTTTTGACTTGTCAAATTCCAAAGCTAATGCAGACGACATAATGGGCATTAATAAATTTGGAAATTGTGCTCAATATAGCAAAAAAAAAAAAAAAAAAAAAAAAAAAAAAAAAAGAACAGAGCAGAACGAACATTTTCAAATTATGCCGCATTGTTTTCCAAAAACAAATTTTACCAGAGGTGTAAAGAAATATCACAAGATATACAGTTGATCTATTGTCAAGGTCATCTCCAATCTTTCTCTAGAAACAGGTATTGTCCCCAAAGATTAGGGAAGTAAAACAGTAGCACCTGTCTATAAAAAGCTGTCCAAAGTATAAAGCCAGCAACTATAGGCCAATCTCTTTAATCTGCATAGCATCAACAATTATGGCGCGCATCCTGATAACAAACATCATGGGCCACTTTGATAAGAATAATCTACTTAGCCAGTACCAGCATGGCATCAGAGGAAAACATACCTGTGAAGCATACGACAATGTTGAAAATGGTCAACAAGCGGATATATACTTGAAATGGATTTTAGTAAGGCATTTGATTTGGAACCACCTTCCTTTAGCCGTCTCAGATGCTACTACGCTCAGGGGCTCAGGGTCACCCTACCACAGCATGCTGCGGCCCTACCCAGTAGCAAGTAACCGGTTGATGGATGTACATAGTTTTAACTGTACCGTATAGACTTTTAGCTGTACATAACCAATGGAAGTGGTGATTATCTCATCCCATCGTAGGTCAAATATACATTCTATGAAGAACCCTGACCTAAACCGGAAGAAGAAGAAGGTTGATCACAGCAATAAAATATCCAAATTGAATAAGCTGGGCGTCCTTCCACTGATCTCAAGATGGATATAATCCTTCTAAAAGTATCGTTCTCAAAGAGTAGGTATTGATGATCACTCATCAATTACTCTACCCGTTCTCTTAGGCGTCCCTCAGGGTTCAGTGCTCTGTCCATGTCTTTTCTTAGTCTATATAAATGATCTGCATGTGTTCAAATTCTTCAAAGCCTTCAGCGCTTTCAGCGCTTTGATTTTTGTAGTTATTTTTATGTTTTGATTGGAGTTGAAGAAAATCATTATTTTATTGCGTTTGTAGCGTCTTAAAAATGTCACATTTTTACCAAAACTGTCCAGAATGCAAGGGTGATTTTTTTCACATATAGCTTTTTTCTTTTAAAAATCAGAATATTTTGAATTTGAATCGATTTTCGACATACATCACGGATGAAATTTGAAAAAACAAATGCATTTGTCAATATCTCTTCAACTAGCGAAGATATAGAGTGTGATGTAGAGTCTTAAAAATGTCACAAAAACGCGTTTTTGACGATTTGACGTCATGTTGATTTGGGAACTATTCATGGCGTTTTACGACCATGTATCGATGCTTTAGATCGACTTGTTTTATCGTTGTTTGTTTGACTATCTTGTTATTTGTGGTCTACGCAACGTAAAGTTAAAATTTGAGACCCGTAACAGAAAAAAAGAAAGGAGGAAAAGCATTGAAAAGGGCATAAGAAAATGTTGAGATAATAGAAGACAATTTTTAAGTAAAGCATTTCATTGATTTCATTTAATATGTTGCCGCATTAATTTCAGGTCTCGGAGTTTCATTTTTTTACATAAAATGCATTGGTTGTAGACCCCTTTTAAGGATGTGGTAGCGTTTGGGTCAAATTTTTTTTGTGCCTTCAAACTTCTCATGCAGAAAGGTAATTTTATGGCGAAAATAAAAATGATGGAAAAAATTGGGGTAACGGTGGAAGTTTTTTGATAAATGCAAATTTTCTAATGTAACCATAACAACAATATCTCTGGATTTAGAAAATTTGCAAAATGGGCTAGGTATCATTATTTCGTATTAAAATAAGTAAACTATTATAAAAGAAATGAGTGAATATTTATTTTGCAGCTTAAAACATTGTTTGTGACTAATAACACAATAAAACAAACTTTGAATGAACAACAACCGTCTATTTCGATCATTATATTCAGATTAGTATTTTTTGTTCGTGAACTTTACATTTTACTTGTTAAATACATGGGTTACATTCTTTGATTTGTGTTTTTTCGTTGTTAAAGTATTTTTTTCTACACTATCTTCTACTATGATCTTGATAATAATAATAACAACAAAATAAAGCGAAGAAATTGAAAGGTCACCGTGGAAAATTTTTCACAATATCGTCAGAAAGGTACGACATTTCACTCAAAACAAAGAGAAAAACCACAAATATCAAGCAAGACTATACAACCTTTGATATTTTAGTAGGTATTCTTTTTATTGTGTGTAATTTGGCAGATTTACTCCAAACTTCATAATAATGCTACCCTCTATAGGTTGGTCTCTACCAAAAACAGCAAACAAAAGTGAAATTCATTCAGAACCCTGGTTGCTATGGCAACAAATAGTGGGGAAAAGCCAGAACTTTAAATGTGAACTCCTCCTTAACTATAATGTTGATCTTTTTCAAACTACAGCAGACTGTTGCACTGATTAATTTCTATTTAATAAACTTAGAAAGAAATAAAATTAATTGAGAATTCTGGTTGCCATGGCAACAAATAGTGAAAACAAGCCAGAACTTTAAATGTGAACTTCTCCTAAACCATAAGGTTGATCTTTTTCAAACTTCACCAGAATGTTGCCCATATCAATTTATATTTGACTGTACCGTTTACGTTTGTGAGTCAGAAAGGGAACTAAGGGGAAGAATGGTGGAACACCTCCGAGATGTACGGTTAGGGAAGGAAAAGCCTATTAATGGGCACTTTGAGAAAAATCGCACACATGAAGATCTTCGGTTTGTATGCTTAGAAAGGCTATACGGTGCGGAAAAGATTGAGAGACAATTACGGGCAAGTATTTGGACCAATAAACTTGTAACTGGACGTCCACAGAGCTGTAACGTCAAAGATCCGTATAACGCTTTGACGTAAGTATTGATGAACGCGGGAATGACGTCGTGTTGGTTTGGCGGCGACGTCGTGACGTCAACGTTATACGCCGCCATTACTGTAAGCGTTAACGTAAAAAATTGTATGATATTATAATGTAGCGTTAATTTTTTCACATTTTTTCTCTACAAAAAGGTGTCACGCCAAAATATTGAGATAAAGCAATCTTTTAAAATTTGTTATATTCATACCATTTAAAAAATATTTCAAAATATAATATGAAAAAAGGCAAAGCCTCTGACCGGGGTCAACAGCTGTTATTAATTTAATTAACAAAGCATGAGAATTGAGCTTTCGAATTTGTAAGAAATCGTTTAGTTAAGTAAGTCCTACGGTGGAAGTGCCGAGCCAAGATAGCTCTGTAAGTGACGACAGAGTCTTTCAATCCATGAGCCGCGAGTTCGAACCCCTGCTCAGTGCTCGACAAGTATCCTCTCTGACATCTGAAAAAAGTCCTAAATCTTTCAACCCTAATCTACGGTTAAGCGCTCTCACGGGTGGTAAACGGAGAAACTAGCTCATAAAAGAGTCAACGGTATTTCGTTGCCTCGTGACATATCGGTACTTCCGGGGTAGTTATATCGAAGGAAAATCGGTAAACAAAGGTAGGTGTCGAGCACATGTTTCTTAAATTAATACATTTATGACGAGTTTTGGAAAAACACGGCGATGCTGTAATATGAAGATATGGTCCAAGTTTGTTGTGCACAATAATAATATACGGTGTTAGTAAGCAGGGTTTTAAAACAATCATTTTAGCACACGTGTTTACCAATCTCCCAAATTATAGCCAATGATATATCGATATAACATGTAATTGACTTGCAACTCCCCAAAATACTTTAAAGTGACATTTCACATTCATTTCATTTTTTAAAAGTATGTCTTGATGCAAAGATTGTTTATTCTAATGCGTAGAAACGCTATCAGTTTTTTTAAGTTGTTATCTATAAGCGAAAAATACGCCTTCAAAGTTTAGACAGAAATGACAAATTCTATATAAAGCTTAACTGTTGTCCACAACAATTTGTTTAATTTTAGCACAAAAATATTTATTTCTCGTAAACGGTTCAATATTTTGGCTTGAAATTTTCAGAATTTTCATAAGAAAACATGCTCTTTTAGATAGAATAAAAGGAAAGTTTTATGTAAAAATAATCGTGAAATGTCACTTTAAATGATAAGAATTTGTATTTTCTAAAACGTAAATGTTGAATTCTGGCGAAAATTGGGCGAGTGCAAGTTGCCTCGACGAAAGGTTAGTTAAAATCGAAATTTTACTTTCGATTTGATGATGTTTTTCAATGATTAAATTAAAACCTTCTTACTAACACCGTTTATTCTCGTGCACAACACACTTTGTCCATTTCCTCATATTACAGCGTCGCTGGATTTTTCCAAAAATCTCTGAAAAAGAAATAATTTAAGAAAAATGTTCTCGACATAACTTTTGTATACCGATTTTCCATCGATACAACTACCCCGAGAGTACCGGTATGTCACGAGGCAGCAAAATACCGTTGACTCTTTTTGGAGCTATATTCTCCATTTAACACCCGTGACTCTGGACAGCCTCCGCGACATTACCATATAAGTTGAAAAACGCACACTATACACATATTACATAGATCTGTATCAACAATTATTTTGTCATCAACGGCAACTTTTAAATTGGACAATCCTAAAATTGTGTCGTTCGGGAAAGGGTCAAATTGGACCGGTCTATACTTCTGCCACTTTGCAAAGAGTTAACCCTTACCCTTAGAATTTTGAAAATCCTAGCGGATAAAGCTTAAGAAAATGTGGAGACAAAAGAAATTGCTAATAACTTACATCTCCCTTTTGCTTTTCTTTATAGTATTTATACAGGTCCTATCTTTATCAACAGAGCTCTGCTTTGTAATCTATTATAGACTATAGGTGTAAAAAAACTTCTATGTGTAGCTTGCTTTTTTAAATGACAATTCACATTTATTTTTCACAAATTTTACTTTTATTTTTATCTGAAAGAACATATTTTCTTATGAAAATTTTGGAAATTTCAAGCCAAAATATTGCACCGTTTACGAGAAATATATTTTCTATGCTAAAATTAAACAAATTGTTGTAGACAACAGTTCAGATTTATATGGAATATGTCATTTCTGTCTCAACTTTAAAAGCATTCTTTCGCTTATCACTAACAACTTCAAAAAAACTGATAGCACTTCTACGCAAATAATTAGAATTACCAATCTTTGCATAAAGACATACTAAAAAATGAAATTTGAATGTTATGTCCCTCTTTCATCAAGTATTTTAAAATAATGAATTTTGCTTACATTTTCCCTCATTTTAAGTATTTCCTTCTAAAATATTTTTAACACTACCATTTGTTTGCAAAAAGGACCCGCACAATAACGTCGCTTGACGTTCTGATAATGCGCGGGAACGTCAACGTCGCTAGAACGCAGAAAAATTACGTGACGTCATATCGCCTAGATTGATGACGTCACAAGTAAAAAAAGTTGACTGGTTCACTGAACTGGCATATTTTTTGGTTACGGAGCTTCAAATAACGAATGTAATTTACACTAAACCAATTCCTAATCTCAACATCTTGGATAAAGGCCGGCAAAAAGACTTCCGAGAAATCCGATTGCCGGAAGGTGCTCAGAACGAGGCTAAGACAGCTCAAGCCAAACTCACAAAGTAACAAAATCGTTCAAATCTATACGCCCACAATACCGTAAGCCGGTGTCAATTCCATTGACCCCGGTATAAAAATCTACTTTACGACATGCCGTAATTACTACCGATTTTCCAAACGCTACAACATCCTTAAATGAATATTCTATCGTTTGTCTGTTAACGAGTAAACTCGAAGACGATAAATTTAGTAAGTATTTTAATATAATTATATTGTTTTGCCATTTGTGCAAACAGAAATTTTTCAATAATAAAAATATGCATACTTGACAAGTTATATTTAGCGTATGAAACGGCTCCATTTCTCATACAGGTGTAAAATATTCATTTTCAATATTCATGCTTGATTTTTCAATAGGCCCCTTCTTACGAAATTATTCTGTTGTTTATTTATTGAAAGTTGAGATTATTAATTTTGCACGGTGCTTTTTTATTGTATGCATGTATTGGTAATATTATTGTGAAAATGTTTTCTTTTGGCCAGTGGTAAAGGACGTGCCGAAATGCCGATGGATTGAGTTGAGTTGAGTTGGTAAAACATTGATAGTTTGTTATTTCTCATGTTTTGGGGAAAGTTATAACTGTCTTTTCAACTTCCCGTAACGTTAACGTCGGAAAACGGACGATATGCGTGTTACGACGTTGGTCCGCAACTTTTGACGTTACGTCAAACACGAAAATAGAGGTGTAGTTATAAATTTATAGGCACACCTCCATTTAAGGTATCCGACCCCTCAAAAGCACCAAAGAGCCAGAGGCGAATTTTGAAAAGTGCAAATAATTCCTAAACTGTGTTACATTTCCATTCCAAATACAAACATAAGCATTTTGCACGGTTTAGAATTTTGAATTAATGCATACTTATGAAAATATTTGACAAAAATGTTAAAAATTACCTCCCTTGCATATGAATATAGAGTAAAATAATATTTGTAAATTATTTTCTTTTTGACACATAATCTTGAAATCTGGCACGGTGAATCAACTTATATGAAGTGTATTTACAAGTGTGTGAAATTTGATGCATTTCGTTTGGCTAGAAAGCGTAGATTTTTTCAGGGTCTGTAAACCTTAAATACTTGTACACCTATAAATTTGTAGGTACACCACTATATTAATAGTTGTACCTACAAATTTATAAGTACATCTCTAAAATTGTAGGTACGCTTCTAAGTTTATAGGTACACCTCTATTTAAATACGAGTGCAGCTCTGAATATCACAGGTGCGCTTATAATTCTTAAAGTAGCCAATCAGAGCGCTCGTCTTATCCAGCTAAAATTCCAGCCAAATGAATAACAACAAATATATGTGCGATGAAAATGAGATGTATAAAAACAGATTCTTATTGGTCATTCGAAAAAAGGTCAAAGGTTCAAATATAGACTTAGTGGTGCACTATAATATAGAGATATACCTATAAATTTGTAGGTGCACCAGTTTTAAGATAGAAGCGTAGAAGAATAAAACGTAATCTTTTTAGAAAATGCTTGCATTGAGACCATCGGTACCTGGGTCAAGGAGCCATTACCAGGCTGATATTTTTAGACCGATCCCAATTCAAAGATGTTGCAAACGACAATTGCAAAGGAATGGAATAGGCCCTAGGGTCACTTCGGGTAACTTCGGACCATTTTTGCACCAATCATGACAGCGGACTTTTGACCCAAATCGCTGCTACTATCCGTAATTTGTACCCAGGATCGTTTGGTACCGATATTTGGAGCGAATCATACCTCGGATGTTTCCGTAAAACTCAATGTAGAGATAATGGATATTCTCTAGTAATTAGTGGAAAACTGAATGTGTTTCTTTGTCAGTAAAAATGAGAAAGTTCGGACGCGATATAAAAACTTCGGACGGTGGACGATAAACTTCGGACTGGTAAAAATATGGCAAGAAACTTCGGACACTTGTTATGCGAGTAAAGAGTAAAATCGGGTAATTTCGACAGTCGTCTAAATTCGACAATCTTCTATAATATTTACAATATTTGACACACAAAGCGTGATAATAGCATTCTAATATCGAACAACTTATGTCGGGGCAATAACTGGCGTTTAAAAATAATTCATGTCCTCCAAACACCCACCCTTTACCCGAAAAAATCGCGGAAGAAAAAAGGTCGTCAAATTTTCTGATGGGCAAAAATGGCCGTTACAGATTAACGTAAGAAAGTGGATCTAAACAAAGACATTTGAAAAAAAAAATATGGAAATCATTTTTGTATGATAAATGTGTCAATACTAAGTCGGAAATGTATATATTTTCAATTAATTAGTTGATAAAAAGTATCTCTCCGCTTTACTTTCAACTTGAGAAAGGGTGTCAAATTTATACAACAAAATATTTTAAGTTCGTATAATTTCGACATGCCCTAAAACGTGATTAATTGTTTGAATTTGGATGTTCCTACATCGACAGAAACAGCCGACAGTTTAATTGTTTTGCTTATTTTGAACAGTAGAAATAACGATAATGCCTTTTTTCATCAACTAACAGACCCAAAAATACGAATTTTCCACAAATTCCGCATTAATTTGCCCCTGAAAAGTTTCACGCGGAAAATTGTTCCATTATCATATTTCGAGGTCAATCAAAGTTCCAGGCTGAAGACAAATATAAAATTATATTTACAGTGATTTTGTTACAAATTTATGCGTAAGAGTCCTGGGACCCACTTGTTCCCAAAACAATGAGTCCAATATTGAAAAATAGGAGTCTTCGATAGGCAATGTTGTTTACACATTGAAAATGTTAGCATTCTGGGACTCACTGAATATTTTTTAATGAGTCCTGAGAAAAAAATGTGAGTCAGGGACTCGGGACTCGCAGGTAACAAAATCCCTGTATTTAGATCTAATATGTCGAGTCTTACTTTGTGAGAAACATCCTTATTAATCCAACATAATTGTAAAACAACCCGACGCATGAAATTTAGATTTTATACCCCTCAAGATTTGACCTTTTGATGTGCAGAAATTCCTTATTTAGCCACTATCAAAACACCCGAATGCGGTTCTTTTATTTCTTGTGGTACCGCCTTGAAGGTCACCTGAGTAAATTGTGTTTAATTCATTGGTCGGAACAGTTTGTCAGTCTCCACCCATTCGATAATGTTTATGCTTGATTGACAGGGATATTCACGTGCTGATTTCTCATTCCTTTGTCAGAACAAAATGACGTCACACAATCGTCATACCACTAACCGTCTGAGGGAGAGTTTTTAAACATCAAACAAAGCCGCAAGCCACGCACGGAACACCTGAAGCGGAACCCTTGTTATTGAATTTTTTTTAGATAGACTCATTCCAATACAGTACTTAAAGCTAATCACTTGTTGAAATTTCGGGATGCGCGTGTAAAGTTTAAATCAATTTGGTCATGGAATAATTGAACCATTAATTGGAATATTTCAACGACAAGGTATCATTTTTGCATTTCATACAAGGAGACAAAACTTTCTAGACATTGTTGTTTGGCGTCCAGTGTTTTAAATGAAAAATGGATATTTCGTAGATGCTTTATGGGGATATTTTTGGTTTTGGAAAGGGACTTTGTGCGGATGAATCTTTAAAACTTTGCCGACCAGTTAGTTCCCGTGCCCGTATTTAAATTACATGTCCGAAGTTTATCGCCTAGGAAAATTGGGAGAGAAAGTTCGGACGGTTTATAAAATCTTCTTTTTCTAAAAAAGTGGTGATTTTAAAGAACAAAATCCTGGAACGTAGCAAGCAATAGACATGTTTTCATACAAATTAAATATAAATACAGACATTAGCGCTCTACCTTTTAAAGTATGATCTTTGGCTTTATTACAAATGAACGTGCACTGTATACCAAATACCTGTGGTCTAAGAACTTGTGTTGATACCGAGCTAAATGGCAATTGTCTGTGTGACGTCATGTGATGACGTATACTATACGTATTTACAATAAATTCTAGGAAAGAGAATTCAAGACGCAACAGGAGAAAAGGCGATTGTTTTAGAGAACAAAACATTAATGTTGTGCTTTGTTTTATATTTACGTCCGAAGTTACCCGAGAGTCCGAAGTTACCCGAAGTGACCCTACTTCACTTTTTGGTCTTACAGGTAAGAAACCAGTGTGGGAATTGAAGAAATTACTTTTCATTTTCCACAATGTTTTCCCACGCCTTTTCTTGCGAGTGAGTCAAAAGGCGTCACTGTGCTGGGTTAATAGATTTATTTAACATCTATATTTTTTTTAATGTTGGGTTATCAGATATAGATCTAGGTCTGTTATTCAATAGATAGATCTATAGATCTATAGTAAAAATTAGAACAACAACAAAATGTTTATGCCATATCATGCGAAACATTGAATCAGATTTAATATTAAACAGTTCTAAAGATCTACTAAATAGTTTTATATAACCTTGATTCAACAATAATTTTCAACAATATTTTGATGATGATCAACCAAACTACTACTTACATCATTTATACATCGTTGTGAGCAGTACCCCCGTGTGACAAACTGCTCCTCGCCCGGTGGTATAATCATGAACGGTGTAACTTCATGTCCCACAACAAAAGATCCTACGTCATGCTGACGTAATTGTGACGTCAGATGTATCCGAACACCGGAGTTATCTACAATACCTGAAATTTTATACGATGTTCGAAGTTGTTACATAAAAGTCCTACATAGATGAAATTCTTTATTATTTATAGATCTATATGTGTACTGCTTTGGTCAAAAGTATTTTATTTATTGTCCGGCGAATATTACTTCTCGTCGGAGGAAATAAAACATTAATTAGACGACCAATCAGCCCTTTTGACCAAAACGACAAACCTTTCTATCTTCTCTTGCAGTTTGGTAGAATGTGTGTCCCATGCTTTATATTTCTGAGGTTAAGACTGCAAAAACACAAAGTGGATATTAACAAATATTCAAACATCTCGTCACATAAAAGATCTAGTGGAAAAATATAAAGGTAGGCCTGCTCATTTCTAGATTATACGGAGTAGATCTATTTCTCAATATATGTTACAGGTTTCAAACTGATAAAACAGCGTACTAATTATAAACTTTGCACAATATAATTTTTATATTATTTGAATGGCGAGAGAATACCTTTTATATCATATACACAATATATTAACCTATAACATTAAACAGATAAACAGCGTAAAAAGAGGTAAAATTTAAGAATATCCGCGTAAGCCGAAAACAAGTAAACTTTAGACGTTCAGTTTTGACTTGAATAAACTGGACTTTCATTTGCTAAGAAAATGGTGTGTTGTTTCTCAATAAAATCGACCCGTTATCATCGGCAATAAAGGTCCTTAAGAGCAAAGACCCTTTAAAATAGGGCGGGTATTTAAACGACAGTATGACGTCACAATCACGTGACTTATGAAAATTTGAACACTGCTGCACGAAAACGCATATGTTAAAGTAGCATCCCTCTCAATTTCGTACAATTCTGAGGAAATTGCAATTTTGGCGTCAGGGGTATCCAGCTACCTTAAATGCTCGAAATGACGTACATGTGACGTCCAACGACATCTAGTCTCTTAAAGAATTTTGTTGGTCAAGTACTGATCATAAAAGTTTTTAGTAATTATTTTCACTGCTGATACGTTTTCACATGGATACAACTTCTTTGTTCTTCTAATGACATAAGTAACACATTTTCTTTCAAAATACAACTTCAGAATTTCTAAACGTTTTATTCGACAACAAGATGTTGGAAAATATCTACCGCTAAATGACGCCGATAATGACATCAACGAAGTCATTATTTATCCGTACAAATGTGTTGCATAAAAACGTATTTATCATAATTTCAAAAAAGGTATATACATAATATGAAGTTCATATACATGTTTTATTTAAATCGAAAGTGTATCATATACTGAAAGGCAAAAGTAACTTTACACGTGACTTTCATTTGATTTATCAAACCCTAATCACAGTTTGTGAAATTACTTGTGTTATACATATACATATGCCATTTTGCAAGAACAATGTGGGATAGAAGAGAGTGGTCAGCCTTTCTTGACGCTGGTGTTACCACGGCATTACTAAAGGGGTCAAATTGAAAAATCCAGGTAAAGTTTTATTACACCTTTTACAATAAAAAGGATCGCATTTTATGCTAAATTTTTATCTAATGTCAGTATTTCTTTGTTCCTAGGTGTATTATTGACTTCAAAAAAGTACTCATGTATGGATAAGGTCAGCCGTCTGATCTTGAGCTATTCAATTCTTAAACAGTCGCCCCGTAGTACACTCTCTATTTCATGCACGTTCTTGTGTCCTCACGTCTTCTATTGCCTATGACACTAACATTTAACCTTTGCTCTTCAGAAAAGAGGGAATAACTCCAATTTGCGTGTGTTCAAAATGATACATAAGGTCAAATATTACGATGGCGTTATGGTACTGTATAACTCAAAGGGTCTGGCTACCAGACGTCTAGCACTAAAATCAATGTCTCAAATTCGACATCGAACAATTCTACGGCTCAACAAACGATTTCACGCATCTTTACTGCAGCTTCCGGTTAGAACGTAACGTCACGTCACGTTAATGCTAAACACGAATTCATCGGTCTTGGTTATGGATTCTCTCATTTTTCGACCCCCTAAGTGTTCAAATGCGATCAAGAAGATTGATTGATTGACGGGTGCATTTCATTAGCAAAGAAACATAAAATTTTATCCTGGCTATCTCATCATGCTTAACGTCCTGTTTTTGTCGGCGTAGAATTGCTTACCTTTCCCTGGTAACTGAAATACAACTCTGGCCTTTTGTGTGGCTACCAACGAAGATCAAACATGCAGAAAATTATGTCACTATTTACAACAATATTGTGTGGGTGGGGTATTTGGCAATTTTAACGATATGCACGTGCAGATTGCTGTAATGGCGATGAAACGGATGTGTTCATTTAGAATATCAAAAATATTTGTGAAATTATATGGTAGTGAAAATATCATAGATATGCTTTGAAATTAAGAAAATAGAATTATTTTAAAACTGTAAAGTTACTTTTGCCTTTGAGTATATATCATGTATTACCCTGTATATGACAACTGAGTTGTTCTATTATTGCAATGAGTTATAAAGATAGAAGTGTTATGTTAGGATCCCACTGTCGATCAAATCAACACAATCACAGAAACTTCCCGACTAATCCCAATTGACATTTTCTCGATCTCTAGTCGACCAACCCGACCGACCTCTACAGTCGATATTATCAGATGATAAGATGAAGCAGAGGTTGATATAATCGGGAGGCACTCGCGTCGAAGTTATCGAGCGCATGTTGGGTGCTAGGTCGTGTAAAATATATAAATACGATCACACTTAATCTCCAGACACGATTGATTTTCGATCAGGTCGATTGTTTACTCGATCAATACGCGATAGCTTCCCGAATAACATTTTACTTGATCGCACACGAATATTTTCGAGAGTCAAAAATCTTCGAGGAAGAAGCCATAGTTGTGCAGATCAATCTCGATCACCCCGACCATTCACGACCACCTATGCCGATCAAGATCGATCTGTACTCGATCGCTTGATCGGGCTGGATCAATTTGTTTTGGTCGGCAGTTGGAACCTAGCATTGTACATACCTTTTTTGCGTTCAGGATTATTATAATGTACCTGCATAACATAAAAGTTGAAGTCATCCTTTCCGCCAACTGAATAACCCACGTGTCTCGGGAAATAAAACGGCTGAAATGGAAAACAGTTTAGCATGGTTCTAGAGAAGGGGTCCATTACAATTGCGATACATATTGAACCCGATCAGCCCACGCGAAAGTACGTTCTGATTTAGATTTATGTTACTTTCATGCAGGTACTTTATTTCATACAAGTTTTTGAGTAAATTAAATTAAAGTAAGGTAAAGTAAAGTAAGGTAAGGTAAATTTACGTAAGGTAAAGTGAGGTAAGATAAGGTAAAGTGAAGTAAGGTAAGGATTTATAAGGTAAATGAGTTGATGCAAAGCAATATAAGGTAAAGTGAAGTAAAGTAAAGGCAAAGTAAGGTAAAGTGAGGTAAGGCAAGGCAACGCAACGTAAGGTAAAGTGAGATGTGGTAAGGCCATGACAGGTAAAGTGAGATATGGTAAGGCCATGGCAGGTAAAGTGAGGTAAGGTAAGGCAATGTAAGGTAAAGTGAGATAAGGTAAGGCAATGCAAGGTAAGGTGAGGTAAGGTAAGGCTATGTAAGGTAAAGTGAGGTTAGGTAAGGCAATGTAAGGTAAAGTGAGGTAATGTGAGGCAATGTAAGGTAAAGTGAGATAAGGTTTATTGGCAAGGTGAGGTAAGGTAATACAATGTAAGGTACAGTGAGATAAGGCAATGTAAGGTAAAGTGAGATAATGAGGCAATGTAATGTAAAGTGAGACGAGGCAAGGCAAGGCAAGGTGAGGTAAGGTAAAGTTAGGTAAGGTAAAGCGATGTAAGGTAAAGTGAGGTAAGGCAAGGCAATGCAAGGTAAAGTGAGGTAAGGCAAGACAAGGTAAGGTAAAGTGAGGTAAGGCAAGCTAATGTAAGGTTAGGTAAGGTAATGAAAGGCAATGTAATGTAAAGTGAAGCAAGGTTTATTAGCAAGGTGAGGAAAGGTAAGGCAATGTAAGGTAAAGTGAGATAAGGCAAGACAATGTAATGTAAAGTGAGATAAGGTAAGGCAATGTAATGTAAAGTGAGGCGAGGCAAGGCAAGGTAAGGTAAAGTGAGGTAAGGAAAGTTAGGTAAGGTAAAGCGATGTAAGGTAAAGTGAGGTAAGGCAAGGCAATGCAAGGTAAAGTGAGGTAAGGCAAGACAAGGTAAGGTAAAGCGATGTAAGGTAAAGTGAGGTAAGGCAAGGCAATGCAAGGTAAAGTGAGGTAAGGCAAGACAAGGTAAGGTAAAGCGATGCAAGGTAAAGTGAGGTAAGGCAAGGCAATGCAAGGTAAAGTGAGGTAAGGCAAGACAAGGTAAGGTAAAGTGAGGTAAGGCAAGGTAATGTAAGGTTAAGTAAGGTAACGACAGGCAATGTAAGGAAAAGTGAAGCAAGGTTTATTAGCAAGGTGAGGAAAGGTAAGGCAATGTAAGGTAAAGTGAGATAAGGTAAGGCAATGTAATTTAAAGTGATGCGAGACAAGGCAAGGTAAGGTAAAGTGAGGTAAGGAAAGTTAGGAAAGGTAAAGCGATGCAAGGTAAAGTGAGGTAAGGCAAGGCAATGCAAGGTAAAGTGAGGTAAGGCAAGACAAGGTGAGGTAAAGGGAGGTAAGGCAAGGTACATGTAATGTAAGGATAAGTGAGGTAATGAAAGGCAATGTAAGGAAAAGTGAAGCAAGGTTTATTAGCAAGGTGAGGAAAAGTAAGGCAATGTAAGGTACAGTTAGATAAGGCAAGACAATGTAAGGTAAAGTGAGGTAAGGTAAGGCAATGTAAGGTAAAGTGAGTTAAGGAAAGTTAGGTAAGGTAAAGCGATGTAAGGTAAAGTGAGGTAAGACAAGACAATGTAAGGCAAAGTAAGGTAAGGCAAGACAAGGTAAGGTAAATTGAGGTAAGGTAAGGCAATGTAAGGTAAAGTGAAGTAAAGTGAGGTAAGGTAAGGCAATGTAAGGTAAAGTGAGGTAAGGTTAGGCATTGTAAGGTAAAGTGAGGTAAGGCAAGGGAATGTAAGGTAAAGTGAAGTAAGGTAAGGCAATTAAAGATAAAGTGAGGCAAGGCAAGGTAATGTAAGGTAAATGAGGTAAGGTGAGGTAAAGTTAGGTAAGGTAAGACAATGTTAGGTAAAGTGAGGTAAGGTAAGACAATGTAAGGTAAAGTGAGGTAAGGTAAGGCAATGTAAGGTAAAGTGAAGTAAGGTTTATAGGCAAGGTAAGGTAAATTGATGTAAGGTAATACATTGCAAGGTAAGGCGAGCTAAGGCAATGCAATGTAAGGTAAATTGAGGTAAGGTACGTAAGGCAATGTAAGGTAAAGTGAGGTATGGTCAGACAATGTAAGTTAAAGTGAGGTAAGGTAAGGCAATGCTAGGTAAGGCGAGGTAAGGTAAGGCGAGGTAAGGTTAATTGAGGTAAGGTAAGACAATGTAAGGTAAAGTGAGGAAAGGTTTATAGGCAAGGT
Source organism: Fragum sueziense (assembly GCA_963680895.1). NCBI lineage: Eukaryota > Metazoa > Mollusca > Bivalvia > Cardiida > Cardiidae > Fragum > Fragum sueziense. The sequence goes on along the minus strand of OY804597.1, from coordinate 56,040,454 downwards.
AAGGTAAAATGAGGTAAGGCAAGGCAATGTAAGGTTATGCGAGGTAAAGTTAGGTAAAGTAAAGTAAGTAAGCTTTTGAGCTGATAAGCCACATCGTGACGAATCTTACGATGTCAACTGTTCACAGTTATTTTTCATCAAGCGTAGTTTCCTTGAGTTAATCATTATAAAAACATAATGGTAAAAGTGAATGTCAATGATCAAAGTTCGAAGACCAACAACCCCTTCGGAATTCCACGTGACTTTAAAAGAAGCCGATATATATATTCTGTAAAAATCTAACATTGGTAAATAAGTTATATGTCGACAAAGGATATAGTGCTAGGCTGCTAGCTAACGACCACAGCAGAAAATTATATTATAGACTATAATTAAGCGTTTACCAAAAGAAACAACGAACAATCAAAAACCCAATTTGTCTTCATTTTGAGCAGATTATTATGTACCAATACAAAACAGCAACTACTTCAAGACAAAAACCGAGTGTTTTGACATCTATGCCAAATTGATCTTTCTTAAGTTTTGCTGCGATTGAAGTATAATATGTGTCGTTATGAGAAAGTTTAAACGAAAGCGAGCACAGAGGCAAGGCAATCCTCTTTTCTTACAAGAGAAAGTGTAAGACAGGTTTTTATCTATGACACCATTATACAGTTGATACTCGTTATCTGAACATCGGATAAGTCTGATTTCTGTAGCCTTTGAAATAGGGAGAGAATTGTTCGGGTTGAGCAATTTCTTCCTCTTTCCTCTTTTGGTTCAACTATGACGTACCTGATAAGCACTCGAGTGAATCAAACTCCGAATATCAAGAACTTTAATGAGATTCTGTACGACTTGGACATGGCTTGTTGTAACTGTAGGACCCAGTACTTACTCCGCCTCCTGCAGCCCAAGCCAACACCACCTCGGGACATCTCGGAAATATCTTAGGCCACTTCAGATGACATTCTCCCATCTTTCCGTGTAACTCCAGATGTAACCCTGGGCATCTATATAATACTATATGGTGAAGATTCGCTTCATTCCCGGCAGTAAATATCGGCTCAAACTGCAACATAAACACATGATGAGCCAAGATCTGGACAAACGGCCCTTACAACCGACGAGAACACATTATATCGTTGGTTATGTGAGAAATGTCGTAACAAGTGCTTAAATAAGCTGCAGTTACAGTATTTTTGAAAGTGACAAACGATACGAGCGTATATAAGTAAGAACATGAAAAGGTGCAGGCCCGTAGGAAGCAATTTCATATTGGGTGAGCTCAAGCCCATGTATATGAATATTGGGGGGGGGGCGGTTAAATAGAGATTAACTAACTGAAGATATGTAATATGAAAATTATTTCACGAGAATGGGGTGTGATGAGGATGAAAAAAACGAGTCCGCTAGGACGAGTTTTTTAACCGCATCTCACCCCATTCGAGTGAAATAATTTTCATATTACATATCTTCAGTTAGTTATTGAACGAATTTAACCCTCAATTTGGGGAAAAACGATTTTATTCCAATCTAATCCAATGCTTCTGTACAACGCGCATATATACATGTTCTTTGTGAATTCAGAAAAAAAATGACCGCCATTTTGTTTAAATTTCGAAGTGAGCAAAGAATGAAGCATCTATCTTGACTTTAAATCATCAAAAACCGACTCTAATGAAAGAACAAAAAGCGAACTGAATTAAATTCAACCTTTCTAGTCTTTTTCCAAAATTCCAGTCTAAGGTAAAAAGAAAACAACAACAACAAGGTCAACAACCGGAATGACAGATTCATGAAATAAACGGGATTTTCAGCGGAAAACTATTGATTTAGCGTGTTTTAGTCAAAGATGGTGGTCTTGTAACAATCTTTATCAAATTTTGTGATGTGTCGTTCGGTTGCTTTGAGCAGACGTAGAAATAACGGTCTGTTCGGGTGATTTGAATGTAGGCCTATCACGGAACACATTTCGTCATGTTTCCCTTCAACACTCCAGCGCTGGATAGATCTTCGCTTCCATGATACAATTGTAGAAAAAGGGCGAAAACAAACAGTAAAGGTTAGTTCTCTGTAGATGTTTTTCTTTTTTGCAGGTAGATCTAGATCTTATTTGACATACATTTCCGATGTTATGCATGCATGGAATCTGTAAAGGATAATGATTAAATGGGTACCGTGATTAAATGGGGAGAAAAGAATAATAAAAAAAGTAGTTTCGGCAGGAGTGAAATATTTCACTGCAGTGAAATATCAGAATTTATCTCACTGTGAAAATCCAGGATTTCACTGCTAGGAATGTAATGAATTGGATTTTTCCCATATTTTCCGTAAGAAATAAGGAAAATTCGGCATTTTTGCCAACTTTGATGGGGGAGGGGGGGGGGGGGGGGGGGGGGCTTAGCCCCCCCGAACTCCTAGGGGCCTGAGGTGCAATCCGACCATGATACGTGAATCCCTCATATAGCTACTATATTTAATAAAGAAACAACCATGATTCGCGATGCTCTCATATAGCTACTATATTTAATGAAGAAGCAACCATGATGCGTGAAACCCTCATATAGCTACTATATTTAATAAAGATACAACCATGATACGCGATGCTCTCATATAGATTCTATATTTAATGAAGAAACAACCATGACGCATGAAGCCCTCATATAGCTACTATATTTAATGAAGAAACAACCATGATACGCGATGCTCTCATATAGATTCTATATTTAATGAAGGAACAACCATGACGTATGATGCCCTCATATAGCTACTATATTTAATAAAGAAACAACCATGATACGCGATGCTCTCATATAGATTCTATATTTAATGAAGAAACAACCATGACGTATGATGCCCTCATATAGCTACTATATTTAATAAAGATACAACCATGATACGCGATGCTCTCATATAGATTCTATATTTAATGAAGAAACAACCATGACGCATGAAGCCCTCATATAGCTACTATATTTAATAAAGAAACAACCATGATACGTGAAACCCTCATATAGCTACTATATTTAATGAAGAAACAACCATGATAGGCGATGCTCTCATATAGATTCTATATTTAATGAAGGAACAACCATGACGTATGATGCCCTCATATAGCTACTATATTTAATTAAGAAACAACCATGATACGCGATGCTCTCATATAGCTACTATATTTAATAAAGAAAAAAACATGATACGTGAAGCCCTCATATAGCTACTAAATTTAATGAAGAAAGAACCATGATGCGTGATGCCCTCATATAGCTACTATATTTAATAAAGAAACAACCATGAAACGCAATGCTCTCATATAGATTCTATATCTAATGAAGAAACAACCATGGCGCATGATGCCCTCATATGCTACTATATTTAATTAAGAAAAAAAATTATACGTGAAGCCCTCATATAGCTACTATATTTAATGAAGAAACAATCACGATGCGTGATGCCCTCATATAGCTACTATATTTAATGAAGAAACAACCATAATGCGTGATGTCCTCATATAGCTACTATATTTAATGAAGAAACAACCATGATACGTGAAGCCCTCATATAGCTACTATATTTAATGAAGAAACAACCATAATGCGTGATGTCCCCATATAGCTACTATATTTAATGAAGAAACGACCATGATACGTGAAGCCCTCATATAGCTACTATATTTAATAAAGAAACAACCATGATACGTGATGCTCTCATATAGCTACTATATTTAATAAAGAAAAAAACATGATACGTGAAGCCCTCATATAGCTACTAAATTTAATGAAGAAAGAACCATGATGCGTGATGCCCTCATATAGCTACTATATTTAATGAAGAAACAACCATGATGCGTGAAGCCCTCATAAAGCTACTATATTTAATAAAGAAACAACCATGATACGTGAAGCCCTCATATAGCTACTATATTTAATGAAGAAACAACCATGATACGTGAAGCCCTCATATAGCTTATATATTTAATGAAGAAACAACCATGATGCGTGAAGCCCTCATATAGCTACTAAATTTAATGAAGAAACAACCATGATACGTGAAACCCTCATATAGCTACTATATTTAATAAAGAAACAACCATGATACGTGATGCTCTCATATAGCTACTATATTTAATAAAGAAAAAAACATGATACGTGAAGCCCTCATATAGCTACTAAATTTAATGAAGAAACAACCATGATACGTGATGCTCTCATATAGATTCTATATTTAATAAAGAAACAACCATGATACGTGATGCTCTCATATAGCTACTATATTTAATAAAGAAACAACCATGATACGTGATGCTCTCATATAGCTACTATATTTAATAAAGAAAAAAACATGATGCGTGATGCCCTCATAAAGCTACTATATTTAATGAAGAAACAACCATAATGCGTGAAACCCTCATATAGTTACTATATTTAATGAAGAAACAACCTTGATGCGTTAAACCCTCATATAGCTACTATATTTAATAAAGAAACAACCATGAAACGCAATGCTCTCATATAGATTCTATATTTAATGAAGAAACAACCATGGCGCATGATGCCCTCATATAGCTACTATATTTAATTAAGAAAAAAAAAAACATTATACGTGAAGCCCTCATATAGCTACTATATTTAATGAAGAAACAACCACGATGCGTGATGCCCTCATATAGCTACTATATTTAATGAAGAAACAAACATAATGCGTGATGTCCTCATATAGCTACTATATTTGATGAAGAAACAACCATGATACGTGAAGCCCTCATATAGCTACTATATTTATTGAAGAAACAACCATGATGCGTGAAGCCCTCATATAGCTACTATATTTAATGAAGAAACAACCATAATGTGTGATGCCCTCATATAGCTACTATATTTAATGAAGAAACAACCATGATACGTGATGCTCTTATATAGCTACTATATTTAATGAAGAAACAACCATGATGCGTGATGCCCTCATATAGCTACTATATTTAATAAAGAAAAAAACATGATGCGTGAAGCCCTCATATAGATTCTATATTTATTGAAGAAAAAACAACCATGATACGCGATGCTCTCATATATCTACTATATTTAATGAAGAAATAACCATAATGCGTGATGCCCTCATAAAGCTACTGTAGTTAATGAAGAAACAACCATGATATGTGAAGCCCTCATATAGCTACTATATTTATTGAAGAAAAAACAACCATGATACGCGATGCTCTCATATATCTACTATATTTAATGAAGAAACAACCATGATACGTGAAGCCCTCATATAGCTACTATATTTAATAAAGAAACAACCATGATACGCGATGCTCTCATATAGATTCTATATTTAATGAAGAAACAACCTTGATGCGTGAAACCCTCATATAGCTACTATATTTAATAAAGAAAGAACCATGATACGTGAAGCCCTCATATAGCTACTATATTTAATGAAGAAACAAACATGATGCGTGAAGCCCACATATAGATTCTATATTTATTGAAGAAAAAACAACCATGATACGCGATGCTCTCATATATCTACTATATTTAATGAAGAAATAACCATAATGCGTGATGCCCTCATAAAGCTACTGTAGTTAATGAAGAAACAACCATGATATGTGAAGCCCTCATATAGCTACTATATTTATTGAAGAAAAAACAACCATGATACGCGATGCTCTCATATATCTACTATATTTAATGAAGAAACAACCATGATACGTGAAGCCCTCATATAGCTACTATATTTAATAAAGAAACAACCATGATACGCGATGCTCTCATATAGATTCTATATTTAATGAAGAAACAACCTTGATGCGTGAAACCCTCATATAGCTACTATATTTAATAAAGAAAGAACCATGATACGTGAAGCCCTCATATAGCTCCTATATTTAATGAAGAAACAAACATGATACGTGATGCTCTCATATAGCTACTATATTTAATAAAGAAAGAACCATGATGCGTGAAGCCCTCATATAGCTACTATATTTAATGAAGAAACAACCATGATACGTGATGCTCTCATATAGCTAAAATATTTAATAAAGAAAAAAACCATGATACGCGAAGCCCTCATATAGTTTCTATATTTAATGAAGAAACAACCATGATACGTGATGCTCTCATATAGCTACTATATTTAATAAAGAAGAAACCATGATGCGTGAAACCCTCATATAGCTACTATATTTAATGAAGAAACAACCATGATGCGTGAAGCCCTCATATAGCTACTATATTTAATAAAGAAGAAACCATGATGCGTGATGCCCTCATATAGCTACTATATTTAATGAAGAAACAACCATGATGCGTGAAACCCTCATATAGATTCTATATTTAATGAAGAAACAACCATGATGCATGATGCCCTCATATAGCTACTATATTTAATGAAGAAACAACCATGATGCGTGAAGCCCTCATATAGCTACTATATTTAATAAAGAAGAAACCATGATGCGTGATGCCCTCATATAGCTACTATATTTAATGAAGAAACAACCATGATGCGTGAAACCCTCATATAGATTCTATATTTAATGAAGAAACAACCATGATGCGTGATGCCCTCATATAGCTACTATATTTAATGAAGAAACAACCGTGATGCGTGATGCCCTCATATAGCTACTATATTTAATGAAGAAACAACCGTGATGCGTGAAGCCCTCATATAGCTACTATATTTAATAAAGAAACAACCATGATACGTGATGCTCTCATATAGCTACTATATTTAATAAAGATAAAAACACGATACGTGAATCCCTCATATAGCTACTATATTTAATAAAGAAACAACCAGGATACGCGATACTCTCATATAGATTCTATATTTAATGAAGAAACAACCATGATGCGTGATGCCCTCATATAGCTACTATATTTAATAAAGAAACAACCATGATGCGTGAAACCCTCATATAGCTACTATATTTAATGAAGAAACAACCATGATGCGTAAAACCCTCATATAGCTACTATATTTAATGAAGAAAAAACCATGATGCGTGAAACCCTCATGTAGCTACTATATTTAATAAAGAAGCAACCATGATGCGTGTAGCTCTCATATAGCTACTATATTTAATGAAGAAACAACCACGATGCGTGATGCCCTCATATAGCTACTATATTTAATGAAGAAACAACCATGATGCGTGATGCCCTCATAAAGCTACTATATTTAATGAAGAAACAACCGTGATGCGTGATGCCCTCATATAGCTACTATATCTAATGAAGAAACAACCATGATTCGTGATGCTCTCATATAGCTACTATATTTAATAAAGAAAAAACCATGATGCGTGAAACCCTCATATAGCTACTATATTTAATAAAGAAACAACCATGATACGTGATGCTCTCATATAGCTTCTATATTTAATGAAGAAACAACCATGATGCGTGAAACCCTCATGTAGCTACTATATTTAATAAAGAAGCAACCATGATGCGTGAAGCCCTCATAAAGCTACTATATTTAATGAAGAAACAACCACGATGCGTGAAGCCCTCATATAGCTACTATATTTAATGAAGAAACAACCGTGATGCGTGATGCCCTCATATAGCTACTATATTTAATAAAGAAGAAACCATGATGCGTGATGCCCTCATATAGCTACTATATTTAATGAAGAAACAACCACGATGCATGAAGCCCTCATATAGCTACTATATTTAATGAAGAAACAACCGTGATGCGTGAAGCCCTCATATAGCTACTATATTTAATGAAGAAACAACCATGATACGTGATGCTCTCATATAGCTACTATATTTAATGAAGAAACAACCATGATGCGTGAAACCCTCATAAAGCTACTATATTTAATGAAGAAACAACCATGATACGTGAAGCCCTCATAAAGCTACTATATTTAATGAAGAAACAACCACGATGCGTGAAGCCCTCATATAGCTACTATATTTAATGAAGAAACAACCGTGATGCGTGATGCCCTGATATAGCTACTATATTTAATAAAGAAGAAACCATGATGCGTGATGCCCTCATATAGCTACTATATTTAATGAAGAAACAACCACGATGCGTGAAGCCCTCATATAGCTACTATATTTAATGAAGAAACAACCGTGATGCGTGAAGCCCTCATATAGCTACTATATTTAATGAAGAAACAACCATGATACGTGATGCTCTCATATAGCTACTATATTTAATGAAGAAACAACCATGATGCGTGAAACCCTCATAAAGCTACTATATTTAATGAAGAAACAACCATGATACGTGAAGCCCTCATATAGCTACTATATTTAATGAAGAAACAACCATGATGCGTGAAGCCCTCATATAGCTACTATATTTAATAAAGAAACAACCATGATACGTGATTCTCTCATAAAGCTACTATATTTAATAAAGATAAAAACACGATACGTGAATCCCTCATATAGCTACTATATTTAATGAAGAAACAACCATGATACGTGAAGCCCTCATATAGCTACTATATTTAATAAAGAAACAACCATGATACGCGATGCTCTCATAAAGATTCTATATTTAATGAAGAAACAACCATGATGCGTGAAACCCTCATATAGCTACTATATTTAATGAAGAAACAACCATGATGCGTGAAACCCTCATATAGCTACTATATTTAATGAAGAAACAACCATGATACGTGAAGCCCTCATATAGCTACTATATTTAATGAAGAAACAACCATGATGCGTGAAACCCTCATGTAGCTACTATATTTAATAAAGAAACAACCATGATGCGTGAAACCCTCATATAGCTACTATATTTAATGAAGAAACAACCATGATGCATGAAGCCCTCATATAGCTACTATATTTAATGAAGAAACAACCATAATGTGTGATGCCCTCATATAGCTACTATATTTAATGAAGAAACAACCATGATGCATGAAGCCCTCATATAGCTACTATATTTAATGAAGAAACAACCATGATGCATGAAGCCCTCATATAGCTACTATATTTAATGAAGAAACAACCATGATGCGTGAAACCCTCATGTAGCTACTATATTTTATGAAGAAACAACCATGATGCATGAAGCCCTCATATAGATTCTATATTTAATAAAGAAACAACCATGATGCATGAAGCCTTCATATAGCTACTATATTTAATGAAGAAACAACCATGATGCATGAAGCCCTCATATAGCTACTATATTTAATGAAGAAACAACCATGATGCATGAAGCCCTCATATAGATTCTATATTTAATGAAGAAACAACCATGATGCGTGATGCCCTCATATAGCTACAATATTTAATGAAGAAACAACCATGATGCATGAAGCCCTCATATAGCTACTATATTTAATAAAGAAACAACCTTGATACGCGATACTCTCATATAGATTCTATATTTAATGAAGAAACAACCATGGTGCGTGAAGCCCTCGAACTGATTTTGCGATGACCCGTAAAATCACTTAATTTGCATAACAACAAGTTGCTCATTGGTCAATATCTTTTTACCTTGTATTCTTGCGCGCTGGTATTTATAGGGTTGTTACACCCGGGATCGTTACAGCTTTTTTGAATAACTTGATCGAGACAGTCGTGTTGAAGAATTTCTGATTTATAATTTCGATTTATGACTTAGCTGTGTCTTTCTGAACTTTTTGATAGACGTATTCTGATGTTATTTTCCTGTCAGCCATGGACTAGTTTTGCGTAGAGATTTCCAGTGGGTTTGAGAGTGGCAATTTTGACTTTTACGTGGTGTCACTGCTTTATTTACAACTTTTACAACTGGTCGAAAATGGCGGAGGGTACTGGTAGGCCGTCTAGAGCTAGGCCCGTAATCGATTACAAGAAGTTGAACGAAGCTGGGTTCGAAGAGTGTCCTTCCCCCTTACGTAATCCTGCGTACGGGGAAACAGCTGATCTTGAGGAAAGGGAACCAGCCGGCACTTCCGGTGTGGAGATGAATGGTTTGGGGCCGAATGGTTCAGTTTACGAGCGCGAGAAGGAAGAGTTAACCGCCAGATTAAGACATTTGCGGGAGCAAACAGAATTGAAGCTTCTGAGACAAGAGGTGGAGAACGCAGAGAGACAATTCAAAGAGTCGGGTACTCGCGGTAAGAAGCAAGTGTCAGGAGATAGAGGTATGTCTTTGCCTTCGTTACAAACTCTTAGAATGGATGTAGGCTTGAAACGACGTACGAGACAGGTTCTGTCTGGTCTAGTTGAGTCTAATAGCTACGAGGACTCTGAGTGTAGTGAGGACTCTGAGCAAGGTGAGAAAGAGCCAGTTACTGATAAACATTGCTCTAAGAAGGGTGTGTGCAAGTCTGGCATTACGGCCAAGGCCTCGGACATGGTGTTGAACCCGCAGAAATATCCTCATTCACATTTGAGGTTTGAATATGTAAATAACTCAATTAAATTTGATAATTTGAATGTTTATTTATTTGTGGCAGGCGAATTAGAGATAATTAGCAATAGAAGTGTTTCGTCTGTTGAAAGAAGGGCCAGGACTGAATTCTTGAAACGCCTGATGTACTTGCAAAGTTCTTATGAATTCTCTGTGATTCGATCATTATATGCTGCAGTTTTGCGGGAGATAGAGTTGGGTTACAGAGATTGGGGGGATGATTTCAGTTATATTGAAAATCAGGTTTTAGCCTCCCATAATGTTCAATTGAGACCCAAGTCTGACTTTTCACAGGGCAGCATTGGACCTAAAGCAGACGATTCTTCGAGAATTTGGTTCTGCCCTCGATATCAGAGGAACAAGTGTTCCCTGAAGGAGGCTCACACATTACAGGTGAAAGGTAGGGTCAGATTTGTTAAACATATTTGTGCAGCGTGTCTGATGAAGGATAAGAAAGAAATGAATCATCCAGAGTGTTCGTCTGCCTGTCCTTATTTTTCAACTTGACTTTTTAAGGACCAGTCTAAATTAATTGAGTTTAATTCGGCTGCAGATATTTTTTATCCAAAGTTTCTTAAGGGAAATGCTGATTCTTCTGTGTCTGAAAAATTCAAATCTGACATTCCTTTCTCTTGTCATGTCAAATGTAGATTGTGTGATGATATTAAGCCAGTTTTGTTGTCCACAGCTAATAATTTGATTGATACTCATAATTTAGTTATAGAGTCAGGGGATTTTAATTTTCGTAAATGCAAAATTCCAGTAAACGAAAAATTCAATATTGAGTTCATGAAAAGAATGTTACATGGATACAATGATTTGGAAGTTTTAGATCTTCTAAGATATGGTTTTCCTATTGGGTATTCTTTAAATGAAGGAAATGCTGGTTATGTATCAAAATGTAGGAATCACAAAGGTGCTGTAGACTTTCCTGAGGCTTTGCATGGTTATTTATTGAAAGAAGCAAAGCATGGCGCTATCATTGGTCCTTTCAAACGAAACCCTTTCGCTGAGAGTTTAAAGTTGTCTCCATTAAATTCAGTTCCAAAATCAGGCTCTGATGAAAGGAGAGTGATTTTGGATCTTAGTTTTCCAAAGTCTGGAGGAAGTATTAACAGTGGAGTGCCTAAAGATTGTTATTTGGGTGAAAATGTTTCATTGATTTTCCCCAAAATTGATGATTTTGTATCTCTTATTGTAAATAAGGGAAGAAATTCCTTGATGTATAAATTAGACCTCAGGAGAGCTTACAGACAGATCAGTATATGTCCTTCTAGTTATAATTTGGTTGCTTATAGCTGGAAGAATCATATATTTTGCGATACAGTTTTGCCTATGGGATTACGTTCTTCAGCTTATATTTGTCAAAGAGTTACGAATGCATTTGCGTATATGTTTTGGAATTTAGGCTTAGCTGTTTTGAATTATCTTGATGATTTTGGGGGGGTTGAACACAAACATTCGGCTTATTTTGCTTTTCTTACTGTTCGTAAGATTTTTAAAATCAGTGGTTTGGAGGAAGCTTTAGATAAATGTTGCGAACCATCTGAGATAATGACTTTTTTGGGTGTTTTATTTAATACAAGAACAATGACAATGGAAGTTACCCCAGAGAAACTGTCAGACATTAAGTCACTTATTCAGAATTGGCTGGGAAAGGATGTTGCAACTTTGAGAGAAATACAAGTCTTGTAAGGCAAGTTAAATTTCATTGGTGCCTGTGTTAAGTCTAGCAGGGTATTTGTGAATAGACTGCTAAATTGGTTGAGAGACTGCTATAGTTTGGAGCCATATTGTGAGGAATTTATAGTACCAGATGAAGTACGGAAGGATCTCAATTGGTGGGATAAATTCTTACCATTATATAATGGTATTTCTCTGTTAGATTTGGGTGATTGGTCTAACCCAGATGTCATTTTTAGTTCTGACAGCTGTTTATCAGGATGTGGTGGAATAATGGGAAATAGATATTTTCATTCCCGTTTCCCACTTTCAATTCTGGATAGGAATTTGCATATCAGTGCTTTAGAATTGTTATCTGTGATGGTTTGTTTACATCTGTGGGGTCCTTCTATCAGAGGCAAAAGGGTGCAAATTTATTGTGATAACATGGCAGCATGTATTGCTATTAATTCGGGCAAAACAAAGAGTGTATTTATGCAGCAATGTTTACGTGAAATTGCCTTTTTGTCATCTGTTAATGAGTTTCAAATGAGAGCTAAATTTCTGAGTGGGATCAATAACAGGGCTGCAGATTACTTGTCCAGATGGCATTTGGATCTTAGCAAGAAAGTGGAGTTTTTTAATTTGTTTGATAGCAAATTGCTTCTGATCGAGGACTTCATTGATGAGGATTGCTTTATGTTTACTCATCAATGGTAGTTTTACTTTCAGGAAGTTTCTACAGAGAACTGAAGAGTGATATGAAGGCTTCCACTAGATCAGCTTTTGCCTCTGGTACTCAGAATAATTTGATAACTCAGTGGGAATCTTTTATAATGTTTTGTTTATATTTTAATCTGCAATATATACCGGCTTCTGTGGTAACTTTGCAGTTATTTGCTCAGTTTTTGTCTCGGTCTTTTAAATCCGTGGACAGCATTCGGAATTATCTGGCCGGTATAAAAACTCTGCATGCTATAGTAGGATCTGATATCAGTTAATTTTCTGATTATTCTCTGCGTCTAACTTTAAGAGGATTATCTAGGTTGCATCCTCATATTGTTAAACGTGCGGAACCAGTTACTATTGATATTTTGCTAAGAATATATAATAATATGGATTTTGAGGACAAGTCAAATATTGTTTATTGGTGCTTATTTCTGTTTGCTTTTTTCCTTGTTGCTAGGAAATCTAATTTAGTACCAACTACTAAGAAAGATATTTCAGACAATAGGTTTTTACTTAAAGAAAATGTCTTAGTTTTTTCTAATTTTCTTTTGGTGGATTTCAAATTTTCTAAGACTATTCAATTTGGTGATAGAGTATTAAAATGTCCATTGATTACTTTGAAAGACAAAAGGATCTGCCCGGTCTATAATTTTCACCGTTTGAATGCTTTGCAGTTGTCTCATCCGTCAGGTGCCTTATTCACATTGCCTGATGGTAATATTGTTACTTACAATCTTTTTAGCAGAAAATTGAAGTCTTGCATACAGTCTATAGGTTTAGATCCTACTTTGTTTACCACTCACTCTTTTAGGCGAGGCTTTGCTACCTTAGCATTTCAATGTAATCTGCCACCTGAACACATTCAGCTATTAGGAGATTGGAAGTCTGATTGTTTCAAGGTATATTTAGAGCTTACATGGAAAGACAAGATAAAGATTTTGGAGAATATGTTTGAAGATTGCTAAATTGCTTCTCTGACAAGTTCTCTAGTTTTATTAAAGTTAAAATTTGGGTTTCTTGGAGAACATGTACTTGCATATGATATATTGTATTTTTCACCTTTGACTATTTGGGTGGGGTGGTTGCATTGAAATGCTTAGATTATTTAGGAATTGAGGTTGTTTTTTATTTGTGAAGGGACAAATATTTTGGGGGTTTTCAACTTGTGGGGCCCTCTTTAATGGGAGTATCTTATCTCATTGGAGGTTAATTAGTGTGGTAATAGTACTTGATGTTTCCCACTAATTTGGTGGGGGGAAGGGTTTGTTGGGGGGCCCTCCTTAATGGGAGTAACTTATCTCATTGGAGGTTAATTAGTGTGGTAATAGTACTTGATGTTACCCACTAATTTGGTGGGGGTTGGGTTTGATATGTGAATTTTCATACTTTATAGATTTGATTATTAAATTTTCATACTACCTTTTTGAGTTAGGTAATGTATTGATACTTCTTTGTCAGAAGTTCGTTTGTGCAGAAGTAATACTTATACTGCTGTCACACTATTGGAATAGGCAGTATGAAATATTTGTCCCTATTTGGTTTGTTGTTATGCTTTAATTTTGTGCTTTGTGTTTGTTTTTTCCCTGATTTTGGGGGGGGGGATCGGTTGGCTTGTTTTTGGCGGTTTTCCAATGATCATTTAACAGATATTTCTAGTTTCATTTTGTATAAAGCTTTTCATGTTTGTTCGCTGCTTTTGATGACTGTTAACTGATCTATGGATTTCTCGTTGTGGCAACTCTTTAATGTTAAGCCGCTTGTATTGAGTTAAAAGCTTGTTTTACGCTTGACATGAAGTTGCTTCTATTAACGCTAAAATTTAGTTGACTGTCATATTCACCTAATTAAATCATCATTATAGGAGAATCTGTCTTTTGTCTTGTTGTTTAAGCTAATTGAACTGATTTTGCGATGACCCGTAAAATCACTTAATTTGCATAACAACAAGTTGCTCATTGGTCAATATCTTTTTACCTTGTATTCTTGCGCGCTGGTATTTATAGGGTTGTTACACCCGGGATCGTTACAGCTTTTTTGAATAACTTGATCGAGACAGTCGTGTTGAAGAATTTCTGATTTACCCACCCGACCCTCCCTCATTTTATTGATTGTGTTGCTTCAGCTGTGTTATTTGAGTAAGTGCGGTTTTCCAATGATCATTTAACAGATATTTCTAGTTTCATTTTGTATAAAGCTTTTCATGTTTGTTCGCTGCTTTTGATGACTGTTATCTGATCAATGGATTTCTCGTTGTGGCAACTCTTTAATGTTAAGCCGCTTGTATTGAGTTAAAAGCTTGTTTTACGCTTGACATGAAGTTGCTTCTATTAACGCTAAAATTTAGTTGACTGTCATATTCACCTAATTAAATCATCATTATAGGAGAATCTGTCTTTTGTCTTGTTGTTTAAGCTAATTATATAGCTACTATATTTAATAAAGAAACAACCTTGATACGCGATACTCTCATATAGATTCTATATTTAATGAAGAAACAACCATGGTGCGTGATGCCCTCATAAAGCTACTATATTTAATGAAGAAACAACCATGATGCGTGAAACCCTCATATAGCTACTATATTTAATGAAGAAAAAACCATGATGCGTGAAACCCTCATGTAGCTTCTATATTTAATAAAGAAGCAACCATGATGCGTGTAGCTCTCATATAGCTACTATATTTTATGAAGAAACAACCACGATGCGTGATGCCCTCATATAGCTACTATATTTAATGAAGAAACAACCGTGATGTGTGAAACCCTCATATAGCTACTATATTTAATAAAGAAACAACCATGATACGCGATGCTCTCATATAGATTCTATATTTAATGAAGAAACAACCATGATGCGTGATGCCCTCATATAGCTACTATATTTAATAAAGAAACAACCATGATACGTGATGCTCTCATATAGCTACTATATTTAATAAAGATAAAACACGATACGTGAATCCCTCATATAGCTACTATATTTAATGAAGAAACAACCGTGATGCGTGAAACCCTCATATAGCTACTATATTTAATAAAGAAACAACCATGATACGCGATGCTCTCATATAGATTCTATATTTAATGAAGAAACAACCTTGATGCGTGAAACCCTCATATAGCTACTATATTTAATAAAGAAAGAACCATGATACGTGAAGCCCTCATATAGCTACTATATTTAATGAAGAAACAAACATGATACGTGATGCTCTCATATAGCTACTATATTTAATAAAGAAAGAACCATGATGCGTGAAGCCCTCATATAGCTACTATATCTAATGAAGAAACAACCATGATACGTGATGCTCTCATATAGCTAAAATATTTAATAAAGAAAAAACCATGATACGCGAAGCCCTCATATAGTTTCTATATTTAATGAAGAAACAACCATGATACGTGATGCTCTCATATAGCTACTATATTTAATAAAGAAGAAACCATGATGCGTGAAACCCTCATATAGCTACTATATTTAATGAAGAAACAACCATGATGCGTGATGCCCTCATATAGCAATAATATTTAATGAAGAAACAACCATGATGCGTGAAGCCCTCATATAGCTACTATATTTAATGAAGAAACAACCATGATGCGTGAAACCCTCATATAGCTACTATATTTAATAAAGAAACAACCATGATACGTGATGCCCTCATATAGCTACTATATTTAATGAAGAAACAACCATGATGCGTGATGCCCTCATATAGCTACTATATTTAATGAAAAAACAACCATGATGCGTGAAGCCCTCATATAGCTACTGTACTTAATGAAGAAACAACCATGATACGCGATGCTCTCATATAGATTCTATATTTAATGAAGAAACAACCATGACGCATGAAGCCCTCATATAGCTACTATATTTAATAAAGAAACAACCATGATACGCGATGCTCTCATATAGATTCTATATTTAATGAAGAAACAACCATCACGTATGATGCCCTCATATAGCTACTATATTTAATAAAGAAACAACCATGATACGCGATGCTCTCATATAGCTACTATATTTAATGAAGAAGCAACCATAATGCGTGATGCCCTCATATAGCCACTATATTAAATGAAGAAACAACCATGATACGTGATGCTCTCATATAGCTGCTATATTTAATAAAGAAACTACCATGATACGTGATGCTCTCATATAGCTACTATATTTAATAAAGAAACAACCATGATACGTGATGCTCTCATATAGCTACTATATTTAATAAAGAAACAACCATAATGCGTGATGCCCTCATATAGCTTCTATAGTTAATGAAGAAACAACCATGATACGTGAAGCCCTAATATAGATTCTATAGTTAATAAAGAACCAACCATGATACGTGAAGCCCTCATTTAGCTACTATATTTAATAAAGAAACAACCATGATACGCGATGCCCTCATATAGCTACTATATTTAATGAAGAAACACGCATGATATGTGAAGCCCTCATATAGCTTCTATATTTAATAAAGAAACAACCATGATACGTGAAGCCCTCATGTAGCTACTATATTTAATGAAGAAACAACCATGATGCGTGAAACCCTCATATAGCTACAATATTTAATGAAGAAACAACCATTTAATGAAGAAACAACCATGATACGTGAAGTCCTCATATAGCTACTACATGTATATTTAATAAAGAAACAACCATGATACGTGATCCTCTCATATAGCTACTATATTTAATGAAGAAGCAACCATGACGCATGAAGCCCTCATATAGCTACTACATGTATATTTAATAAGGAAACAACCATGATACGCGATGCTCTCATATAGCTACTATATTTAATGAAGAAACAACCATGATACGCGATGCTCTCATATAGCTACTATATTTAATGAAGAAGCAACCATGATACGCGATGCTCTCATATAGCTACTATATTTAATAAAGAAACAACCATTTAATGAAGAAGCAACCATGATGCGTGAAACCATCATATAGCTACTATATTTAATGAAGGAACAACCATGATACGCGATGCCCTCATATAGCTACTATATTTAATGAAGAAACAACCATGATACGTGATGCTCTCATATAGCTACTATGTTTAATAAAGAAGAAACCATGATGCGTGAAGGCCTCATATAGCTTTAATAAACAAGCGATCATGATACGTGATGTTCTTATATAGCTACTACATTTAATGATAACTTAATTGTTCAAATGATAATAATTTATTTGAGGTTCAATATTTGAAAGCAGATTTCAATATTTAAAATTTCATCAGCTGCGTTGCAAATGATAGCTGTCGGCATGTGCAAAATTTTGAACGTATTTTGTTGGTTCGTTAAAAGAATATTAGATCTAACAAAGATCTAAGAGGTACGTTAGAACTTTTGCTGAGTATACATTGCTCGCGAGTATTGATTATTCCGCATCACAATTATTCATTGCATATATTCGGTAGGTTCTTGTGACTTTTTATTACCAATTTAGCTACCGGTGCATGTTTTGTGGACACAAAACAGCAGAAGCACAAGTCGAAACTACATGTAACTTATCTTCTGAGGTTGGATCATAACAGCCGAAACCTAACTTTTGATAGATCTAATTATATACGGTACAATGTACTTTATCATTTGTTAGTAATTACAGAAGAGGGGAGATAGTCAAGTGGACCTGACTGGGTTACCCACTTCATCCAGCCGGATACCATGAATATGGATTGTAATACTTCCATGTGCAGCTTAGATTCATGACCACCGGGTTCAAGTGTGTTTAAAACCACTTATATTGTTAAATCTTTGTTTACAGCAACTTCATTCTACTAGGTGTAATTGTAAACGTACCTGAACCATATGATGTTTTTCATGTAAATCTGTCATCTGGTAACCGAAACACATGTATGTTGTCTCACCTTCAGGTACCGTAAACTGAAATAGTTTTTAAAACAGACAATTCCAGAAACAATTAACTGACCACCGCCATTTTGTTAGCCATGTGACCTGTCCGCCGTTAAGGTACTGAAGTAGAGTTAGATAAAGATAACATACTAACATTGAAATTCCTCGTAACATAGATCTAGTCTTAACCCTTTTCTAAATAGACGAACAATCTAGAAAATAAAAAAAAAATTTTTGAAACATTTAGAGAAGGAGACACAACTGCGTCGATAGATATAGATCTAGAGCGAAGATCATGTTCTCGTAATGATTTAGTTCAATAGCATTTTTTCGTCCGCTGCAGTTTTCAAAATTTGAAGATCTCAATGATATGGTTATGGATCTCTGTAAGAAAAATACATGATTTAATCCTTTCCCTAAAGACACGACATTTGATCAAGTATGGCTATTGATCATATCCAAATTAGAAGTATTTACTGGTTCAGTGTGAACAAATTAATTAAGAGGCCAAGTCTACAACTATTCTAAGGACGGGTCAGTGTAAAATTTCGTTGGTTTTAGAAAACCTTCACCAATAGAAATAAGCTTCCAAACAGAAAAGATGGAAATGAAGTTCCTAATATAAACTGGAAAAATGTGATGAAAGAAGATATTGCTGATGCTTTCTCTTTTCCCCCTTGTCACAACATTTTTGGACTGTGTTGTATACAATCCTATCTTTATCGACACCCCTTTTGTCTTCTGCAACAATTTTCAAATTCGAAGAATGTGTTTTGTTGCTTTGGAAAAGGTTATGCAACCTATCTGGTAGATCTAAATTGCCGCTAGACCAACTTCTTTAGAAACGACCCTAACATGATACCATATTTTAGATAGTCTGATTTAATTGCCCCTTTCCCATATTTCACCTGGTTTTCACGTCACTATCATGATAATTTTGAAAACACGGAGAGATAAGGAGAGATCTATCATAATCCAACGATAGGTAAGGTTGTACGCATTGAATATACTTACTTAGTATATATTTTCCCGTTGTGTGCCTCATATCAGTCAGTGACACATGTGTATATATTTTCCCGTTGTGTGCCTCATATCAGTCAGTGACACATGTGTATATATTTTCCCGTTGTGTGCCTCATATCAGTCAGTGACACATGTGTATATATTTTCCCGTTGTGTGCCTCATATCAGTCAGTGACACATGTGTATATATTTTCCCGTTGTGTGCCTCATATCAGTCAGTGACACATGTGTATATATTTTCCCGTTGTGTGCCTCATATCAGTCAGTGACACATGTGTATATATTTTCCCGTTGTGTGCCTCATATCAGTCAGTGACACATGTGACTTCATCTCCTCTATCACACTATCTAGTCTTATGACGTAAAAATCCCCAAAAAGTGAGGCAACTTAAGGGAAAATAAGTACATGTACCATGTCAGCGATTTTTCACATGAAACATTTTTTATTGTTCGAACAATCCATGACTTCGCATGGTTTTCCGCAGACGTATCATAATGCATTTTGACCTGATTGTGCCACAAATATCAAATATTATCCAGGAATTTTGAAATGTATATAAGTCAACGATTTTCGCATTCGTGTACTGAAAAGTCGATAATATTCAGTTTCCAGATTGTACTCTAGTGTCGGCGTTGATGGAAGTAATCAGGTAATTACTAATTTCTGAAATCGTCTTTATAGAGAAGTGGTGGTGGTTGTTGTAGTCACTGTAGTATATATCTTAGGATTTTGACTTACTGTTCTATTCCAATTAATTTGGATTAGTTTGTTTCAACTGTTTGTAAATGGTATTTCAATGTAGACTAAATTTCTGGCGTCTTTATGAGAACTTGGTGAAGCCATGCAACATTACATCTAATATGATTGGGCTGAATTATGCTGAATAGAGAGAGATACATGGATCTTGATTAGACATATTAAGGCGTAGTTTGACCGGGTTTCATGCTTATATTTTTTCTATCCTATAGTCTGGTCACGATTTCTGGCACATGCTTACAAAGTTGACCGATGTAAACAACGCAATATCAAACTCAAAACTACTGTAATTTGCAGGACATGACTTTATGTCCGGGGAGCTAATGCCACAGCCGTAATGTCGAAGTTAGCGTCGGCGTCGAATCGCGTCTTCTAAAACTTTTACCTGGTCTATATATCATGTATTGTTACAGAAAAGCTTGGCATTTCACCAACACATACTTTCTACTAAGACCTTTCAGAAACTTTAACCTGACCTACACGTTTTTTTGGGCGCTATTATAGATAGAGCCTTGATATTTCACACATAGATACCTCATGCTAAAATCTTTCATTTGGGACCTTGACCATGACCTGCTTTTGTAACAAACTCACGTATTGGCGAGCTCCGTTAAGAGCCATTGATTCGAACTAACACGCAAAATTATATTGCTGAAAATGATTTAGTTCTACGTACACTTTCCTTTTTCATATACATATAAAACTTGTACACACATGTCATGATACCGTAACCGGATGATAATTCAAGACGAAATTCTGAGAAGAATTGTAAACATACATTTCCCGAGGTAAATTCAAATGGAAAAGTGTCCTCTTTCATCAATGACATTGGTGGTTTGTTGTTGTTTAACAGTGACACACTCTTCGTACCGCGTCTCTCACCGCCAAGATATGGTAGTATATTCTCGTCTGTAGGATCATCTTGATGATATGACCAGATGACGCGTTGTGTGGCGTCCTGAATAGATTTACAGTATAATGACGTTATTAAATAATTGTAATTAGTGGTTTGTTGTTGTTTTACAATGACATATTCTTCGTACCGCGTCTCTCACCGCCATGGTACGGTAATGTGTTTTCATCTGAAGGGTCGTCTGTGTGATAGGACCAGATGAGGCGATGTGTGACGTCCTAAAATATACAGCCAACAATTTGATTAAAGAATTTGTTATTCTATAGTCCAGTCACTGTATTATGGTACAAGTTTACAATATCTACCAATGTAAACATTATACATGTAATTTCTAACTCCAAATTGCTATGATTTTGCTTGCAATGATTCGAATCTTGCACTTACCATTCACCTGCAAGATTCAAATTGACACATGCACCAGTGTATTGAAAATTTAAAATAAGGTCGAATTCCCTTTATTCAATTTGATAAAACGTATCAACATACTTCATTATATGTGACTTGACTAAATGTATATTGTTTTCATGAATCATTCATGGTATATGGTTTCACACAGATACCTCGATGCTAAGGTCTGTCTTTTGGGACCTTGACCATGACCTGTTTTTGTAAGACAAACAAATTATTGTAAGATAATGCCATCTGCAGGAGCTTTCAAATTGGCAAATTCTTTAACTTAATCGTGTTGGAGACAATAAAGCTTATTTACCGGAAGATCAGCGTTAACGTAACTTACGTCTATGATGATATCGTCATGGTCACATGTGTTTATTTTGCGGACAAACTTGAGAACCGTTCCAAAGTCGTTCTCTGTCCCGGTAATAAGTAACCAGTCTTGAGATGAATCGGTTGTAGGTACTGAGTGTCCTGTTGAATGGCAGTCCTGAGAGAAATGGATATTTCTTTATGTAAATACACACATAATGCAAGGAAAATAAAACCACGTATATTTATACACGTTACAAAAACTTCCTCAAAACAACACGATTACGCACTGGTTCAAATATGTTCAAGACGACACTTAACTGAATATCTGTATGAATTATGATAGAAAAAAAACATTGTAGAGCAAGAAAGAAATGTGGATTACCGATTCATTTCCATTATGCCGTGATATTCTAATAATCTACTATAATTGTTGAAAAATATACGAATGTATTAAAAGCTTATTATCATAATTATGTGCTCATGTCTTATCAGGGAAAACAATCAAGTATACAGAGTGTCCCAATAAAAACGGAACCCATTTTTGAAAGTGAATTGCTCGTATATTAAGTGATATGTCTCCGCCAAATTTAAATACGCAATAGAAACGACAGTTTTCTATCAGCAGTTAAAATTTGGTTGAAAAATGTTAATTAGTTTCGAAAATATTGGCATTCAAATGAATGCACCCGGAAAACCATTTTAACACGAAATCGATCTTTCCGTTCGCAGCGTGCGCCTTCACTTCACTCTTCGCAATTGTTTAATACAATACAAAAGTGATATTGAAACATTTTACTTACAATTGTGCATATTCGTTTCATCTTTATCGTTAACAAATAAACTGTTAAAGTAGAGCTGTGGTGTAACCAAAACAAAAAATTAATACAAACAAAATATCAAAGTGAATCAAAGATTCATTACATGTAATCATATGCAGTCATTTTATTACTCTACAACATGACGGTCAGCGCTCAAATGTCAAGTACTTTAACCCTTTCCCAAACAAGACCTGGTTTTGACATCCATGAGAGAATTAGCTTGAGAAAGTATTTAGACAAAAGAAGAAAATAATGGTCACCAGCATCTTCTCCTTTTGCCTATTTTCTGTGCAGTGTTTTACGCAAATTCTGTCTTTATTGGCGTCAATTTTGTCATCAGCAACAGCTTTCAATCCAGCCCACCCTAACTTTTTGTGGTCTGGGAAAGGGTTAAAATTATTTCAAACAACCACCTTACGGACTCAATTTGCACATGCGGCACTTTGATATTATTAAATTTTGAGAAAATTGGTACGTACTTGTACAACGGTAAAGAACTCAACAGCGCTTTTACGAACAAACAAGACGCAAAAATCGATTTCGTGTTAAAACGGTTTTTTAGTGCCTTTATTAAATTTCATATAACTTTTGAACCAATATATATTTTGAAGTGAAATTTAGAACACATATGCAAAAATAATGTATCTTTAGTACTGCAAATTCAAAATTTAGATTCTATGCTTTCGCCTTAAAATATTTGACTTTGAAATAGGGTTCCGTTTTTTTTTGACACTCTGTAGAGTACTCAAAAAGTTATTCAAACGGGTTAATCCCCGTGTAGAACTTTTACATTAACAATAATCTATAAATTCTACAAGGATTGTCAATATATTCACAGAAAAATGTTGACGTTTTATGAAATGATGATATAATTTATTGCTTTTTACATATTTTCCAAATATTCGTCATGCATCTGCCTTGAGTTGACCGGACACATTCTGTGAAAATCAGTGAAGGATTTCCGAGTTATAGTGGTCGAAATTGCCACCCAAAATTCACTTGAATGCGAGCTTTTGTCGGTTGAAAAACAACCTTTAAATTTTTCTTGTCCAATTTAAACTCTGTGACATTTCACATTTATTTTTCATAAATTACTTTTACTTTTATCTGAAAGAGCACATTTTCTTTTGAAAACTCTGAAAAATTCAAGCCAAAATATTGTTCCGTTTACGAGATATATAATTTATTATATTTTGTGCTAAAATTAAACAAATTGTTGAGGACAATAGTTCAGATTTATATGGAATTTGTCAATTCTGTCTCAACTTTAAAGGCGTATTTTTCGCTTATAAATAACAACTTATAAAAACCTGATAGTATTTTTACGCATTAGAATTACCAATCTTTGCATCAAGACTTACTTAAAAAATAAATAAATAAATAAAAAAATAAAATAAACAAAATTGGAATATTATGCCCCTTTAAAATTCTGTGACTACATTAGACAACCTCAAGTTATTCATGCAGTATATCTACCATACACTGTCATTTCAGTCGTTTTGTCGTTTGTAGTTATAGTGTTAACAAGGACCCCTTGAGTTTTTTAAATTTTGTTCATATGACATGCTGGTCGTCAGTAATACATGCTTAAGCTTTCTACAGTGGGCAGGTTCCGGCAGCGAGCTCAACTGATCAACATCAACTGTATTCTATGCATGATTCATTCATGTTTTGTTTGTTCATTAGTTTTGTTGTTTTTTTTTAGTTTAAATTCTTTTATCTGTTTATTATTCTATAGCTGTTACATTAAGTAAAATCTGCTTTATATATCTATGGAGCGTTTCAATTTTAGACTTTTAGGAAAGTAGATGGAGTGTTTTACAGGAAAGTAGTCTCGTCAATTTTTTTCATGGGGTTATGAACAAATAATTCAACCAATCAGAACTCGGATTTCAATGAAATCCACTTATATTACATTATTTACCAATGAAAAACAAAAATAAGACCAGAGAAACATGACCATTGCAAGAATATTCAATTCATGGTAATAATATCCACGACTGTCTACGTTGATGCATAATTTTAATTTTAATTTTTAATTTCTACACATTTTATAGGCACTTATCTAATGAAAGTAGCTCGAAGAAATATTACCCATAATGCCCAAAACGGCTTCGAGGAGCCACCTTTCGCAAGATAACGAGCAACGACAACAGGGTTTTGTAATAATTTTACGGCTACCATTCTGCAACATAATAGCGAGGATACTCACAAAGACACAAACTAACCTTTAAATAAACACTGTCATCCTTCACCCAACCTATAACGACGTCACCAGGATACATGTTACCGTTTGCCGAGAGACCAAAACCCACATATCCCCTCGTCTTCACGTGCACTTCAAACGTCACGTGGCTAGTATTATGGTTCCAGAACAGGAAGTAATTCCCGTCTGGATCAAGGACCATTGAGTTTTGGAATGGCTCGGATGTCGTGATATTTTGTGTAGATATGGCGGCCGTGGCGACCCCACATAGTAGTGTCAGTAAGCGTACTGCAAAGAAAAAGTGTGGGACTCATTGGGTCGATTTCAGTTAACACAAAACTGCTTATGTCAAAGGAAAAGTTGGGTTATGATATTTGCATTAAGCTAAAAGATCTGTGTTTAGGTAGTCCATATTCATCGGTAAATACGCGAATGTCGATCGGGTAGAAGATCGAGCTGATCGGGAAGAGATTGGATGTGATTGGGTAGGTATACTTAACTGGGATTTGATTAGAAAAACAGATAGAGCAGAAGTCGAGTAGATCGGGATGCGTTCGGGAATAAATCGTACAAATCGAGGTGATCGAGTGCTGCAGTGGCTCAACTAGATCTATAGTCCGTCGGATGAAATCAAATAAGGGGGCTATTTAAGGAGTTCGCTGCACCCCCAGAGGTACCAAGGTTGTTATATACCATTTTAAAGCTTGAAATATGCTGGATACGATGCACAATGTTGTCAAGTTGTAAACCTGTGCAGGTCCCGTTGAAACACACAAATATGTGGGTGGGGTAAGATAACACTTAAATTATTTGAAATACATTTGTAAAATAAAAGTTGTCTAAAACCCCAAAACTTTGTAATATACCCATTCGAATTCATACAATTGTTATTGAATAAACAAGAAGAGGCATACAAAACACATTTCAACTGATTATACGTAGAAATAAGGCTAAGATGCCTCGTCAATTTGCATATGGTGGGTGGGATAATTTTCACACAGTAAAACACTTGGTCACAAAAACAAATTATCGCATTTTTGTTCTATGAAACGTTGTACAACCGTTTTTAGATTAAATACAACTACCAAAAATCTAATCGGATATACACAAGAAACGGTTCGAGGCTTATCTTGAAAGAACCCTCTATTTCCCAGTAAATTACAATATCGTCCGTCAAATGATTCCAAATAAGGCGGATTTGTATGGAGATCGCTGCACCCCTAACCCCCGATGTACCAAGACTATTATATACCATTTTAAAGCTTGGAATATGCTGCATACAATGTACGATGTTGTCAAGTTGTAAACCTGTGCAGGTCTTGTGTAAACAAATCCATATATGGATGGGGTAAGATTAGATATAATATATTTGAAATACATTTGTCATATAAAAATCGTTTTAAACCCGACAACTTAGAAATGTACTCATTCAAATTCATAAAATTGTTATGGAATAAAGCAGAAGAGACATGCAAAACACATTTCAACCGATTATACGAGGTAATAAAGCTCAGATATCTCGTAAAATTGCATATGGTAGGTGGGGTAATTTGTACACAGTAAAACACTTAGCCACACAAACAAATAATCGCTTTATGGTTCCATGAAACGTTTGTACAGCCGTTTTTAGATTGAATACAACTTATTTGGGTCTTAGTTAAACATCTACACCAAATACTTAATCAGTTATAAACAATATATATTTCTTGGAAGTGCCTCCTGTTTCCCTGATACTACAACATCGTCGTCAAATGATTTCAAATAAGGGGGGGGGGGGGTTAAGGAGATCTCTGCACCCCTAACCCCCGATGCACCAAGGTTGTTAACTACCATTTTAAAGCTTGGAATATGCTGGATACAATGTACGATGTTATCAAGTTGTAAACCTGTGCAGGTCGCGTGTACACAAATACATATGTGGGTTGGGTAAGATAACATATAAATTATTTGAAATACATTTGTCAAATCAAAATTGTCTTAAACTCAACCACTTAGGAATTAGCACATTCGAATTCATAAAATTATCATTTAATTGACCTGAAGGGATATACACAAAACATTTCAATTGATTGTAGGCAGAAATAATGCTCAGATATTTCATAAAAATGCATATGGCGGGGGTGTTTTATAGACTGTGATTTACGTAGCAACACAAACAAATACTCGCATTATTGTTCTGTGAAACGTCAGTCCAACCGTTTACAGATGAAATGCAAACTTATTTGGATCTTAGTAAACCACCTTCACCAAATATCTTATCAGATATATACAAGACAGAGTTGTAGACTGCGCACGAAAATCTCCCACCACCCCCTATTACTTACATCATTGTCTTTTAGTTGATATCTCGCAAGGCGACTATTACAGGAGCTGCTGAATCCGACCATGATGTACCCATGCTGTTATATACCATTTTAAATAGGCTGGATACGATGCACAATGCTGTCAAGTTAACAACATGTGGAGTTCCCGTGTAAGCATACAAAAATATGGGTGGGGTAAGATAACATTTTTTGGAAAGCAATTGTTAAATATAAATCGTCTTAAACTCACAAGAAATGTTCTCACACTTTAAATGCATGAAATTATTATTGAAATGACCAGAAGCGATATACAAAACACATTTCAATCGGTTATACGCAGAAATATTTCCAGATAGTTAGTCAATTTGCATACGGTTGGTGTGTGTGTGTGTGTGTGTGGGGGGGGGGGTAATTTATACACAGTTAAATACTTAGTCACACTAACAAATAATCCTAGTATTATTTCCTTGAAACGTTTGTACAACCATTTATAGTTTAAATACAAATTATTTGGAGATTAGTACAACATCTTCACCCAATTGAACAGAAAGAAACAAGACATGATAGTTCTAAACTGCTCCCATATGTTCGATCTTCACCTCTAACTTACAATAATCTCTGCTTTAACTATCCATAGTCACATACCTAAATTACATATTGTATGTACAGTTCAAGAATAACTTTTGAAAATATTTTAGCATTTTTTATATAAGATATACTGATTTGTGAATGAAAAAGATTCTACTGTGGTATCATTGGACAACACACTAATAACATGATGGCGTCCGAGATGATGGCTAACAGCAGATTAACACATGGAATAGGCGCATACAACATTCATTTTGTTTCTAAATTGATGTAGAAAAGTAATACAAGTAATTTTAAGGACAGCAAAGATTCATAAAAAGATGTATATGTCAATTACAGTCCAGTAATGATTGATACAGGGACATATTTTATTTCTGAATGACACTTTTGGGAGAAAAAGACTTCCATGGGCTAAGCAAAAATTCTCTTTTACAGAATGGTTTTGTTGCATTCATGTTTCCCCTTATTTTGTACATTTCTTGATATTTTTCTATTTTTATTAATCAATTAAAAATGAGCAATGAGGTGCACAATTCAGCTATTGTGATCAACTAGGCTTGCAATTTAACTCTTCTATTTGCACTTTCGAATAAATCAGACCATTGTGTCAAGAGTTAACTGTCCTCAAAATTGCTTAAAGGCTTTTTTGTCTCAGCTTACACCTATATGTTATGATTTTACCTAACTTTGGAGACTTACACATTACAATCAGTTAAATAGCTGTTACATGGCTGATGCCCATGGTTATCATAATCACTGCAGTCATCACGATTGTAAGCCGTCATTGTGCGATTATGTGCACCGGTAGCACATCTGTGGTGTGAATCACCACAAAAAGAATCTCTGCAATATTTTTTTCTGATTACAATCAAATGGTTATTAGATTGAGACTGACAATTCCAATACTTGACTGAAAATTCCAAATGAGCCCCCAGATTTCCCCAAGATAAGGCAATATCTTCATTTACAAACGTTTTGAATACAGTTTTGATGAATGTTCATAAACAAGAGTATACAAGTGTATTTTACATACATACAGTCTAATTGATAGTTATCATACTTGTTTTAGTTTTTCCCAAGTTACGACAAAACGTCGCTATTTGCCCAATTCCACTGGCCCAGGGCCAAAACAGAAATTTGTAACAAGACCTCGGGACACTGACATCACTTTTTTATTTAATAAATGTTAGTTTAGTTGATTTTTACCAATTTTTGAGGTCGAATATTGAAGAAAGTTGGATTCATTTAGAAGGAATCCTTTATCCGCCGTAGCCTTTTTCTTGGTGTCATCGATTGAAATGTATTTAGTAGATGTCTTCAAGTAATTTCAATTATAATTCAATGCATTTGAATGAGAATATTTCTACAAGGGTGGGTTTAGGACGATATATATTTGACAAATGCATTTAAAAAAATGTTTATCTTACCCAAACCCACATATTTGTGTGTTTACAAGGGACCTCAAGAGGTTTACAACTTGACGACATCGTGCATTGTATCGAGCATATATCAAGCTTTAAAGTGATATGTAACAGCTTTGGTAAATTGTGGTAGGATGCAGCAACTCCTTCAATAGCCCACATGTGTGATATCATCTAAATGACTATGTTGTAAGTTACAGGGGGCATATTCAAGTGCAGTCTAAAACCCTGTCTTGTATATATCTGTTAAGATATTGGGTGAAGGTGTTTTACTAAGACCCAAAAAAGTTTGTATTTAATCTATAAACGGTTGGATTGGTGTTTCAAAGAACAATAATGCTATTATTTGTTTTTGTGGCTACGTATATTACTGTGTATAAAACACCCCATCCGCCATGTGCAATTTTTACGAAATATATGAGCATTATTTCTGCCTTTAATAAATTGCAACGTTTTCTGTATATCCCTTCAGGTTTATTCAATAATAAATTCATGAATTCGTTTTTGCTAAGCCCTAAGTTGTTGGGTTTAAGACAATTTCAATTTGACAAATGCATTTCATATAACTTGTTTCTTATCTTACCCATCCACATAATTATGTGTTTACACGGGACCTACACAGGTTTACAACTTGAAAACATCGTGCATTGTATCCAGCATTTTCCAAGCTTTTAACTGGTTTATAACAGCCTTTGTACGTCAGGGGTAAGGGGTGCAGAAATCTCCTCAAAAATCGCCTTATTTAAATCATTTGACGACGATGTTGTAATTTACAGGGAAATATGGTCGCTTTCAAGATAGGCCTAGAACTGTATCTTGTTTATCTGATACAAAATTTAGTGAAGATTATTTACTAAGATCCAAATAAGTTGTATTCAATCTAAAAACGACTTTACAAATGTTTCACGGAACAATAAAGCGATTATTTGTTTGTGTGACCAAGTGTTTTACTGTGTACAAATTACCCCACCCACTACATGCAATTAGACGAGATATCTGAGTCTCATTACCTGGTATAATCGGTTGAAATGTGTTTTGCATGTCTCTTCTGCTTTATTCCATAATAATTTTATGAATTTGAATGAGTACATTCCTAAGTTGTTGGGTTTAAAACGATTTTTATATGACAAATGTATTTCAAATATATTATATCTTATCTTACCCCACCCTTATATGGATTTGTTTACACAGGACCTGCACAGGTTTACAACTTGACAACATCGTACATTGTATCAAGCATATTCCAAGCTTTGAAATGGTATATAACAGTCTTGGTACATCGGGGGTAAGGGGTGCAGCGATCTCCATACAAATCCGCCTTATTTGAAATCATTTGACGGACGATTTTGTAATTTACTGGGAAAAAGGGGTACTTTCAAGATGAGCCTCGAACCGTTTCTTGTGTATATCCGATAAGATCTTTGGAGAATGTGCTTAGCTAAGATCCAAATAAGTTGTATTCAATCTAATAACGATTGTACAAATGTTTCACGGAACAATAAAGCGATTATTTGTTTTGTGGTCAAGTGTTTTACTGTGGAAAAATTACCCCACCCACCATATGCAAATTGACGAGGCATCTGAGCTTTATTTCTACGCATAATCGATTGAAATATGTTTTGTATGTTTCTTCTGGTTTATTCCATAATGATTTTATGAATTTGAAGGAGTGCATTCCTAAGTTGTTGGGTTTAAGACGATTTTCAATTGACAAATGTATTTCAAATAATATATATGTTATCTTACCCCACCCACATATTTGTGCGTTTCCACGGGATCTGCACAGGTTTACAACTTGACAACATTGTGCATCGTATCCAGCATAGTTCAAGCTTTAAAATGGTATATAACAACCTTGGTACCTAGGGGGGTGCAGCGAAATCATTTTTTACCTGGGTCATCAGACGGACTACTACTCGATCACTTAAAAACCTTCTATCCAACCCGACCAAATGACTTCTTCTCGATCTCTAGCCGATCAAACCCGACCTTTACATCCGATGTGATCGGGTGAATAGATGAAGCAGAGACCTGTCGAGTTGATCGGGGTGTGGTCGGAAATCACTCGAGTACAAGTCGAAGTAATCGAGTGTACATTCGGTGCAGGTCCGGGATAAGCATATCAACCCGATCACACTCGATCTCCATACACGATCGATTCTCGATAAGGTCGATCTTCTACCCGATCAATACACATTCGCTTCTCGATCATTTTGTACACGATCGCACGCGAGTATTTTTGCGTGTCAAAAATGTCGAGTAGGAAGCCTGAGCAATGCAGATCAATTTCGATCACCACCACCGTTCCCGATCCACCGTGCAGACTGAGCTCGGTCTGTATTCGATAGCTTGATCGACACTAGCTCATGTGGTGATAAATGTGTTTTGTACATGTACATAATGTGATTCCGCGCAGATTATATAAACATAATTATGGAAAATTATCGGAAATGATGTGTCATGTAATTCTCCGCTCTGAGACATAACACATACGGTTGAAATAATGGTATCCAATAACTAAAAGAATGCACTAGTCGATCTATTTAAGTAAATGAAGGGTGAGCAAATAGTTAAAAGTGAATTTATGTCAAATTTGAATTATGTATATGTTTTAACCGACATTACAACGAAGTTATTATGAATATGTGATCAGACAATGTGTCACAGACAATGCAAAAAGATTTTCATTCAGTTCACGATATTTCCCGACCACACCCCGACCATCTACGACTAGAATAGAATCAGTTCGATCTGGTCGTGTATAGATCGGGATGGTCGGGTCTTGATTGTGTAGGACTCGAATACAGGTCAGGGTGATCGGGTTGAAATCGCAGAGACGGTCGGGCTGCAATCGGGAAAGAATCGGGAATGTACGGGCGGGGATCTAGTTTGATCGACTAGATATCGAGAATAAGTCGTGTACATACATTTGGTCGGGCTAGATCGGGAAAATTAGGTGGTCGAGATCGAGTTGATAGGATCGGCAGTGGGAACCTAACATAAAGCGAGATTCCCACTGCCGATCAACTCGATCGGTTTGATTTCAAAATAAAACCCCACAAAATGTCATCTTCTCGATCACTAGTCGGCCATGCCAACTTCTAAAGTTGATTTGAACGGGTTGCCAAATGGAGAAGAGGTCGAGTAAATCGGGACGCGGTCGGGAATCACTCGGGTATTAGTCCAGGTGATCGAGTGCGAGTGCAAGGTCGGATAAAAGATATCAATCTGATCTTACTCGATCTGTAGACATGATGGATTTTCGATAAGGTCGATCCTCTATCCCAAATACACGATCGCTTCCCGATCAATTTTCTCCCCGATCTCACACGAGTATTTTGACTTGTAAAATATTCGAGTAGGAAGCAGATCAAGCACCATCACCATGACCACCCTGACCACATATGCTTGATCTGTACTCGATCGCTTGATCG
Organism: Fragum sueziense; assembly: GCA_963680895.1. Taxonomy (NCBI): domain Eukaryota; kingdom Metazoa; phylum Mollusca; class Bivalvia; order Cardiida; family Cardiidae; genus Fragum; species Fragum sueziense. Next base: position 56,007,628 of record OY804597.1, on the reverse strand, counting down.
GGCCTGATCAAGTTGATCAGATCCGCATATACACAAAACATTAACTCTTCTCACCTGTTCGTAAAGGATTCATGTGGACACAGTATTGTAATTCCATAACGAGAAAGGCGTATATGTATATGAAGTCCCCTAAGTCATACTAAAAGGGGTTTTTACTATGGCGCGCGAAAAGGGTCTTAAAATATGATAGCATTATACCTACAATAAAAATAGATGTATATCGCTAAAATACCGGTATACAGTCATATTTTAGAGGTACACCGATGAAAATATATATGTATGCATACAAAATAAGGGTAAACCGCCATTTTATATTTTTAGCGGTATACCTTCTATTTTTTTTATTGTATGTTTAGCGCTATCGTGTCTTTAGACCAAATTCGCGCGCAATATTTGATTAACCCTTTTTGAAGCATTTGTAGGCGACAAAAGCATACAACAGAACTACCAAATCTGTAAGTAAAAATGAAATATCAAGGGAAAGGAAGAACATTTCCTTACCAATTTTCTTCAATGTTTTACATGTATTATTTACTGAGGAAGTCAAATCTATCGCTCGTTTAGAAAGGATAACGGTAAGTCTTATCAATGAAAGTGAACACGAAGTTTTGACCTTTTTCTATCAGGACACGACTTGAGCTAGATATAATATACTATCTATCACACTTTTGGAATGTGTTCGCGTTCTTTGAAGACCGGTATCTATAGCCTTGAGAAAATATTGAAGCAAAAGAAGCAAAAGAAGAAAGTGCCATTGTTAAACATTTTCTCCTTTTGCCACATTAATTTCAGTGCTATTTTAGACAAAGACAATCTTTCTTCGAGATTAATTTTGTCGCCTGCGGGACCTTTGTAATTGGAGTAGTGGAAACGGTTAAAAGCGTGTACACCTACATAATACCGAAAACGCTACTCAGGACTACATCGCTTGTCATATTGCTTCTAAATACAACTCGTTAAAAAATCAAATGATAGTGCTTCGCATTGTTCATTGACTTGGTTGTGTCAGGCACTAAACCATTTGTTGATCTTTATCAAGGGGATGAAAAACGGAACTTTCAATAAATGTAACAGGGATCCGTTTTTTAGGTGTACAATTTGAACGATGTTTGAGCGTTTAGAAAAATGATGTTTGAAAGCAGAATTTTCATTATGTTGCAAAGCTTAAAAGTTTTACAATGTAATCTCCATATGGAATTGAAATCGCTATTGCATGGACATCTGGGAACAATCCTGGTCGAAGGTGTTCAAAAATCCCCTGTAAGGCCTGCATGAAAAAAATGAAACAATAAGAATAATCGAAAACCGTCATAATAATTATATTCAATATCAAACATTTTAAAGGCTACCAAGCTTGACAGTTTATTGCACCGTATATTGGAAAAAAATCATTAAATTAAAGTGTTTTATAAAATATCCGCCAAACTCGGTTGTTTTAAAAGTTTTATTTGCTTTTCTTTACATCGTTGAAAAACAGATTTTCGAGAAAATAAAGATCGGCAATTTCCGTAAAATTGCCACGGATTGACGTCATCAATGGCTTGACTCCGCCCCCAATCTAGAGCATGAGGTGTCGGACAAAGATAATGTGTTCGACTTTTCTGTCATATAGCGAAGTCTCAGTTTTTATCCATTTCTCGATCGTAAGAGTAATACAGACAAACTTAAACCGTTCTTTGGCACATTCCTTAATTCACTTACGTCCTATTCTTTGACTGTTTTAACATTTTTTTCTAACATTTATTGAGGACGAATTCCGTGTTTTGAGTATCGATTGGGGTAGTCACTTTATGACAGAAAAGTCGGACATTTAACTTTTTCAGAAATTTCAGACTTTCCGGGAAATGACCCATGACTGCCCGTTTTTCCCGCCATGACGTCATTCAGTGGCCAGTATGACGTCATAATTTCAAGTCGGCAGTTTAGCGTATTTTCTTCGGCAAAGATCGGAAAAGACCAAAATATCCAATTTAAAAGACGAAATAAAAACACTTCTAATGTTGGAAAATTGTAGAAACTTTGATATTTGGTTAATAGTAAGGTGTTCTTTCGGCACAAGACTTTAATTTTGCCAATCATCGGACACTTTAAGTTCTCTACTTGTTTATGCCACAGGGGGTAATTCACAAAATTGACAGATTAGACCTTGATTTTAGCGCTTGCTACAAATGATAAGTGTGTTTTTTGGCAGCCCGGATATGACTAATTTCGAAAAAATAATGAATTGTTCTCTGTGACATTAGATGATATTAGCTCTAAATGCAATAAGGGCTGCAACTCTGACATTAAAGGTGACATGGCTATGAAATTTCGACAAAGCGATTGCTGAATGCCTGGAAAATATGTCAAAATATATTTCAAGCTTTGAATTGGATACTTTTTCCAGAAATAAGAAATATTGGATGTAGTGTTTCCACTTTTATTCAGTGTATATACAAAAATAACTATACAACGTAGTTCTACGTTAGCGAGGATAATGATTAATGAATTGTGTGCGACGTTTTAACGCCATCGAACGTAGCCATTTATTGATGCTATCTTCTTCTGTTTTTCGCCTGTCTGTCCTTCCTTTCATTGTCGATGTGTTTCGACACAGCGTCATCGAAAAAGGGTACACGACTCCTACACTGAACAGATGTTCTAAACCGCCACTTTTCAGAACAGATTTTTTGGTGTAAATGGAAAACGGAAAAGTTCGTTTGAAACAATATTATGCACATTAGATTTTGTGATCACTACAGTTGTCGCCACATCGTATGGCACAATGTTTATATTTTGTTCAAATGTAATTGAACGTTAAACAAAACATAAACACGTGCCATACGATGTGGCGACAACTGTAGCTATCGATTTAACGCGGTAAAGTCAAAATCAAAACAACACTTTTTGTTTGAAGAGGCTTTGATATAAAACCGTTTTTGCACGTGGCGCACGATGTGATGAGTTAAATTGCACAACATTTACTTTAGCATTACTTCATATTGATCCGACATGCCGATTTTGCAAAGAAAAGGCAACTTAATGGGCCTGATGTCCTTCAGTGATATGGGTCGTACTGTGGGGCTTATCAGAAGCGACGTCAGTATGAATAAGGCAAGTACCCTTTTCAGTGACGTATGCATGTTTCAAAAGGTAGCTCGTGATACTGTTAAGTGCATTAACTGTTTTCCGATTGCCTTCCTTATTGCGAATTTTATGGACACCAAACCGTGTCAAAGTGCACCACAGATCGTGGCCTTCAGAGTCCACCATACAAATCATTATTAGTTCACATGTACATTTTCTGACAGATTACATGTTTCTTTCACGAATTTAGCATGTCAGTAATGGATGTTTGACGTGTGTATGCTAGTAGAGAGGATTTAAATTTTTGTTTACAAATTGCATTTTAATGTTCTTTTGGCGCGTATTATATTCCTTAGAACACAATAAGCATTCAAAAGTGATGATATGCCGACATTGTTGTTAAATGCATTGGTTATTTTCATGTTGCTTCTTTCTAACGAGTAATATGGCCCCAAAAACCTTGTCAAAGTGCACAATAGATCATGACCCGTACAGTCTACCATACAAATTATTGTTATTCCAAATGTACCTTTCTTGACGAAAGACATGACTTATGAATCGGTTATGCATATCATTAATAGAGCCTTGACGCCTGTCTGCTTCTGGAGAGGATACAAAGTTATATTTACAAACTCGATTTTTTGTTCTTTTTTATAGCACGTATTGTATTCCGTAGAACGCCATCAAAGAATTCATACGTGAGGACTGACCAACATTTTTGTTAACAGTCAACAAACATCACTCAAATATGATGCGCAGATTAATTCAAATCGGAGAAATGGTCAAATGTAGTCAAAAGACGTTACAACAAGTTTTGGCACAAATGCCAGGCAACCGGAAGTGTGGCAGGCATACCTAGGCTACTGAAACGTCTGGAATGACACCTTAGTACTTCCCAGATAGCTGCAACTGAATGAGGGCTCGTTGTCAATCAGAATTATTGACGCAGAGTGATGTCGCATCCCGTACTTACAGTTTACCTTTCTGATGTGAAAATGTAGACGTGACGGTGACCCTTTTCAATTTGCAATTTAGTCATGTTATTGTCAAAAGGCATCAATGAAATTTTGACATCTTCTGTGAAAATGGTTAATCTTTATTATTTGAAAATTTCAAGTCCCTATCTAAAATATTAATGGAGATATATTAAGTTACATGCCATGGCGGTTTAGAAGATCTGTTCAGTGTACATTTAATTAGACGTCTTTCGGACGTCCAATTCTTAATATCACTCCGGCGACTTTGGAAATGGGGTACTCAATTGCCTTTTGGTCAAGATTCTAAATCGATTTGATGGCCATTAAGGAAAACTGTCGTATATTTTCCTCTTTCTATGTGTTTTCTAACAAGCACTATAAGATTTATTGCCCGATTCAATTCATGCAACGTTTTAAAGCTGGAGGGTGACAGATGGTCTAATTGTATAAAATGAAATTTTTTGAAGAAATATGCAAAACTTTTGTGTTCGCCACCTCAGGATGGTTAATAATATGCGATTCAGACAGAGATTGAGCCGAAATTATAAGAGAGATTTTAGGGAGAGTCCAAACCCAAATTCAATTCCGTTACAGATGCGGTTGAATTTATTTTGTAACTGTCACGCATGCGCATACAGCGCTGACCAAGATTCAAACGAGATTCATACTTGAATTTCAATATTACGTCATCATGTATGTTGTGACGTCATTTAAGAAAGTCGCATGTCCTACTGTTTTTGACCTACTTTCGACATCGCTTCATGAATTTGGTATCAAATTGCGAAAAATTGAGTCGTTGCTTCAATAGTTTGTCGTAATCATTTAATCAGGCCCCGGTTTCTCGAACAAACTTAAGTACATACTCATGAGAACATGCTCAACTTCAAAGGAATACTCTCCAACGTTGAAGGGTATTCGATTGAAGTTCACGTGGATTTCGTGCAATTTGAGCACGGTGCTCAGATTTGAGCATGAGAACGTGCTTAAGTTTTTTCGAGAAACCGGGGCCAGGACACATAAAGCTTAAAAAGTGTACATTTCGTTTGTATTTTACAAATTTTGGGTCCAAACCTTGGAAGTAGTAGCTTTAACTAACTTATTGATCTGTTTCGATATAGCCATTTCTTTTTGTAGCGATTTGACTTTCGTGATATTGTGTTAAGAGTACGATCTTTAGAAAGCGATACATACATATATTTTATTAATAACGCCCTATTTCATCAATTACAGTGATAGGTCAAACGGGAAGGGATTCTTCTCGCAACCTGTTTTCAATTTGAAATTCGGAACGCCGTTGGTTCGAAACCGGCTCGGACCATTCCATTAGATTTGTTAAAACTTTGTTTTGTCTTTGTGTTTTCTGCAATCAAACATTTTTAGAACCATCAATCCAATGCATGTACTTGTTTCTTCGATCATTGATCATTGTTTAATGAATTGACATTTTTTAATAAACAGATTTTCTACAAAATGTATTTTGGAAACGGGGTTTCTAGATTGATTATCGGGGAGTGAGTTCATTTTGCAACTCGGGTTCGACTCGACGACATGTAACCGGTGTCGTCAATTGCACACTATTCTGCATTTTTTACATTTTTCACTAAATTCTCTTAAAATTATCGATATACTTTTATTAAGTATATTAATAGAAGTTAATCATAGGAAATAATACCATTTCCCAACAATTTTAGCATATTATATGTGGTTTAATTTCATATGAAGAAAATAATAACTTACATTAACTCTTAAAATGCTTACATTTTCATGTAACGCGTAACGAAATTCAAATATAATTCAGATATAAAATGCAATAGAATTGCTAATCTTTGGTTGATTTTCAAAATTCTTTCAATGTCTGAATCCTTATATCGTGCGTAAATGTACCATTTGATGAGCGACATTTGAAATGTTATTTGCGTCAAAACAAAGTAAACTACGCCAGCACGTACCCATGTAACGTTTCTCATCATACGTCGGCTACCGTTTGTAAAAACGAATTTTCATATACTTTCCGCTACACCCCTTCAATGATTTTCATTTCATACAAAAGTACATTTTTTCAACGAAAAGGATTGATAAAATTATTTTTGAAAGGTTGAATATTAATGTTTGAAATAAAAACGTAGACAAATTACATTTTTTCTACCCTGTTCGAAAATTGTGCTTATCTAAATGGGGTTCATCTCTTAAACTTCCCCGTTTAGTTCGACACGCAAAAATAGCACATGTTTATTACTTCTGACAAAAAGTACACATTAAACTAAACATTAAAACAGTATTATAATACAAAATGATTAATCTAAACGTTGAATAAATGCAACTATGATTTTAAAATTACATTTTTTCTACCCGACGCGCAACGTCGTTGTTCAAAGTGTTATATCATAGACGCACGCTATTTTATGTGTAATTTGAATTACTGTAATACCAAAATTGTTATACATTTGTATCTAAAACTTAGGATAAAGTTGTTTCTGTAATTAAAGAGATTGATTTTCTACTTTATAATAATAATGTTATTTTAATTATCAAATACACATCGATAAAAAATTTGATCTGGGTAAAAGATATACTGGCAAAATTGATGCAAAAGGATAAGCTGTTGGTTATAAGTATTTCTCTTTTTGCTTAAATCTTTTCCAAATTTGTTTTTTACAAGATCTGACAATAAAAGGTCTTTTGCAAGCATCGAACACTTTTTCGGAAAGCTGAATTGTACAACAAAAACATGTAGATAAATTGGATTTATTGACTCATTGAAAAAATATCGCGTCAAAATGAAAAAAAAAATCTTATTAATCAAAAACACACTGTTTTCACAAACCTTTCCTTCAAGAAATTTTCATTAATCTCCAGATTTTAAAATTATCGGACGTTTGGGCTAGTTTTAACAAGTATAAACAAACTACGCGTAGACATATTTTGTTAATTTAACGTCAGGTACCCACACAACGTTAGATAACGTTTGTTGAAATGACGTTACGTCGACTTGCAGAATAGCGTGCTATTGACGGTGTACCATCTGAACAGTCTCAGGTGAGACGCCCTATTGATATTCGGCTATTTATAAAAAAACAATTGCTCTTACGAGTTTTATTTTTTCCCATCATCTTTATCACTGATACTTGACAATATCATGCCCTATTTGCATACTGATCAACGATCGCGACAATTCAATGAGTATTATAAGATCGAGCGACAGCGATCTGTATTTATTACGTTTAAGTGTATTTTGCTTAGAAGATGAAGCGATAGAACTAAAACACTGACAATGGTACCTCGATGATCGGGTGAATATATGTACATATAAGGACATTGCAATTTTCTCATGTTCGTTGATAATGATATGAAGAATTATAATTATTGTGTATTGTAAATCCATTGCCATTTTCCCAATGGTACGTTCCCAGTGTCTTCTTTGTGTGCACATCCGTAGATGTAAGGATAATACGACAGTACTGGTATGAGGAGTCCATGGTTAGTTGATCCAATATGTCTGGTATTTAGTTTCAGAAAAAATACTGCCGTGGTTTTTAGACTCCAAACATGAATGAAAATCAAAGACCTTTCTGATTGATTGAGCGGAATTGTAAATTAATAGAGGATAATCGCTTGGTTCTCCTTGCTACGTTAGGCACACAACTGATTTCATTAATAAAATCAGAGAAATTCAGGAGCCAATTCCGGAAAAGTGTATACTGTTTTGTTTTGATGTGTGCAAACTGTATCCTTCTATCCCGAAAAAAGAAGGCTTGCAAGCATGTAAGGAAGCCCTTAGTCAAAGAACGTCCCCCCTGATAGATTCTGAGAATGTCCTTAAAATGATTGAGACAGTCCTTGAGAACAATGTCTTTCAGTTTGGAGAAAGTAATTATATTCAAACAGATAGGATTGCTATTGGTTCAAAATTAGGGAAGATTTTTGCATGCACTTACATGAGGAAATGGGACACCAGCCATTGTTTTACAAAAGATTTATTGATGATGGTTTTGGCGTTGACATACAGGTAATGGTTTCAGTCAGCATGGGATACCAAGCTATACTGTTTCACTAATTATGTCTAGCGAGTGTCAAATAACCCCTGATTTTAATCAGGGCGTCATTCAATGTACGATAAAGTAAGTTGTTCATTCATAGAAATAAAAATAATAAACTAGTTAATAAGTATAGCTCGCGGTGGTTGGCCTGGTGGGGCATTTCATTCGATTAACATGGGCTGCTCCAGCAGGTCATTTATCACGAGCTATACGATTGAAGATTAACGCGTTATACGTAAGTTATATACCGGTGTTTATTTAGAAAAAAATAATATTTTTATTATTAGTGCCTAAAATATGTGTTTTCAGTCTGTTATTGGCATTGGATAACAAGCAAAAATCAGTCTGATATTGTCAAAAACGGTCGTTATTCAGTAAATTCACGTGCATTATCGGACCGATTTTGCATTCACATATCCTCGATCGGGGATTTGTTGTGAGTGCTTCAGAAAATTGAAAATAAAGCCGAAATTTTGTCATTTCCCTTTTCCGCGATGTAAATTCTTATAAGACCCCATTTCTAGTTTATACCCCAATAAACTAGGTCTCCCAGTGTAACCATATCTGATGACGTAATTATAGTGACGTAGGTTTAATTCTTGGAATCAAAAGGTAAACAAACGGGCAGCTGACAGATTTTGAACTAAAGGTGGATTTCGTGGACATAGAAGAATATAAATTAGAATTGAGTGGTTGTGGTCTAGGTCAAATGTGATGGTAAGCCTATGTGTTTATTGTTCTTCTTTTAGTTACTGCAATTTTTCCTTTACAACTTTGTTTTTTATCGAAATGAACGAATGTCTGAAACGAACCAGAGGTCTACCTCGGAAGTTCCGACCTTTTGTTTTATAACTGTACCCGCAATGAAATGAACGTTAGAATATCCAGAGTATGTTTCCAAAAGAAAACTTAGTCGAATATTGTTACGATTTCGCCAACCCAAATGAAGTTTATGTCAGTAAAAATGCGATGAAACTTGACTACATAGCTACACGACGAAAATCTAACGGCCCGTCTAGTGGATATCGGACTTACTCGATATATGTCGAGTCGAATGCCGGAAAACTCTGGTGTCTGTCGGTGAAAATGTGGCTAAATTTTTACAAAGTTTTTCAGTTATTCGTCTTATTTTATTACATTTCTTTGCAAATTCTTCATATTTTATGCAATAATAGCGTCAATTCACGTTTTTTCGGTCGTTAACATTCTCAGAGGCCCACAAAATGGGTTATCGCCCTCGACCTTCGGTCTCAGGCGATAACGCATTTTTTGGGCCTCTGAGAATGTTAACGACCTCAAAAACGTGAATTAACCCTATATTATCATTTTATTTCATTTGTGTACTCCGCAGACATTTCCATTAATCAGCATGGGATAAAACGCTACATTCTGCACAGTCATCTAACTATAGTCTCAATAACGCGCGGTTTAAAATAATGTTACTTAACGTCCGATAACGCGCGGGAACGTTAACGTCGCGAAATCGCAGTGAAACGACGTTGACGTCATATCCGCAGTTAGACTAAACAATATGGCTGTTAGCAGTAAAAAATAATTATGTGATTTAAAAAAGTGTTTCCATTTATCTTGAAAAAGGCAATCTGCCGAAATATTGAGTCGCGAGTGGTTATATAGTGTGATAATCGCTTGTTTCAGTGTAATATCGATTTATATTTCATTGAGTGGCGAAGCCACGAGTGAAAATGTAGCTTTTGTTGTTCACTCGATGAAATATAAATCGATCTTACTCGAAAAACAAACGATTATTCTATTTCTTTACTGCAAAAATTAGACAAAATGCAAAAATGTTTTGATAGCTTCTCTTACAGCGCGTCATTTTGCACGTGACTGCTATGTAACGCTTATGATGACGTCACTTATTTGACCCGGCTTACATAATGTCAGATAGGGTGAAATGAACGAAAACGGGGCACACAGTTTTGATAATTTCACTGGATAGGCGGTGTGTTTATCATAATGATAATATAGTGTTAATTCACGTATTTTTAAGTCATTAACATTCGCAGAGGCCCAAGAAATACGTTAACGGCCGAGAGCGTAGCACGAGGGTCGTCTTCGTATTTGGAGGGCCTCTGCGAATTATAACGACCGAAAAATACGTGAATTGACGCTATTAATGCATATAAAACATAACATTCCAATGGTTACTTACCCAAAATCTATTGACCCGTGCGAAAAAATTAACCGAGGTAAGAGCAAAAATGTCCGCCATTGTTGTTTTGTTCTGATAAATCTTCCGAAATGTTTTTGTTATGCGTGCCGTCAGCAAAACGACGTTACGTCATTATTTGGTGCAAAAGGCGAACGTCTCTTATTCAACATAAGACGCTGAGAATTTTTCGGGAAAAGGGGAGTAGTTTATTTTGAAAGTTCAAATCGAGGATAATTGAGTGGAAAGGCGGGCGGATAGCGCTCGTGAATTTCCTGAATAATACACGTTTTACGCCGATAATGGCCCGGTTTCTTCCCGATAACGAATTACTTTTACCCAAAAATAAACATTTTATGCATAAATCTACCATTATTTCCCGATAATCCACCAAAAAGCATTAAATAAATGATAGGCGTTTCATTTCTTCATTTCTTTAAATTTGTGTTTAAATCGAGTCTAAATTACTGTGGTTGTTTTCCCCTAACGTTGGTGGAGATAGAAGTCGAGAAAGGATGGTAAAAAAGACAATGTCTAAGTAGAATTCGAACCAACGGCCTGTCGGATATAGATCTATGGAAAGAGTATAAGACGAATGCTCTGCCGAGTGAGCTGTTGCGGCTTTCATTTATCTAGCACGTTGGCTTACATCTTAAATACATAGCTTTGTCTCATCCTTTATAAAATCAACGAAAGGTGTAACTGACGACGAAACTATGGTTAAATCGAAACAAGAACACAAAATTGGTAATCACGTGGCATTAATTGAATATGGTAATTAAATATATAGTGATGTTCGAAGAGACAAATCAGTTGTCTTGAAACGGCCATCAAATCGATTTGAAGTCTGAGAGGGGGTTTTGGTGATAAACCCAACTTCGTATGTCCGAAACCGATCTTATTAAATTAGACGTTAAACGTCTAATCAAAAAGAAAGAATGAAATATATATCGTTCATGTAAAATCCCACTGAATCAATCAAAGTCCAATTACATTGCTCTCGGCACTTTGATTTTCATTACGCTGCGTTATGGAAATATAGGACTTCATGCAAGACTGTTTTGATGGTATCTCCTTTTATCAACGGATTGGGATAGAATTTAGGCAAAATGCAAAATTTAAGGGACCTGACTACATTGTATCTGCATATTGTCACGTGCTTCTTTTTATGCTGCGTCGTAGAATAATGCGACTAAATGCATAAAAAGTGGCGTTTTGGTCAATTTCAACCAACTACAGAGACATGTGTTACCATGTAAGGAAATATTTGTTGATTTGTTGTGGTATGTAATGGAAAAATCAGAGCAATATCCAATAATCCACTAAGTCGCATGTGCACAATTTGCAAAACCGGCACGTAGTCAGAGTGTTGGTAGTCAAGCAATTTCAGGTGACATTTAGCAACATTGTATTGTTGTTTTGTGGGTAAAAATGTATTGTATTAAGTTTTTGAGTCGATATGGTGGAAATTAAGAGATATTTTAAAAGCAAAAAGTGTATACCTTTTGTATCTGAGTATACATGTTGTGCCGAAATTAAGATTATTGCCCAATTTCGAAAATGACCATGGCCAATTTCGAAATTAGGCACGGAATGGTCAATTTCGAAATTGGGCACGGAACTTTGCCTATTTTCGAAATTGGCCATCCATTTTCGAAATTATGATTCAGTAAGTTCCGTGTGTCATGCAGAACTATTTCTGTCGATCTTTTTCGACGATTTATTGATAATTGAATCATATAACGCCCGAAATGTTAATATTATTTACGGCTTACTGCAAAACTGTCATGCATAACTATTTCTGTGGATTTATTCTCGTTTTTTTCCTCACCGATTTATCAGTAATTAATCGAACAACGACATAATGATTATTTTACGGTTTACTTTGATTTTTGATACTTCCTACGTACTCGTTGCTGCCGCGGATCCAGGATTTCTGTGATGGGGTTCGAATTTACAAATAGAGAGGTTCGTTTTCCAAGTATTACACAATTTTGACTGAATTTCTGCATTGAAATGAAATAATCAGGCTGCGGAGACAGTGGCAGATCTAGAGGGGGTGCGGGAGTCAAACGAACCTCTTGACCTCTGAATCCTAATTATTTCAATTTCATGTAAAAAAACACCTATTTGTAATTTCGAACCCCCTTACAAAGTCTGGATTCGCCGCTGAGAGGGGTTTCCTTTGAACCTCGAAAACTCCCCTACCCATTGGATATGCCACTGCATTGTAAACGTGTATACCAGAATGTAAAAACTTCAACTGCGGGTCCCAGTCGATATCAAAATCCAGTCTATTTTAAAACGAAAGTACAGTGTCATTCATGGATAAACGAAACCTGTCTCCTGGTGTATAGATATTTATCCATATGCGAGAAAGAAATACGGCAACATTTTATCTGAATTTTCCGATAGAATTAGGTCACAGGATAAATGATGTCATCATGACGTTGCGAGGTCGTACTGTAAGCGGAATCATGCATACTTATTAAAATGATTATATTAGTATAAGATCCATTTCCCGCTCTGATTTTATTATCATTATTGTTCCAATGCATTTAAGCCGGGCATTAAATCAACAATTTACCAATCATTAATCTCTCATAAATCATAAACACAATGGGATATAAGGACTTCAGCTTTATATTTTGTCTTGTATCGAGAAATTCAGCCACGGTTGATTTATTGTCCTCTTTGGTACTTTGCGAAACAAAACCCTCGCCTGTTGAACGCCTGTTTTTCTATGGCCCAGATAATTGAATATTTATCTTGTTTCAATTCAAGTTGCACTAAATGTGGCCAGTCAGATCTGCGAATTAGCACTAAGTCGCATGTGCACAATTTGCAAAACCGGCACGTAGTCAGAGTGTTGGTAGTCAAGCAATTTCAGGTGACATTTAGCAACATTGTATTGTTGTTTTGTGGGTAAAAATGTATTGTATTAAGTTTTTGAGTCGATATGGTGGAAATTAAGAGATATTTTAAAAGCAAAAAGTGTATACCTTTTGTATCTGAGTATACATGTTGTGCCGAAATTAAGATTATTGCCCAATTTCGAAAATGACCATGGCCAATTTCGAAATTAGGCACGGAATGGTCAATTTCGAAATTGGGCACGGAACTTTGCCTATTTTCGAAATTGGCCATCCATTTTCGAAATTATGATTCAGTAAGTTCCGTGTGTCATGCAGAACTATTTCTGTCGATCTTTTTCGACGATCCAGTCTATTTTAAAACGAAAGTACAGTGTCATTCATGGATAAACGAAACCTGTCTCCTGGTGTATAGATATTTATCTATATGCGAGAAAGAAATACGGCAACATTTTATCTGAATTTTCCGATAGAATTAGGTCACAGGATAAATGATGTCATCATGACGTTGCGAGGTCGTACTGTAAGCGGAATCATGCATACTTATTAAAATGATTATAATAGTATAAGATCCATTTCCCGCTCTGATTTTATTATCATTATTGTTCCAATGCATTTAAGCCGGGCATTAAATCAACAATTTACCAATCATTAATCTCTCATAAATCATAAACACAATGGGATATAAGGACTTCAGCTTTATATTTTGTCTTGTATCGAGAAATTCAGCCACGGTTGATTTATTGTCCTCTTTGGTACTTTGCGAAACAAAACCCTCGCCTGTTGAACGCCTGTTTTTCTATGGCCCAGATAATTGAATATTTATCTTGTTTCAATTCAAGTTGCACTAAATGTGGCCAGTCAGATCTGCGAATTAGCATAACTGAACATGTTCTATTATGCGGAATGTATCAATACCTTTCATTAAAGGTATCACGCCGCTTTGGCCTCATAGTCATATACAATTTACGTTCTCTAGACCGACGACAGTGTGCTAGAACTTTTTTTGGTTTGAAAAATGAATTTATGTTCAATCTTGGAGATCAATGTGAAAATTATTTTAATCTAGTTTTATGTTTCTTCCAGAGAAGCCCACAGAGACAAACAGAGATCCACAGAGACACACATAGATCCACAGAGACACAGAGATCCACATAGACACACAGAGATCCACAGAGACACATGGAGAGGCCCACAGGGACACAGAGAGATCCATAGAGAAGCACAGAGATCCACAGAGACACAGAGAGATCCACAGAGACACACAGAGATCTACAGAGACACACAGAGATCCACAGGGACACACAGAGAAGCCCACAGAGACACACAGAGATCCATAGCGACACACAGAGATCCACATAGACACACAGAGATCCACAGAGACACATGGAGAGGCCCACAGGGACACACAGAGATCCATAGAGAAGCACAGAGATCCACAGAGACACAGAGAGATCCATAGAGACACACAGAGATCCACAGAGACACACAGAGATCCATAGAGAAGCACAGAGATCCACAGAGACACACAGGAAAGCCCACAAAGACACACAGAGATCCACAGAGACACAGAGAGATCCATAGAGAAGCACAGAGATCCACAGAGACACAGAGAGATCCACAGAGACACACAGAGATCCACAGAGACACACAGAGATCCAAAGAGACACACAGAGATCCACAGAGACACACAGCGATCCATAGAGACACACATAGATCCACAGAGACACACAGAGAAGCCCACAAAGACACACAGCGATCCACAGAGACACACACAGAGATTCATAGAGACACACAGAGATCCATAGAGACACACGGAGATCAACAGCGACACACAGAGATCCACAGAGACACACAGAGATCAACAGAGACACACAGAGATCCACAGAGACACACAGAGATCCATAAAGACACACAGAGATCCACAAAGACACATAGAGATCCACAGAGACACACAGAGATCCACAAAGACACACAAAGATCACAGAGATCCATAGAGACACACAGAGATCCATAGAGACACAAAGAGATCCATAGAGACAAACAGAGATCCACAGCGACACACAGGAAAGCCCACAGAGACACACAGAGATCCACAGAGACACACAGGAAAGCCCACAAAGACACACAGAGATCCACAGAGACACACACAGAGATCCATAGAGACACACAGAGATCCACAGAGACACACAGAGATCCATAGAGACACACAGAGATCCATAGAGACACACAGAGATCCACAGAGACACACAGGAAAGCCCACAGAGACACATTGAGATCCACAGAAACACACAGGAAAGCCTACAGAGACACACAGAGATCCACAGAGACACACAGAGATCCACAGAGACACACAGAGATCACAGAGATCCATAGAGACACACAGAGATCCATAGAGACACACAGAGATCCATAGAGACAAACAGAGATCCACAGAGACACACAGGAAAGCCCACAGAGACACACAGAGATCCACAGAGACACACAGGAAAGCCCACAAAGACACACAGAGATCCACAGAGACACACACAGAGATCCATAGAGACACACAGAGATCCACAGAGACACAGAGAGGTCCATAGAGAAGCACAGAGATCCATAGAGACACACAGAGATCCACAGAGACACACAGAGATCCATAGAGACACCCAGAGATCCATAGAGACACACAGAGATCCACAGAGACACACAGGAAAGCCCACAGAGACACACAGAGATCCACAGATACACACAGAGAAGCCCACATAGGCACACAGAGATCCATAGAGACACAGAGAGACACACAGAGAAAGCCTCATAGACACATAGAAAGACGGACAGAGAGACACACAGAGAGACTCACAGAGACCTACAAAGACATACAGTGAGATTCAAAGAGACCCACAGAGAGACAGATATAGACACACAGAGACACACGGAGAGACACACAGAGATACTGACAGGGACCAAAACAGAGAGAAATATACTCCCCGTCATAAGAAAGTAGCCACTTGTCTAATGCAAATGGTCAGCAATTTTAGGATAAATCATAAACGTATCGAAATAAATACAAAATATTGCAACAAGGCAAGTAAAAATGCTTTCGTGAAAGTATCAAAAACTGTCAAATTATCCTATTAGCTATGGTAGCTTGGTGGTAGTTCCAGGAAATCTGTAACTGATAAAGAACACACTAGTAAAATTCACAGGCATATATAGGGCTAGAAAAGGGGCAAACATGAATAAGGATATGTGTTTATGATACCGTTTCTTAT
Organism: Fragum sueziense; assembly: GCA_963680895.1. NCBI lineage: Eukaryota > Metazoa > Mollusca > Bivalvia > Cardiida > Cardiidae > Fragum > Fragum sueziense. The sequence continues at coordinate 55,991,251 of OY804597.1, read as the reverse complement.
TCGAAATGCTTAGTGACTAATCAGTGATGTTCATTACACCCGAAATCCTTGCAAAATGCAGTTTCCGGGTTTAGTCCAACCAACCGCCAATTTCTTCTCAAATGCTCTATTCTTTGAAAAGTTGTTTCCACTTGGTCTTTAGCAAGTTCCTAATTCGGAAATTGTTTCCATTCACTTTACCCACCAACCACTTCCGGTTTTTATCAAACGTTTAATATTGAATCATGCTATTCTGGTAGTGCTAAATTTTCATAGACCTCTATCGATTCAATGGAATGATTTTCTGTAAAATTGAAATGGGACTTTTGTTTGTGTTTCAACTGCGTCAACTTACACTGAAAATGACAGCTGTAAGTAAACAAAACTGAACTTTGTATCCCAAAATACTGTTTTGAACCCATATTACAACTAAACATCTTTCCGGACATTTTGTATGCATTTAACCATTGAGGTGTTAAAAGGAACTATTGGGAATGTGTATGGATGTGAAAAAACAAAGAGACATAAAGAGTTGTAAAAGAATATGGCTATTTGAAAAGTGGCTACTTTCTTGTGACGGTGAGTATAGAAAAACAACCAGAATGGTAGACATAGAGACATATAGAGATACGTGTGCATTTAGAAGCTAAAAGAGGCGATCTATAACTGATTCAATCATTTCCCAAACAAGGCCTGGTTTCGACTTCCCTTACAGCAAAGGCTTGAGAAATCACTGAGACCAAAGGAAGACATGCTGTTATCAGCATTTTCTCCTTTTGCTTTAATGCTCTCTGTGCTACATCATTTACAAATTATACCTTAGGTAACATTCATTTTTGTCGTCTATATCAGTTTTCAAGTTGGACTGCTCTAAAATCTCGTTAAATTGGAAAAGGTTGGAAAACACGTATAGATTAACTATTCTGTGCAAAAAATGTTTAGCACGTTTTGAAACAAATTTTTTGTTTGATATCAGATTATTACATAAAAATAGTTTATGCTGTAAAGTTGTCCCGATTGACAACCATCACACAAACAGTGCGTGTGTGGAATGAACAGTCAGGATATTGGACAAAACCCAAATAAGCCAAAGTCTTGTACGTCACGTGTGTAGTGTCATCGATATTGTCTAGCTTGTCCAAAAACGCGATTACACAGATCATTTACCAGAATTAATCTAACTGTTACAAATTCTTTGAAATTGATAATTGTAAGGCGAAAAATTATGACGTTAGATCAACTTCAGAGAGCACTTAGCATGCTCCAATCGGGGCATGTCCGTTAGAGGTGTCGCTTTTCATTTAAATGGGCATAAATCGAATGATCGACATAAATCTTACGGATCGCGTAAAACGACGCTTAAAGAGGATAGTTCCATAGTGACGTCCTGACGACGTAACAGATGTCCGTCATGTAAGAAGTTAGCCCGACTCCTCTGGGACGTCACAGGCACTACAGCTAGTGACGAGACTGTCCGGAATAGGTCCTGTACAGCTTGCATCAAAGGCTGCCGATCTTACGCCAATGACGTTGAAGCATGGACAGGCAATGCGTCAGTGGGTATAGACACGTTGCTTTTGAACCAGGAGACATTGGAGTGATGTCCTATTTAGTGTTTGCAGACGTATCACCTTGTGCGTGTCTTTTGGGGCGCCAGGCTAGCGAAAGCCATGGCGTCTGTTACGTCCTTGACTTTGAGCGTCCTCTGCAATATGAATAGCGCAGAATTTCAAGAATTCCCCTATGTTTAGTCAGAAAGATTGTCTGCAGCAATGAAAGTCGTTTTATGGCGATCAAAAGCACTGCTGGTGAATTTACCCGATATTGAAATTTGTCTGACTTTCTATGTTTGACCCCTATGCACTTTAACGTAAGATATCGAGTTACCGTTTAAGAGTTTTGACACAAAATGTTCAGGGAACGTCAGCAAATTGAATGCACAATCAAAGAATTGTTTTCCTTTTAAAGATTTCGCTATATCTTTTAACTGGGAACCATTATTTTCCTAGTGTGCTAAACTTTTTTTGCACTGTATATATCGACAGTTTCCCGGATGAATAGTCTATACGTAGCAAATTGCTATTCGTCCGGTAGTGGACGAATAGTGTAAATGTCTAATCGTCCGGTACCGGACAAATAGCATTTCGCTACGGATGGGCGATTCGCTACCGGATGAAAAGACACTTTGTAGAAAAAAAGAAAAAATAAAATAATCAAAATATACCTTGAAGCGGACCGTTTTTCAGCGTGAACGTTTCCCAAAAGTCACGAAGGTTATCCACCGTAATGGATATGTATACACAATTTATTTTCCTTGAATGCAGCCTATCTCTGTATTAATTTTGTGGTTCTACAATATTTATCTCGGCCAATACAATTACAATGTATGGTTATAATAATTATATTAAGCTTTTATTAAGCTCTGACATATTCTCTGACATTTCATATTAACCCATTACCAAACAAGACCTGGTTTTGACGTCCCTTATAGAATAGGCTTGGGAAAACATTGAAACAAAAGAAGAAACTGCTGATAACCAGCAGTTTGTCATTTTGTTTCAATATTTTCTATCCCATATTTTACACAAATTTCATCTTTAATAACTTCAGTTTTGTCATTTGCGGCAGTTTTTGAAGTGGATCACTCTAAAATTTTGCCGTTTGGGAAAGGGTTAAGCATGTAAAGTTTACGTTGTAGATCTATTTTGACGAGTTAAAACATAGGCCAGTGTTTGTCGCTTAACCATTGCAAACTACAGTTGTCGCCACATCGTATGGCACGTGTTTATGTTTTCTTTAACGTTCAATTGCATTTGAGCAAAACATAAACATTGTGCCATACTATGTGGCGACAACTGTACATGTATTAAAACCTAGAAGACTAGTATAGATGCGAATTACTTGTCACAATTAAAGGGCAAACCATGTTATCATTTAATTTGTAAATTCCGTTTTGATCTATCATTAAAAGATGGACGTTGCCTATTTTTTTTGTGGGAATGTAGTAGCTCTTGCGAAGACTACATTATTGAAAGAGGTTTTTAAATATGATTATCGCGACGTATAACACATTAAATTGCAAATATAGATTTTTACATTTAACAAAGTTATTATAATGTATTAACGCTTAATAAAGGCTACCAAGTCGAGTGGTTGTGTAAAGAATAAAGAAGAAATGCATTCTATTCAATAGAAGTTTTTAGTACAATGGGGAACGATTTAATCCAGTTAGCCGTGACCTAATTTCAGACAAGCAATGAAATTTCGTTGGTAATGTTATAAAATCTCGCAACTACGGCTTGATTCAAGCCGTAGTTACGAGATTTTATAACAACACCGGTGTTTCATCAGGTAAAACCGGTTAAACCTAGTCTATTTTCAGCAAAAGATTTGTCCCTATTCTAAATATTGTTTTATGTGCCAACGCAATACTTTCTTTCATTTAGAGCAATACACGTTTATTACTGTTCTTACGAACGCAATTTCGATATAAATGTGTCGGAATATAGAACATTGCAGTAAAGGGAGTCTTATAACCAACATGGATCAAAATCGGTCTCTACAATCATGCTTTTAGATCAACAAATGGCTATTTAATATTTGTCATATGACTATGATCAAGCTGTAATCTTACAGTAACTGTTGCAATACAGTAGATCATTATATGCCATTAGAGAACAGCATTGATCTTGATCAGACTGTACGTAGCCTATACACAGGCTGATCTTTGTCAATGTTGTTCTCAAGTTCCATAGGGACCCCTTTTTTCCAGGGCGCGCCTCTTAATTTATATCAAAACAAATATAATGTGGAAGATTTTTACCTATCCAATATTGATAAACAGACATCGGTGACATGTGGACTCGAGTTGGAAAACAGAGTTTTACTTTCTGCGTGATATTGTCATGTGTTAGTTTGGTGTATTATTTGGTATTCACAAATAAAATAAATGAATATGCCAGCGACATTAAAATGCATGAGACGAGATTGAGCCATTTGGAAGACGATTTCAGATTTTTGAACGAAGAGCGGAGAAGAGTGGCGAAAGGAAATATTGATATATCTGGTGAAATATCGGACGGTGTTAACGTGCATGCTATCAGAAATGGAGTACCGAACTTACAATCAACGTACGTACAGAAGAAAGCTCAAACTTTGGCACCACTAAAACTTAGTCCGATGTCTGACTTTAAAGCTTTTCCGTGTCTATTTACATATAATGCTTTACTAAATACGAAACATTGTGTTCGAACCGCAAATACAGCATTATTATCACGCGACGTGTCTGATATTGAATGTGTCAAATTTAGACAGCATGTTAACAAACTTATATGTATACATGATCCAAGAAAAGATCGGATAATTTCTGCCTTTCTGTTCGTCACTGGAAGTTGGGAAGACGCGCTCGTGGATAACTTTACTAGGGCACTGGATAAACATCACGTGACCGATGTCCTTGACCTTGGTTGTAACATCGGTGTGTACACTCTAGCCGCCGCCATGACTGACAGGCGTGTTGTATCGGTTGATGCTAACGTTGAAAATATCCGTCTGCTTTCCAAATCAATAGTCCTGAATAGACTGACGAAGTATGTGACGTTAATCTGGAACGCTATATCTGATGAATATATCGACGTGTCCCTGTCTTATTATTACATGAACGTCGGCGGGAATTCCATACGCCCAGTTAACAACACGCTTTCAGGTGGTGAGGTCACCGTGCAAACAATTCTTTTGGACGACATTATATCTATCTTTAGAAACAAAACCGTCGCCATTAAAATGGACGTCGAGAAATGTGAATTAAAAGCTCTGATGGGTGGAAAGAAGTTCTTTGAAAACGTCAACATTAAATTTATTCAAATGGAGATAGCCCATCATCGTAACCAAGATTCAGGAAAACAAATTGTATCTATTCTGGAATCATTTGGGTTTTATCCGTTTGTAAGTTGTCTTGGTGATGAAGATTTGACAAATGTTCCAATCAAAATCTGGTCATTGGACGTTTGTTTCATAAAAAAGAATTTGACGTGACGCATCTGGGATGATGGTATTCATCACCAGTTCAATATCCAGCGTGACTGTTAAATAGTCCTCGTCCAATCAAATAGCTCTTTACATAATTATATTTGTTTTGTTGGTAATTTACTGCTCCTGATTTATTCACCTGGGTTAATTTGCTCTGGCCTCTTTAATTTTAGACCACCATGAATTCAGACCAGCGTGAGTCCAGTTCATTCTGAACAGGGTCTCATCAAAAGTAGTTGCTAAATCACATGAAGTAGTTCGAAGTAAAAAAAAAAAAAAAAAAAAAAAATAGATCTATTTCAACGTTGGTCTCAAATGACATATGTGCCTTTTATTTTGACTAAAAGAGGCGATGAACCACTTTAAGACATGAAATGGGCGACCTAGCGTTTTGCTTCGATTTGGAAAAGATTTCCATTCAAACATACTTATGTTTGTCGACGCCCATCAATATAAAGGCACTGGACTACTTTATGGAACATGAAGAAATTGCTTGTGACAAAAAAGTTGAGACAATTTTTTCATCTCTTCCACAATCTACCAGAATTACTATCTATGCCAATTTTCATTCACTCGAGAATGTCGTCTACAACATCTCTCAATTATGAAAATTTTGAAATTTTGCTGCATGTTTTTGTTTTGGTTTGATATACCGTAATACAGATCATGCGTGTTCCAATGGGCCCGTGCTTGATATTTCAGGAACCAGAACAACAAAGGAGCAGTCAGAGTTCGCATCGTTGCTAAAAAGAAAAGGATTTAAGCACTGGTGTGAAGCACTGGTATGAAGTTGTTCACTATCTGTCAAGGTCCTATCGCCATAATGTTAATGTAAATATAACGTGCGGCTAGGTAAATTTAGATACAGATGCGATTTACGTAGAAGGATGATAAAAAACATCTTTCGATTTTTCCTTCGATAGATAATGATCTACCCATGCAGGTTGATCAATCCATAGGGTATTTCTTGAAAATATCTTACCCGGTTGTAGGTTTGACATCTAGTATTGATCCCTTTAAAGTCAAATAAAATGTCATGATATCCAGCTTTGAGCCTTTGGTCATGAAAATAATAAAAGTTATCGTTGTATTATATGCTTTTACCCATTACCAGACGTCAGAATTTTGGAGAGGTCAAAATTCAAAGATAGAGCAGATAAAAAATTCAAGCAAATTAAATTTTACACCTTTTTGTCTTTATAAGTAGAGCAGCTTGTGTACAATTAAAAAAGCTCGAGGGGTCAGTACAACACTATTGTGTACCTCACGAGAAATGACCTGGCAGAGCAACCCATGCTAATCGAATGGAAAGCTCTGCCAGGTCAATTCTCGTCCGCTATAAGTGCCTATATTTATATAGGCACTTACAATAGTGTTGCACTGACCCCTCGAGCTTGTCACAAGCAATTTCGTTTCCCACGATGTTTTTCCAAGCATGTCTTTTGAAGGGCTTCAAAATCATCAATATATTTGTATGGGTGAAAGAACAGGCGCCAAATGCTTGCTTTTATTTCTCAATGCTTTTTACTGTGATGAAAATCACAGTGGAGAATCACGTGACACAGTGACATAAAAAATCGCAGAAAATCTTCAATAATTCTGGCAATATGTTATCGATTTGAAATTAGTTTGTAGCAGAAAAAAGGGGGGGGGGGGAGCCAATAATATTCTGGATTTGGTGGATCTTTTAAACAACATCCGATTAAAGGAAACAGTGACTAAAATTTCGGTTGGTCGTCGATAACTTTTCTATCAGACGTTGTTTCATGCGCGGATCCAGAGGGCGGGTGTCAGGGAGCATGACCCCCTGGAATTTTGCGAAAAAGGGGCTATCAAAAAGATTATTGGTTATGTCTCAAAATAGCTGCGTCATTTGTCCCTGTGTGCCACGATAAACTGTTGTTATATTTAGTCCTTCATGGTATGACATGTATCACCCCCTGACCCCCCTGGAGTTTGGCAAAAAAAGGGGTTGAAGATTGAAAGATCCCCCTCCTGGGAAAATACCAGGATCCGCGCTTGTGTTTTATATAAATATTCAACTTATTTCTGGCATTTATTCTTTTCTAACTCAAACTTATTTTCAAACCTGTCATAAATAAGTAGAATTCTTGAAAACTGTAGACACTATTGTATCACGCGATTTCCCATCGTAAGAATTCTAAGCGGATTCATTCAATGTTTTATTCTTTGATTGGTAGCTAATGAAATTATGAAACAAGAGGCACAAGAGGGCCTGTATCGCTCCACTGGCTAAAGTAAAAGAATTACCTCATGATTTCTTGTAAGCCTCACACTACCAAATTTTGAAAAGGGTCACCCAAGGAATATTTCTGCCAAGTTTGGTCTGAATTGGTCTATTGGTTTATTTTTAAAGAATTATTTCATGGTTTGTCCAATTCTGATAAGACCTGCACTGCCACACCCACATTTATAGACCAATCAAAGTTCACAAACACTGTCAAACACCCAAGGAACACTTCTGCAAAGTTTGCACTAAATTGACCCAATGGTTATTTTTAAAGAATTATTTCGCGATTTTTCCCATTCTGATAAGCCCCGCCATGCCACGCCTTCACTTATGGACCAATCAAAATTTCACAAACAAAGTAAGTAAAGGACCATTTAAGTAATATTACTGCCAAAATTGGTCTCCATTGGCCCATTCGTTGATTTATAAAGAATTATTTTATGATTTCTCCAATTCTGATAAGCCCCGCCCTGCCACGCCCACATTTATGGACCATTTAAAATTTTACGGGCTATTTAAGTAAAGAGTCACCCAAGGTACATTTCTGCCAAGTTTGGTCATATTGGCCAAATGATTGATTTTTAAAGAATTATTTTGTGATTTCTCTAAGTTCGAAAAGCTCCGCCCTGCCATGCCTACATTTATGAACCAATCAAAATTCTTTTGAACAATTTAAGGTATACGAACTGAGAATGAAATGCAGAGCCAGAGGCGAAATTTGAAAAGTGCCATTAATTCCCAAATTGTGTTACATTTCCATTCAAAATACAAACATAATCATTTTGTATGGTTTAGTATTTTGAATTAATGCATACTTATGGAAATATTTGACAAAATGTTTAAAATTACCTCCCTTGTATATAACTATAGAGTAGAATAATATTTGTAAATTATTTTCTTCTTGAAGCATAATCTTGAAATCCGGCATGGTGAATCAACTTATGTGAAGTGTATTTACAAGTGTGTGTAATTTGATGCATTTCGTATGGCTAGAAAGTGGTGTTTTCATTCTCAGTTCGTAAGCCTTAAGTAAAGGGTACCCAAGAAACATTCCTGCAAAGTTTGATTAAAATTGGCCCACTGGTTTGAGAGGAGAAGATTCTTAAAGAATTATTTTGTGATTTCTCCAATTCTGATAAGCCCTGCCCTGCCACACCCACATTTATGGACCAACAAAATTTAACATACAATTAAAGTAAATGGTCACCAAAGGTACATTTCTGTCAAATTTGGTCAAAATTGGCCAAATTGTTGATTTTTAAAGAATTATTTTGTGATTTCTCTAAGTCCGAAAAGCCCCGCCCTGCCACGCCCACATTTATGGACCAATCAAAATTCTTTGAACAATTTAAGTAAAGGGTTACCCAAGGAACATTCCTGCAAAGTTTGGTTAAAATTGGCAAATTGGTTTGAGAGAAATATTTTAAAGAATTATTTTGTGATTTCTCCAATTCTGATAAGCCCCGCCCTGCCACACCCACATTTATGGACCAATCAAAATTTCACATACAATTTAAGTAAAGGGTCACCCAAGGTACATTTCTGTCAAATTTGGTCGAATGGTTGATTTTTAAAGAATTATTTTGGGATTTCTCTAAGTCTGATAAGCCCCGCACTGCCACGCCCACGTTTATGGACCAATTAAAATTTAACGTACAATTAAAGTAAATGGTCACCAAAGGTACATTTCTACCAAATTTGGTCAAAATTGGCTGAATGGTTGATTTTTAAAGAATTATTTTGTGATTTCTCCTATTCTGATAAGCCCCGCCCTGCCACACCCACATTTATGAACCAATCAAAATTTCACAGACAATTTAAGTAAAGGGTCACATAAGGTGCATTTCTGTCAAATTTGGTCAAAATTGGCCAAAATTGTTGATTTTTAAAGAATTATTTTGGGATTTCTCTAAGTCTGATAAGCCCCGCCCTGCCACGCCCACATTTATGGACCAATCAAAATTCTTTGAACAATTTATGTGAAGGGTCACCCAAGGAACATTCCTGCTAAGTTAGGTTAAAATTGGCCCATCGGTTTTAGAGGAGAAGATTTTTAAAGAAAAAGTTAACGGACGCACGGACGCACGCACGCACGGACGCACGCACGACGGACACAACGCCATGACAATAGCTCGCTGGCCTTCGGCCAGTGGAGCTAAAAAGCAAATATCTACTTTACATACCACATAATTTAAACTTGAAAATTAGATATATGGTTTAAATTTGCTTAATTCACACGACAAACGTTTAGATCGTTTCAAATCTAAAGTGATCAAAAACGACAAAAGATGAGTACTTGTTAAGTAGTTTATTTCTTAACATGGAAAACGTTTAGGTAAAAGGAAAAAAATGATGATTTTGTAGTATTTTCTTCTTTTCTCTCAATCATCCTTATTTCATTGTAAATATATAGTCGATCAGGTTGTCGATATTATGAAAGGTTTAAGGATAGAGGTCATACAGCACTAATGCCAATATTTTCATTTTCATTGTATTTGAAATGTGAATTTTGAAAAGGGAATCATGTAGCACTTAATTATACTCCCACATGGTCATTTAAGAATTGTGTCTTTGTTCTAAAAAAGTTCATGTCGATGGCTCAGCGCAAAACAGTGGTAACTGCCTATATACATATAGGCAGTTACAACCGTTTCGCGCTGATCCATCGATGAATTGAATGGATTTTTTTCCATTGAGAACCTTAGAATAAAAGAGACGAGACCATTTGAAACCAGTAATCACATTTCAAATGACAACAATAACTGCTCCTATTTGAAGGCTAATATAGATGACAAAATGGATATTGCTAATAATGAACATGAACGATCTAGTTAAGAAAATATTGAGACAAGCACGAAGCTGTTGGTAATTAGCATTTTCTTCTTTTGGTTCAATGCTTTTCCAAATTTTATATGCTAGGGACGTCAAAACCAGACCTCGGTTTCTCGGAAAAACCTTAAGTACGTTCTCAGACTCAAATCTGAGCACCGTACTCAAATCACACGAAATCCACGTGAACAATCGAATACCCTTCAACGTTGGAGAGTATTGCATTGAAGTTGAGTATGTACTCATGAATATGCACTTTAGCTTTTTCGAGAAACCAAGGGCAAGGTCTTGCTTTGGGACGGGTTTATTTTTTATGTCTGCAAACTAAATAGTGTTCTTCTGGCTTCGCGCTTTAATCCACGACCATTGACTTACAAGTCAGCTGTTACCAGTCGGCGGTTTAGCTCTTTGTTTTAACCATCACATTAACGCATTTTATACCCCGATGAATAGGAAATGATAGGTGGGTTAATATTTTGCTCATACAAATTCAACATCTTCGCAAGCCAAGGGTGACATCTACGACGTAACGTCGTTTCTGTATTCACCCTTGGCGTATTTAGTCCGATTTTCTTGGCCTCCTGGAAAGCGTTTTCATTGGTTCCAGCGAGGTCTCGCTGGAACCAATCAGATTGTCGACTGATACATTTGTTATGAGTAACCAAATCATGACAACGGGCTGGAAAAAGCATTGCATTTGCAACTCAAAAACGCGAAGATGGGCGATTTTTCCTAATAATTTCACTGCAATAGACAGGAACTCCCTAACTGTAATCGACGAATTATTATACTTTCGACAATTCCACCAAAAAAGCAGCTAACTTTTACATAATCCGCATGACGAATGACGCGAAAGACAACGCGCGTTAATGACGTCATCAATAATGGACGTAAACAACCAGCAGAACAACCGCTAGGCGGCGCTTCGCGATTTCAAGAAAATCGGACTACATTCGCCAAGGGTGAATACAAACGTAGGTGGGTTCAACCTTGGCTTGCGAAGATGACAAATTCATGGCACCGCTGGGATTTAAACCTTTAAAAGAATGAGTTAGTAGATGATGAAGAATACTCACTTTTTGTATGCTGACTGCAGAGGTCTTAACGGGTGATTTAACCCTTACACAAACATAACCTAAATGTGAAATTTAGGTTATGTTTGTGTAAGGGTTAAATCACCCGTGAAGTCCCTGTTAGATTAGAATGGGCTTGGGAAAACGTTGACAAAATACTGATGAACAGCACTTTCTCCTTCTATGTCTATCGGCTATACGTGTAGACTTGTATACAAACATTAAAAAGCAAATGCAAAATTTTAACATTTATCAAACCATTTATCGTTAGCTGTACGGGCGAATTAATGTCCTAACTCATTTACTCTCGAAAAAGAAAGTGTTTGTGTTGGGTCATTTTCAACAACAAGCGGTATAATGTTTGTATATTCTGATTTTTTTTCGGGAGAAAGGGCGGAGCCTAGTAAACGGTTATTACATTGAAGATTGAGGAGAAACAGCGTTTTCAATTAGCGGTAAATCGTTGGTGTTATTGCAAATTATTGTAACTGCAGCTTGAAACAAGCTGTATTTACGAGGTTTTTTAATAACACGTTTTACAATCGCACAGTCTTTCAATTTCGAAATGTTTTCATGCTCGTGCCGCACGTTTTTCCCTTATGTTAACCAAGGTATCGAGAAGTAAACTCGTCGAATAACCTTTTGGCTTAGCCACACCCTTTCAGGTGAATAAAAACGCAATATATACAACTCTACTTTTATAACCGATGAGTTATACCAATGTTTTTAAAATCGCTTAAAACAACAATCGCATAACCCAAGTTTTGATAGAATGGCGATACGCGTTTCTTACCCTAAACTTGTCGTAAATCGTCGGTAAGTCAAAAATACGTCTTAAATGTTTTGATGAAACATGCCCCAGAGCTTGTCACAAAAATAGCTTAACTCTAAGGCCAATGACAATGTCAAAGGCCATGGTCCAAAATGAAAGGTATTGGCAGGAGCCATATACCGGTATGTACGAAATATAAAGGATCTATCTCTAATTATCCAACTTTTCTCTGACGAAATTCACTCTTTGATATGTTGATATTGCTCATTTACATCAGAGCGCAATATCATTCAAAAAACAAAGGAAAGTATGTCATTGTAAACAATTGCTGTTCAGGTGAGGGTTTTTGCAAAATATTGCTTTTCTGGAAGTACCTTTTTGTCTTATTTTTTAGCGAGCCGGGACTTTATGTCCGGGGAGCTAATGTCACAGCCCTAGTGTCGGTGTCGGCGTCAGCGTCGGCGTCGCGTCCCGTCCCGTCGCGTCTTCACTTGAAAAAACTTTAACCTGGTCTATATCTCAGGCACTATTAGAGATACAGCCTTGATATTTCATACATAGATACATCTCAACAAGACCATTCATTTGGGACCATGACCTTTGACCTTGTGACCTTGACCTTGGAGTTTGACCTACTTTTGAAAAACTTTAACCTGGCCTATATTTCAGGCACTATTAGAGATACAACCTTGATATTTCATACATAGATACATCTCAACAAGACCTTTCATTGGTCCCATGACCTTTGACCTTGTCACCTTGACCTTGGAGTTTGACCTACTTTTAAAAAAATTGCTGTATTGTGACAAGCTCTCGTATAGGCGAGCTACGTTGTCCGCGGACAACTGTTTCACCAGGCATTACAATAAATGGTTTATTGATCTTAAGGCGTTTTAAGGATATTGTTTAAGATCGGACGGTGAACAAAGCGCCATAAATTGTGTCAGACTTTCCTTTGTTTTTGAATGGTAGTGCGCTATAATGTAAATGGGTTACATCAACATATCAAAGAGCGAATTTCATCAGAGGAAACACGGATTATATCTCTCATAGTGCCTAATTACAAGGCTGTTCTAATTTAAAATCTGATGCATGGTTTGTTGAAATGCTTTAATAAGAAAGACAACTCTGCATATAATGTTCGTTTATACTTTTGTGCTGATTAGAGTGGCTTTCCTTTACAAATATTGACTAGGCGAAGAGCAACGAACGAAAACTCTGCGAGGAGAATGTAAGAGAATATCCATCAAAATCGACTGGAGTTCCCCGACCACCCCAAAAAACCCATGTTCTCATACTGTGGGAACGAGGTTTTGGCCTAAAACAACCAAGTTATGGATACATGCGCATGGATGTATTACACTCAAGACGACAAATGATGAAAAAGAAAGCATTTTCGTAGTATGTAGGTTTGATGAAAAGCATTTAGTATGAAGTTTTGACTAGTACTCGTATATAGGCAATTATAAGAACAATCAGGAAAGCTTCATTAATAAAATAAGTCAATAAATTTTTGCACTCTTTGGTTTGAATCTTGCAGATGTAAGTCATCTGTAAGTCATCTGCAACATTCGAACCAGCGCATGCAAATTTACGGTCGGTTGACTTTAGATATTGTGTTGTTAACATACTATTAGGCAAATCTTGTAAACAAGTGCAATGATATCGCAACCTCGACCAAGAAAAAAGGAAAACATTACCAATGGTGTGCGACTTTTGGCTACAAAGGTATGGAGGGGATTGGGGAATATCCGCCAATTCTTCTTACTGCTAAATTACATTAGTATTATGCTACATTAATAGTTCAATTCTACATGTATTTTCTGCAAGTGCATTCGTCCTAGTGCCAAATGCGTACTTCATACTTCCAAGTTTTGACGGTCAAACTTAAGAAAGGTGTAATCAAAATTGTAAGTAAGCAGTATTAATAACTAAGTATGCACTAGAAATGCAAAATTAAGATATTTGAAGTATGCAGTAGTAAGTAGATCTACTAAACAGACACGTAGTAAGATGCATTTATAAGAACGAGTTGTCTGCCATCATTAGTAATGTATGTGATGGTTACCGGCTACTAACTTCTAGCGCAAATTATTAATGAAGGGAGATCACTCCAGTACACACATCAATCACTTCGAGATTTTCCGTAAGAATGTGGTCTTGGTTTCAATGGGGATAGACATAAAAATGGAGATAGCCTATTACTTCCCTTTATATCTCTTTTATAAAAAAATATAACGTCTACTCCTTTTATCGGATAAATAATCAAATCACTGTATGCTTTTATACAATCAGTATTATTTCTATAACGCATGTTTAGTTAAAGTGCTTCTGTCCGATTAAAACATTTGGGATTGAAAAGTATTTTTAGACTTATATATTAAAAAGATTTTCGCATGAGAAAGCGTTTTAAGTCCCAATATCATAAAGTAAGTCGATCCTTCCGAGTCGGTATATGATCTGTTTACACGAGTGGAAGTATACCAATCCCATAAAACCTACCATTGATGTAGGCTACATAGAACGATAGTGTCACGTCAAAAAAGAAGCACATGACGTCATTTTGATCGAAACATTAAAATTGCACGTGTTTATTTTGAATTGCGTGATAAATATCGATTCTGTTTGGATAATTTATCCATATGGATAGCCCAGTCAGAAAAACATTTAACATGACAAGAATTATTATTAAAACGCGGGAAATCTCCTTCGGAATGTTTGATGTTGGGGCTCCAGTCAGAAAGGTCAATTTGACAATTTTCTTTTCTAACAAAATCTTAATGCAATCATTCGATTTCTTTTGTTTCTGGGGTAAACATATCGTATTTATTGTTAGTCGATGGATTGAATCTCATATTTGCGGCTTTTTCACAAATAAGCAAATTTAGGATGAGTGCATGCGTACCGGAAGTGTTCATAAAACACGACGACGGCCACACTTAAGAACTACTATTCGTCAACAAGATGGACAGCTTTATAAAGCAATTTTTAGAAATAATTTCTTGCATGTACAAATAACGATAGACGAAATTTGGATAATCCTAGCCACCAAATCCACTACAAACGGCTATGAGGCGCTTTAATAAAAGCGATCCTAGGCCGCATCGCCAACGAAATGTCATAGCCTTAGCACTGTGAAACATATTTTGAAGCATAAACTGTACCGAACATCCCCTATGTTATCGGAAAATTGATTGGGCACAAAATGCGTTTCGTGATTAATCAAGAATCACGTCTTGGACTTGTTAAACAGACGGATTCGAGCACTGCCAAAGTAAACGATTTAGAAGACCTGACTCGGCAAACATGGTATTTCCGCACTGTACCATGCCCTACAGTATCTTCAAGAATGCATATTATCCACGAGAATAGGATTCTTAGCCATGATAAACGCACACAGAGATCACATTCGATATTAAATTGTGTTATGCGAATTTTCATTTATGGGGTAGTGCACTTCTAAACGTCACCATTTCATTAATTTCGAACTCAGCTTCTTGAAACTTTGTCATATTTTTCAAAAATGAATGCATTTTACAAAGAACCAAAAAAAAAAAACTTGAGTTTTCATCAGAGATGTTGATTTGTAGGTGAAAGAATGAGGTGGCCGTTTAGAAGTTCGGGTGAGTGTATATAACCTGGTGCGTTCTTATGGCATAACACTAAACCGGGGTTAGAAGGGTCCAAATTACAAAGTCTATCAAGCATTTTCATACTTTTTTCTGATTCTTTCAGAAACTTTTCTACATCGGCCACCAAGGCTATAGATTGTTTTTGAATGGTCAAAAGAAATGTGAATTTAGAAGTATTCTGTCCCATGGGCGGATCTAGAGGGGTCGGAGGGCTGGGGAACCCCGTGGAATTCGACGGGCCCCTATGAAAAATACCGAGATATCAAATTTTGACTTAAAAAGACAAGAAAGAAAATTCAAATTTTTGGGTTTTTTCCCATGGTTAGAGCTGTTAGATCTAGGGTGTTCAATCACGACGAACATTCACTTATAGAAAAAATATAGAAAATAGAAAATGTTGTTAACCAGGCGTATTTCGCTATGTCGAGATGTGACTGTGACTTAAGCTGATTTTCAAGTGACGATGACTTCAGTCTTCTGTCTGGGTTTCGTGATAATTTGGACAATTATAAGCGTCATCAATGCAAAAAGCAAAAACAATGCGTCTATTCTTCAGAGGGTTTAATTTTGTGGAAACCCATCACTGAAGCTGAAACTCTGGTGGTGTTTCAAAGGTTTTTACGAGCACTAATCCGGTATATTGCTGGAAAAACGTATTTGGCTCCAGATCTCAGGGTGCTCGATGTTGTAATCCCCGGCTTTTACGAGCACCCTCCCCATTCAGTGAAGTTTGACAATGCTTTAGGCCCTACCGATATACATGCTGTCGATGAATTAAAAGAAGCTCTTAATGGAAACTACTAATCTGTTTAAATGTCAGAAACCAAGCATATTAATGCATGTTTCATTCCCTGCGACCAGCGTCATCATTTTGCTGCTTTTTCTTCATAATTATGCAATTCTTTACAGTTAATTATGCATAGTCAAGAGAATCTATGCTGTACAGATGTAGGCATGACTGATTAATCAGTCGTTGTAAGATAAAAAAAATCGCTTCTTGCATTAGTAACTGATTGTATTACCTTATATCATCGTCTATCGTTGTACATGTATTGTATTGTTTTAGGTTATTTATCCTCGGTTGCCGGTTGCCCATATGACCGAGTAGTAGACTGGGCGTGCCCAGGAAGGAACTCCCTTCTTTTGACCTGTTTCCAGCTTTGAATGGTGGAGGAAGACCCCAAGTGACACTTGGGTAGAACCACCGACGTTCCGCAAGCCAGCTGGATAGCTTCCTCACATGAAAGTTCATACGTCCCTGGCGGGATAACCAATAGAGGTCAGGGGCAAGTGATCCTGAGTCAGCGACTCTAACCACTCGGCCACGGACGCCCCGTCTATCGTTTCAAATGAGAGTGTATATATATATATTTTCTTATTAACATTTCTATTTTTCCCACAAATTTCATAGAAATTATAAATAATTATTCACAAAAATAATATATTGTAGAATTGAATAAATATTTTGCTTAAAGATATGTAATTTTATTTAAATATATGAATATATGAAATAGTATCACTTGGATTAATTCCAGTGATTAAAAAATACGGCAAAAAGATATGTTAAATTATGACGTCATTCGGATGAATAACGGCTAACTTCGCTTTAACAGCTTACGGAAACGACCGAAGATATTGGTTCCCCGCAGTTATATGAATATGAATTCTAAATAAATTCGTGTTAATTTGTACTTATGCATTTTGAGTCCTTTTTATATGTGTACAAATGCTTACTGCTTAGTGCTAACTTACAATTTTAATTTCATGTTTCTGTTGTTTGGCGACAAGAAATTGGAAGTATGAATTACGCATTTAGCACTATGATGAATACAATTGTATGGAAGCATATTTGTGCCACAACTTAACCACTCAATATAACGTGAAAATAATGTAGGATTTCGCAAAAAAAATTTTTTTTTTCGCGAAAACAGATAAATTTTCACGATTTTTTTTTATCTTAACACGAATTCATTCCTGTTAATGCTCTAAACTGCCACAACATAAAGATAAAGTTTTCATGAAAATAATGGGGGATTTCACGAAAACAGATTTCTTTTCTCGAAAACAGATAACTTTAGAGGATATCACGATTTCTACTCCAGTGCTGTTGAGAGACATTAGTCTGAAAGGATGGTTTTACTGTGTCCTGTGATCGAACCCGGGACCTCATCAATGAGAGTATAATGCGCTACCGACTGTGCCAGGGCTGTTGCCCTATAGAGGAGAACCGGGCTATTGAAAACATCAGGAGTTAACCCTTTCCCAAACTAGAATTTTGTCGCAAAGCGGACTAATACCCCCCACTAGCGCCTTGTTACTCGAGTTAGAGCACAGAAACTGATTTTAACAAAGTCCGATTGTGACCTTGACCTTTAACTTTTTTTACCCAAAAACAATAGGGCACCTCCTTGAGTCAAGGGCAACAACTATGTGAAGTTTGATGATCCTAGGTCAAACGGTTCTGGAGTTCGAGCAGGGAAACGGATTTTTAACAAAGTCCGATTGTGACCTTGACCTTTAAACTGTTTGACCCAAAAACAATAGGGCACCTTCTTGGGTCAAGGGCAACAACTGTGTGAAGTTTGATGATCCTAGGTCAACCGGTTCTCGAGTTAAGAGCGCGGAAACGGATTTTTAACAAAGTCCGATTGTGACCTTAACCTTTGACCTTTTTGACCCAAAAACAATAGGGCACCTCCTTGGGTCAAGGGCAACAACTGTGTGAAGTTTGATGATCCTAGGTCAACCAGTTCTTGAGTTAGAGCACGGAAACGAAAAAGTCTACGGACGGATGGACGGACGGATGGACGGATTTAAACTTTTTGACCCAAAAACAATAGGGCACCTCCTTGGGTCAAGGGCAACAACTGTGTGAAGTTTGATGATCCTAGGTCAACCGATCTCGAGTTAGAGCGCGGAAACGGATTTTTAACAAAGTCCGATTGTGACCTTGACCTTTGACCTTTTTGACCCAAAAACAATAGGGCACCTCCTTGGGTCAAGGGCAACAACTGTGTGAAGTTTGATGATTCTAGGTCAACCAGTTCTTGAGTTAGAGCACGGAAACGAAAAAGTCTACGGACGGATGGACGGACGGACGGATGGACGGACGGATGGACAGACAGACAGACATGGTGAAACAAGTATACCCCCCTCTACTTCGTAGGTGGGGGGGTATAACAAGACCGGGTTTTGACGTCCCTAACAGAAAGGGCTTCTGAAAACATTGAGGCAAAAGAAGAAAATGCTGATAATCAGCATTTTCTCCTTTTGCCTCAATATTTTCCATGGTATATTGTACACAAGTTCAACCTTTATTAATACCAATTTTGTCATCTCCAGCAGCTTTCAAATTGGACTGGTTGGTCTATTTGGGCTGTTTGGGGAAGGGTTAACCCATTACCAAACGGCAAAATTTTAGGGTGGTCCAAATTCAGAGATGTTGCAGACGACAATTTCAAGTGAATGAAGTTTTGCATTTTTTGCAAACATAAACAAATAAGCGAAGCTATGGAAGCAGGGATCTATTTTCAGATAACTGGCATCTTTCGCGAAATTTTAAGTTTTCTTGAAAAGTTATCTGAAAAGAATATTATTTTATCTTTAAGTTTTGGCAGTTTAGAGCACTAACAGGAATAAATTCGTGTTAAGATCATTGTTTTTTTTTTCATGAAAATTTATCTGTTTTCGCGAAAAAGTTTTTTTTTTTTCGAAATCCTCCATTATTTTCACGTTATATTAAGTGATTAAGTTGTGGCACAAATATGCTTCCATACAATTGTAATCAAAAGAAAAAAACTACCAATTTAGCAAAATAATAATGTAATTTAGAAGCAAGAAGAATTGGCGGATATTCCCCTCCATACAAAGGGAACAGAAAGAACAGGAGGCACTGTAATACATTTCATCTAACGAATATTCTCAAAATATGGTACTTTGTAGGAAAATATGCAACAAACATATTCTTTTAATCATATCCTGTATTTTAGGTCGTAAGGAATCATCAGTGTATATTTAGCATGTTTCTGACTTTGCGTTTAGGAACCATTTTTTTCAGCATACTGTAACGTGTCTTCAGTCGGTAGAGCAATTTTATATGAAAATCAATATTATATGATCAGCAATTATGAAATCAAGTAATTAAATGGACTGATTTTTATTAGCTCAAATAATCAACAATAAATCTGATCAACTTCATAAAGAATCAAGTAATTCACCATTGAACAGTATCTATAGACGGTCTTCCTCTGCTGATCCTGAGCAAACTTGCTCAGCTACACTAAGTGGATGGCTGAACCTACAGTGTC
Source organism: Fragum sueziense (assembly GCA_963680895.1). Taxonomy (NCBI): domain Eukaryota; kingdom Metazoa; phylum Mollusca; class Bivalvia; order Cardiida; family Cardiidae; genus Fragum; species Fragum sueziense. The sequence goes on along the minus strand of OY804597.1, from coordinate 55,971,380 downwards.
GATCACCGAGTGTATGAGGACGTCGTTAATCTTGAAAGGGATATTAAAAGTATCAATAAGTTTTGGGCTGATCAAAGCTAAACTTGTCATCCTGAAATACAGAAGTATTGCCAATAGTTGCCCATCCATCTCCATCATCAGCTTGGTGCCCGCTGTCATTGATGTTTCGGCCCTTATCCAAGTACATCTCGTAGCGAGTGGGCCCACCAGTAAATGGTGTGGAGATGGATTGATTCAAGTAATTCTCTGAAAGTTAGTTAATACATAGAAACAGTCTTGAGCTTTGTCTTGAAACTAATTTGAAACATTCATGGAACCTTAATTTAAACTGCTGGCGCTCAGAGCCTGTACCTTGTATCAGACCAGACATGTCCTGACCAACACACAGGACGATTCCATTCTCGAACTGACACTGTACAAGTCAGTATGTGATGAGGCAGTCTGATCCATCTTGTCTACCGTAGCTCGACCCCTTGCATCAGCCTTCCAGGCGATCTCTAACACGGTGGGGATTGTGCATGATGGGATGGATAACGAATATGGAGTATACGGACAAATTTGCCTCGCTTCAGGTAAGAAATTGTGCAATAATTTTCTTATTTCTGCTCCAATTTTCAAGCGGTTTGTTGCATGTACCCCGCATTAATGAGCTCTTTCCTCGGATATATGACGTGTTTGTAGAATCTTTGTACTTTGTCCAAAAATTGATCCCAACCGACCAGAAAAACGACAAAAAATTCAGACCCTTTTTCTAGTCGGTTGGGATCGGTTTTTGAGAAAAGTACAGGGAAGTTCCAGATAAATAATACAGTTGAGAAAAGGGCTCAGTAAGACAGAGTACATGCAACAAACCGCATGAAAATTGACGCAGAAATAAGAAAGTTATTGCACAAATTCTTACCTGAAGCGTGGTTAATTTGGCCGTAGTCGTTACCATTTCGCTTTCTGGTCGGTTGGGACAATATTTCGGAAAAAGTATCATGAGGTATCTAATATGTCATACATCCGATGAAAGAGCTCGATAAGGCGGGGTACATGCAGCAAACCGCTTGAAAATTGATACAGAAATAACAGAGTTATTGCAAAATGTCTTACCTGGAGCGAGGCGAGTCGGCATCAAATTTTGTGCAAAAAATAGACTGAGTTTACCGTTATAGAATAGAATAGAATAGAATAGAATAGAATAGAATAGAATATATTTTATTGCTCAGTTATACCCTTACGGGTTAAAGGCAAAATTGAACAAAACAAATACACAAATAAACACATAATACAAAACATACATTGTAAAAGTTTTTCACTTTTACACGAAACAAATCTACTGTTTGGAGTTTAAAGCTATGTTATTTTACATTCATTTATAAAACATGCAATCGATTGAATAACATTCAAATCTTTGCAACTCATTAACTTGAAAAAGGCTACATTATCATTCGGGTCATCCCATACAAAATTAGTTTTAACCAGACTTGTGCGTAATTTTAATCGTTCTTCGTTATATTTTTCACATCTTATAAGAAAGTGAATTTCATTTTCAACACAATTACATGATGTGCACAATCTTTGCTCCTCTGGTTCACCACAATATCTACCACGCTCAATTCGGAGTTGGTGGGAACTCATTCTAAAAGCACTCAAGGATTTCCGTTTATTTTTATCCATTATATGATCAAGATATGTTTCAAATTTGAAGTTTAGTTTTAATTGCTTGTATATCCATAATTTATGCATCCCCGCACTTTCTGAACGGCGTCTTGACCAAAACGACATAAACCTATCAGTCACTTTGCGCTTAATTGCAGCTAAAAAGGCGGTTGAATTAAAGGTAAACTGGTTTTGCCAAACATGTGAAAATCCAAGTTCCTGCAGAATATTTTGAATAAATTGCAACCAGATTGACTTATTACTAGAAGCATTTAATTGTTCCAAGTAAGCCTTTGCAACTAACGAATCTGCGCTTGACTGAATAGTATGCAGCCAAAAATTGATAGAACTAGTTATAATTGTTATTTGCATTGGCAATTGACCTAGTTCACTTATTACAGCAAAATTAGAAGTTTTAGAATGAACTCCGACTACGTATTTACAGAATTTTATCAAAAGTTTATCAAATTCATTACTGCCTTTAATTGACATTTCAAACAGATCGTCCAATGATTTATTCTTGTAACATGGTTTGTAAGCAGCCCAAATTTCGCTACCGTAAAGTGCAATGGGTTTAACGAGGGAATCAAATATCTTTAGAATGATAGAAGGCTTAATATCCTTATCAAATATTCCCTGTTTAATTGAAAATAGAGCTCTACTCGCTTTTAACCCTAGTGATTTTTCAGCAGAAGAAAACTTTGCAGTGTTACTTATTATTACACCAAGATATTTATATTGTTTCACATGTTCCAATTCAACATCACCAATAAAAAATGTATACTTGTCGTTAGTCAGGCGACCTCCCTTAGTAAAAACCATAATTTTTGACTTCTCGGCATTTATTTGAAGACCCCATTTATTACAGTATGCATACACTTCTGACAAATTTTCTTGCAACTCCTTTTGCGATGTAGACAGTAATAGTAAATCATCTGCATATAAAAGATGGTTAACCTTTGTATCGTGCAAAAGCGGGGCATCATTCGATCTTAAATCGTTACCAATGTCATTAATAAATATATTGAATAAAAGGGGACTAAGCACGTTTCCTTGATGGACACCTTGTTTTTGATAAACCGTCGGTGTTGTTATAACATCTCGTAACTACGGTTTGATTCAAGCCGTAGTTACGAGATTTTATAACAACACAAACGAAATACTATTTATTTGTCCGAAATTACGTCACGGTTTACTTGATTAAAATCGTTCCCTATTGTCGGTAGCCGTTATCCATCCCATCATGCACAATCCCCACCGTGTCTAAGCTCAACTGATATAACATGGCACAGTCGTTTCTATCGCACTACCAAAAGCCTCAAAGCCTTTGAAAACGTATGGCCAAACTAATTGATCAACCATAGCCTATCTCCCATATGAGATAGCTCATCAATAGTTTCGACCAACCCTGCATGTCTCTCATCATCAGAGATAGTCCTATCTCCCATCCGAGATAGCTCACCAATAGTGCCCAAAATTACTTAGCTTTATATAGCTTTATATCATTGTATATGCTGGTCTCCATTTTGTCACTGTTCAGGGCGATCAGAGAACTTACTAAGATGGATACGAATATTCACTGTTCGGTCCTCTGTCCCCTCTACTAGGATGACAAAGCTAACACAACTATACCAATTTTATTCGGCTGTATAATTTTCGCTATTGAAAACGACCTGTTCTTCTCACGTCGAAAAACAGAATGACTGCAATATTTTGTATTGTTTTACGTTATTTATCCTCGGTTGCCGGTTGCCCATATGACCGAGTAGTAGACTGGGCGTGCCCAGGAAGGAACTCCCTTCTTTTGACCTGTTTCCAACTTTGAATGGTGGAGGAAGACACCAAGTGAGCACCTGGGTAGAACCACCGACGTTCCGCAAGCCAGCTGGATAGCTTCCTCACATGAAAGTTCATACGTCCCTGGCGGGATTCGAACCAACAGAGGTGAGGGGCAGGTGATCCTGAGTCAGCGACTCTAACCACTCGGCCACGGACGCCCCTGACTGCAATATGTGTGTGTGTTTTAGGTTATTTATCCTCGGTTGCCGGTTGCCCATATGACCGAGTAGTAGACTGGGCGTGCCCAGGAAGGAACTCCCTTCTTTTGACCTGTTTCCAACTTTGAATGGTGGAGGAAGACCCCAAGTGAGCACCTGGGTAGAACCACCGACGTTCCGCAAGCCAGCTGGATAGCTTCCTCACATGAAAGTTCATACGTCCCTGGCGGGATTCGAACAAACAGAGGTGAGGGGCAAGTGATCCTAAGTCAGCGACTCTAACCACTCGGCCACGGACGCCCCTCCTGACTGCAATAGAGAAATTGTGCGCGTTTTATACTCTTTGAATTGAGTCCGGCTTTACTCATGGTTCCCGTTTTTAACAGGTACTTGTAGACTGGAATTCTATAGACTAGATACTTAAGTGAAACCCTAGGTTCGTCACAATACATAAGCGCTTCCATTTTCTTCTGGGTCCATAAGCCTCACACAATTGTCAAACACATTCAAACACATTTTCTTCTTGGTCTAAATTGAACCTAACAATCCATGATAATTTAATCACTAAATTGGCAATATTCCGATCTCTGTGAATTTAGAGCTTTTTAAGCTTTTCCCATGTTGCGCTTTAAATTCAATAAAGTAACGGTCAGTCCTCACCAAAATCATTAGGACAGTTGCTTTCAAATTCACAAAGCAAAATTCATAACAATTCAAACACCATAGAACAATATCTTTAAGTTGCCGATTAGAACTTTTGACTAGTGCATTTACCACATAAAGAAACGCAACGTTTTCATTTCAATTTTTCTGTTGTAAACAAACCAGGATCTAAAACGGCGCTTTCTATAGTTTGCAAGAAAGGTTTTTGAAAGCTTTTTCTGATAAAAAGTTTTTATACTAATGGACAACAACAAACACAACAAAATCAATCCTCAAAAATGGTTTGAATGGTGGTTTGTCGTCAGTGACACAGTTTAAAAAGCACTACGCCAGTGAGCAGGATCGACCCAAATCAGTCAGTCGACTATTCATAATTAGTCTGTAGGGTGTTAGCTAAAGGGTCCTGAACATTCGGAACTGATTCCCAATATAACATCAGAATCTGCATAAATAAATATTGGCACATGAACTTTGGCAGACACGGATAAGTCATCGTAAATGAATGTAGCAAACAGTAGCAAACAGTCTGATAAATTTTGGTATGACTTTTGCTATTTAAGACCGACGACGGTCTGATCAAGTTTAAGAGTTGCGGGTTTGTCCCTCGGATGTCCACACAATGTCATGATACCTAATACAAAGGTAGTTGGGCCGAGACAAACGTTTGTGTGTTCCCTTCTCGGTGGAATAGAGAATTTAAGGTCACTGGTGGTCGTATAGTTTTGAGTCGTCAAAATGTAGGTTGTCATGATGTTTAAGCAAGATGCTGATCAATAGGATGATGAATCAATTTTTTTGGACAGGAATTACAGAATTTGTAAAGACAAGATGTGTGATTCTTATAAAAATGTCAAAGTTGATAATCATATACGTTGACAATTTGTTGCACCCTGTTGTCCCTGAGATCATTTTTGAAGAGGCATTTTCATGGCGCTTCTGCGCACAATGCTGCTTTAAAACGACGGTGATGCAGTTTCTGCCTTTATTCCAGAACATATTTGCTGTCAAACACTTTTGGAATTGTCTAAATAGGCGCGATCGTGTTAGTCAAATATGTTTTAATTACGAACTAAAAACCCTTCAAGTTGAGTGAGCAGATCGCTTTAAACTGGGATCAACGCGACGAAGATGTCAGTTATTGATGAATACACGGGATGATTATTACCATGAATTTGTGACTTTTGAATAACCGCCAGGCCCCGGTTTCTCGAAAACAAACTTAAGTACGTTCTTAGACTCAAATCTCCATTGAAGTTGAGCATGTGCTCGTGGGTATGTTTTTAAGTTTTTTCGAAAAACCGGGGCCAGGTGTCTTCCGGTTGAATGTTTTGTCTTTAAATGTCATTAGATTATTATGATGTTTCGTGCGCCATTTGATGAAAAATTACATGTGATGTCAAAACAAAAACGTCCTTAAATGTACATAACAAGTTTTAGGATATTTGATATTGAATGAGTATTGTGTTTCTTAAGGTCGGTTCACATTGACGAATTTTCTTACGATTCCTTACGAATTGGACATTCGTAATCACATTGCCGAAAGGTACACGTATTGTTACGATTTGAGCGAATTTAACGGACGGTTAACGTATTTCTACGACTAGTTAACGGGCTGGTTACGGATTATTTACGAATCAATAGGAGTATTACCGACTTAGTTACGAATGTTTACGAGTCCTTTGTTATTTTTTTGTTGTTGTTGTAAGAAAGACAACGCCGTCATTGAAAATCTGACATTCGACAAGACAACATGTCTTACGAACGAAATAAGCTTATGTTGTACCAACAATTTCTTCAAAACAAAAATTAACCCTTTCCCAAACAAAATCTAGTTTTGACGTCCCATAGTTTTGGAAAAAAATTGTGAGAAAAGAATAAATTGCTGAATAATCAGCAATGTAATTATTTCTGTTCACTCAGAATTTTCTATTCAATAACATACAAAGTTTTCACTTCTTACATCAATTAATTGTGTCGTCTGTAACTCCATTTAAAATGAAACAATAAAAAATCTTGCCGTTTGGGAAAGAAACCCTAAGTGTTTCTACTGTATTAACTCTCATACATAGTGTGGAGTCATTTATAACGGTTACCCCAGAAATATATTTATGCTTTATTGTCTTAATCAAATTTACAGATGGAAATAAGTTTTTGTAATTTCAAATCAGGTTTACTAAATTATCGGACATGTATTAGGACTGGGGGCGTTTCTTTTGGACGTCAGTATATTATGCTGTTTGTGAAACGATTCATTACTGCAACCTATACCCAATGTGGTTCAACAAAGCGTGACCCAAGTATTCCCACAAATACAGTAGCCTACAATTTACCCTTTAACAAACAAGACCGGATTACGAAGGACCTTTTAGATTTTTTTATGAAACACTAAGAGAATAGAAGGATAGGCTGATCACCTGCATTTTCTCCTTTCTCTTCCCCTTTCTTTGCGTTTATATGAAAAGTCAGTCTTTCTTCTCATATTGCGCTTACCATTGTAACTTATTCATATAAAATCCCGTCTAACTATTTGTTGGTTTCGAAAAGTGATACTATCGTTTCGCTTTACTAATAGTATTTAGGAGCACTATTAGCTCAACAGCCGTCGAGAAAGGTACGTGTTTTCATATTTATTTACAACCTCCGACACATTTTCTATAGCGTTTATTTTTGCATTTTAAAAGAGAACATCTTGGAAATGAGGAAAGTGTTTTTTGTCAGCCTGTTTGAAGAGCACATGCTGACTCGGGTCGAAATAATTTGCATTGTAGTTCGCTTTAAGACGATTTAATGAATCCAGAATGCTACATGTATGCTGTGCCAAATTAACTCGATGCATCTGCATAATGTAATGATCCCACTTCGACAATGATTTCTTTGTTTGCGAATTTGACTTTGATGACGAACAGTTGTCCCGAGTTAATATGTGTGTTAGATAGTTCTACTGAATAATTCGTTTATTCTTGACGGACTTATCAGATGCTCACTTCTCGCTTGACAGATCATATTTTTCTTATAATTGTAAAAGTTCATGCTGATGTCATGCTTTAGGTATCATGGTATAATAGTTGTTCTAGAGGGTAGTCCCGCATTCACGAGACGTCGATTATTTTCGGGCGAGGTCGTTAACATTCAGTTGTGGAAAGTGTCTTTTTTTTTTACTCGTAACGTATCCGCAGTTCGAATGCGTAACGAACGTTCACGACGAACGTTTACGACATCGCATGAAATATTCTAACGTCGTAAGAATCTCATAAGGGGTTGACTACATCGATACAAATAAATTCTTTGAAATGGCATGAAACATCTCGTCCAACGTCGCCGTTATTCGAAAGAATCATGGGCAACCCTTCAGTTCTAGATGTCAGGAATAAGTTGTCTAGTATTCAAAGATAGAACTAACACTTCAAAACAGAAAGAAAACAATATGGAATATAGAATGAACGCCCTATGAATACTAGTTTTTCAACACAGATTTAGAAATGTTATATAATCATACAAACGTTAAAATTCGACGTATTACTTGCTATACTGTTCGTTAACATTATGGTCTAATTTAAATACCCCGGATATAGTGAGCACGTTAACAGTGATGTACATCATTTATTCCAGAAAAAAAAACAAGCAATGACCATGGCAACATTTATTACATTGAGGAAGCATGTATTTGTGGTATTTTTGTTGCTGGGATTCGTGGATATCACTTCGGCTGCTCTCTCCCAGCTGACACATCAGAGTAGTTTTGGTGAGATGATAGGACTATTAGATGACAACGTTACGTTCATGGGCGAGTCTAGAAGTGGAGTTCGGTTCCTTGGAATTCCATTCGCCAAACCTCCGATCGGGGACATGAGGTTCCGGAGACCAGCACCGGAAACAGTTCCAAGCTCGACATACAACGCCACCTACTTCCGCAATGTTTGTCCACAAATACGCCCTAATAACCGACATCTAGGAAATCTTGTCACCAGTGAAGACTGCTTGTATCTGAACGTGTTCCTGCCAGGCAACACGGTATCATCTTCTAACAATTATTCAGTTATGGTTTGGATTTATGGCGGTGGTTTTCAAGAAGGACTCGCTAACCCCTATTTCCCTGACGTTTTGAGCAGTTTTAATGACGTCATCGTCGTGACTTTCAATTACAGAGTAAATGTTTTCGGTTTTCTCGATGACGGCACAGGTGAATTCGCGAATAATGGTTTGCATGATCAAAAGCTCGCAATTGACTGGGTGCACGATCATATACAGTCATTTGGCGGCGATCCTGGAAGGGTAACGTTGTTTGGTGCGTCGGCAGGCAGTGTATCGGTGATGTATCAGGCATTTAATCCAGAAAACCGTGGTAAAATACACAGGGTTATCCAGGAAAGCGGGTCTTTATTTGCTCGTTGGGTTTATCAGGCCAATCCAAGTGCGATGATGAAGTTGTTCGCAGCAAAATTAAATTGTACTGGTAGCACGACCAGTGGTAGTGTTGAGTGTTTACGAAATAAACCGGCTGATGATCTAATAAATAATCTTGACATGAGTGTTGACTTTAGACCCACATTTGACGGACTTTTCTTAAAATCCACGCCGATGTCTTTATTTACCAACGTAAACCAACTCAGCAGCGAGTCTGTTTCTGCATTTTCGCAACTCGATGTTCTGACAGGCTTTAACGACAAAGACGGTGCATTTATTGTGGTAGCTGCTTGGGGGTTCCAGCTGATGGCCCAGGGTATAATTCTAGCAAACGGTGTTCCAAGAAGTGTCTTCGAATCGACGTTTGTTACGAGTAATGTAAACGATGAAATTGGACAAAGCTCTAATCTTGCTCAAACTCAAGCCATGGTACATGAATACGTGGACTGGCAGGATCCAGATAACACCACAAAAATCCGGGACGCTATGGTAGATGTCACATCAGATGCCAACTTCATTATACCGACAATACGTACGGTCGTCACACATGCGAACATATCGGCGGGAACGTCGACATATCTATACCAGTTTAGCCGTCAGAATGGTCTATACCCGCCAGCTTGGCTACAGGGGGCTGATCATACCAGTGAGTTTGAGTATGTGTTTGGGTTTACATCTGAAATGTTAACCGCCAGTGGCTTTTTTTTTCAGAAGAACAGGCCGCTATCTCACAAGCTGATGAGGAGCTTTCTCGAGCACTGATGAAGTATTGGACAAACTTTGCTAAAACTGGGTAAATATTACTTTCTAAGGATGATTCTAACAAGGTGTATATGAGAAAAGTCAAAGCTAAAACAACTCTAAAGTTCCCTATGGGGTCAGAAAATCGGGATCGCGTGTAGTTACGGCGTATTTCAACATAAAGGACCTGTCACATATGATTTGGCGTCTATATCGCGCCCACATCACGTCCAAAATTAAAGTGCACGGGTCCTCTGGCTTGGACGTGCTCTGGTCGTTATATGGACGCAGTACAGAGTATGTGGCCAGGCCTTTACGGATGATCAAATTTCGGACCGGGATGGATAAGCTTACATTTGTATGACATTCATGTTGAGTACGAGAAAGCAAAAATGTAACACTTGTTCGGTTTGAACGTGTCTTAACTGCAAATATGAGAGTCCTAGTTTGTGTCCGGATGAAGCGTATCCGGCAAATATTGTACGGTATCTTTTATAATCTTTAGGAAAAATGATCTGCGTAAGAGGAGAATTAGACCGTAAAACATAATGTAGCTTTTTATACACAGAAATACATTTTTGACTTTTCACGCTTGAATATAATTATATATTTGAAACTGAACAAAAGACTAAAATATCACGAGTTGAATAGAAGTTTTACAAAAAAGACCGAAACTTTTTAACCTATTGGTTCGCATTTGTTGCTTTAGAAATCATGTCACAATCTTGAAAAACGACCCATATACAATTTAGGGTGCGGTAGTCTAGTAAAAGCGCGCGGGGTTCGTGATTGAGAGGTCCAGGGTTCAAATTCTGCCGGTGCCACGGGAATTTTTCTTAGCCAAAATAGTACCCCACGTTGCTCCTCTTCATCCTGGTGTATAAATGGGTGCACGGGAATGTTGAAACTCGATGATTTTGGAGTCAAGAGGAAAGTCGCTCGGATATGAACTAGTTCGTAGATTTGAGACTTTAAACCAACCTTTGTCCCTTTTTAGCTCGCCCGGGACGAAAGTCTCCGAAGAGCTATTGTCATACACAGACTCGAATGACAGCGTCGGCGTCGGCGACAGCATCCGCAAAAACTTTAACCTGACCCATATTTCATGCTCTATTACAGATAGATATTTTATATTTCACTTGTTGGTACCTCTAACTAAGACTTCTCATTTGGGACCATGACCTTTGCATAGGCATAGGAAGAGGGGAGGGGAGCAGGGGGACCTGCCCCCTAATAACTTAGAAAAGGGGCTTGGCCCCCCTCCCTCCATGATTCACCCATATTTCCAAAATTTACTTTAACATTTGCCCCCCCCCCCCCCCCCCCCCCAATATTATAAACCTTCTTACGCCTATGATTTGACCTTGTGGCATTTACCTTGGAGTTAGACCTACCTTTTGACCATTTTTAAAAACTTAAACCTGACCTTTATCTAATGCCCTATTACAGATGCAGCCCTGGTATTTCACATGTGGATGCCTCTCAACAAGACATTTCATTTGAGACCATGGACAGTTTGATTCACTTAGAAAAAAAACTTTTGACCATGACCTTTTACCTTGACCTAGGAAATGACCTTTTCTTTGTGACAAGTTCTCGTTAGGGTGAGCTTTATTGTCCGCGGACAATAATTTCATACTTGGTACTTTTATTATTTTAGACAACTGTGTATTGATATCAGTATAATTAATATCGTGAATATAATATATTGTACATTTTAGCACAGAAAACATGAGTCATATGGAGAAAGACCTCGCTTTCTTACATGTATAGGGACAACCTCATTTTTCCGATCTGAACGACACTCGGACCATGGAATATCAATACGGCTGTTATTTGTTGTTGCTGCTGTTGCTTTTGTTGTTACATATACATGTATAACGCTTATAAATTTGTTATCTTTAATTTCAGAAACCCAAATTCGGACGAGACAGAAGCCCTGGGATATCCGTCCTGGCCAGTGTTTACAGGTCAGACTCAGTCATACATTGACCTCAACACTGACCTAGGTCCGAGCTCCATTCGGCGACGTCCTGTAGCCTCCAGGGCTCACTACTGGACACAGGTTGTACCGGCTCTCAACAGCTCATGTACTCGAGAATCTTGTGAAGACTGCGTCACTAGTTCCAGCGTTATGTTAGACGTCCATTATCATGGACTTGTTTTAGTATTGTTGTTACAAATGCTAGCTTTTCTTTTGTAAGTTAGACATTGACTTGCATTAACTTTGTCGCAGCATCAATATAGTGTAGCAGTGCATTACTAGAAGTTATAGTTAGGTGTAAGGACAATATTCAATATTGCTTAACCCTTTCTCAAACAAGGAATTTGCATAATATTGACGTCATTGCCAGATAAAGGCTTTGAAAACATTGGGACAAAGAAGAAAAATTTCGATTATGAGCATTTTCTTTCTTTGTCGTAACGACAGTTTCTGGTCTAAATACATGTATATACTGAGAGGCAAAAGAAAGTATACACTTTTTGTCTTTAAAAATCTCTCTTAACTTCCATCATATCGACTAAAGAAATTGTACTTTTTATTTCTACTCAGTAACCATTCATACAATTTTGATAAATTTCACCTGAAATTTCTTTGACTACCCATACTCCTGCTATATGCCGATTTAGCAAACTTTGCAGGTGCGACGTAACGAAGCGTCAAATATTGCCGTTAATCTGTATTTAGTGTCTTTACTCTTTATCACATCAAATCACAACGTTAAACTTTCTTTATCATTATAACATAATTCTCGGTGGTTGGTAGAAATCGATCAATATTAGATTTTTTTTTCACTTTTTTGCAGTAAGACCCATTTTACTATGACGCATCATAATAAAGAAAGAAATGTGACTATATTCACTTAGTCAGGCGAATATGAACATTCTATGCAAATTTCATCAAAATCCGTCAATAAATTTAGAAGGACTTGTGTCAGGTAATCTGTTTGCATTAAGTCCCATTTTGCCATGACGCACCGTAATATGGAAAAGCACTTACAATGTACGCATAGTTTGTGACGAGGCACTTTCTGTGAAAAATCTATCAAAATCCGTTCATAAATGTAGGGGATGTGTTAGCGTGAATGATTGCATTAATAAAGCGATTAAGTCCCATTTTTCGATGACGCCGTATGCTATGATAAAAGCCTCGCACCGAAAGAAAAGACAGATTGACGCATAGGCGGAGATGGTTACACCAAGAGACGAATACCTTCGGCGGTGTGTAGAAATCGTACACAGTCTATTAATCAGTTTCTCTAGAAACGTGAAAGAGCTAGGGTGTATACTTATTTTTGCCTCTCAGTATATATCACAAATTCTTATTTTATCAACATGCAATTCCAGATCTTGAATTGAACGCTTGTTCGAATTCGGAACGAAGTCCAACATTTGTGTGTGTCGTGTGCTTTTTTATCGAAAGATTTTTTATCGATACACTTGAAATCGTGTAAAATCCCTGCGTCATGGTAAAGAATTTTGAAATGCGAAAAGTACACACTTTTGGAGTTTGATATTTAAACGGAACAAATAATTTTCTTATATCTTTTGCATGTACCATACTCAAGAGAGCGTATACTTTTGACAGTGATATATCAAGACTTAAGGTATCTGACCCATCATTAAAAACTCCACTTTCTAGCCATACAAAATGCATCAAATTACACACACTTGTAAATACACTTCACATAAGTTGATTCGCTTTGTTGGATTTCAAAATTATGCTTCAAGAAGAAAATAATTAACAAATGTTATTTTACTCTATATTCAATTGCAAGGGAGGTAATTTTGAATATTTTGTCAAATATTTCCATAAGTATGCATTAATTCAAAATTCTAAACCGTTCAAAATGCTTATATTTGTATTTGGAATGGAAAGTAACACAGTTTAGGAATTACTGGCACTTTTCAATTTCCGCCTCTGGCTCTTTGGTGCTAATGATGGGTTGTATACGTTAAGCATGTTAATTGATCAAAATTGAATAAAAAATTAAAAAAAAAAAAAAAAAAAAAAAAAATAAAAAAATAAAAAAATAAAAAAATAAAAAAAATAAAGTAGTCTACTAATGAGATTCACTTGAGGTCGGAATATCGTTATAATTCTCTTAAAACAGAGCACATTATCTCTTCATTCCATTTCGATAGAATGATACTCTGTTCTCACGGGGTCATTTCACGTCTAATCTCGGGGCCTTTGCGGGATCTCGTTATCCAATTGTTGTCTGTAAACATCAAGCTATTTGAATAATCTGATACAAATTTTCATTGGCTGACGCTTCAAATTACCGGCTTCAGCCAAAAAATAGAAGCGACGTAATGTATACGTAATCATACAAGATAAAACTGAATGATTTTGATTCAATAATTAAAAAATTACCGGCTTCATCCAAAAATAGAAGCGACGTAATGTATCCGTAATGATTATACATGATAAAACTGGATGATTTTTATTCGATAATCCAAATGATGTGCTATAATTAGATTATGACGACCAAATAGTCTGTTGGTGTATCAAAAACTGCAGAGGTCATATTTGGTGGTTTAATCAATAGACCTCGGCTTTGGAGAGTAGAATATCGTGTGACGTCATCAACATTTGCAACGTAGCCTTTGAAAAAAAGCGACCTTTTCCCCCACAGAATGTAAGGTAGGTTTCCCAGTAGCGAATATCATACCTTAAACCTCTCCCAAACAAGACCAGATGCGCGTTCTTTAGAGCGAGATTTCCTAAGATTTCTTGAGATTTTTTAAGATGTTTTAAGACGGAGCATTCATCAGAGCAATATTTTGTCAGAAGCTCAATGGGAGGCGCCAACATTCTATTCTTCATGCCGAACCCCTCCACCAACTCTGTAGAAACAATATAAAAGAGAAATGACCAAGTTGTTCCGTATGATCCGTGGTACCATGGTAATACTCCATATTTCATACAAATGAAGTCATCATGACGTCATTTGTATGAAGTATGGAACATTTGGAGCACCTCGGTCAGAAGCTTGTTCTTAAAAACGCTTTATATAAAGCGTCTTAAGAAGTCTTAAAAACCTCGCCCTAAAGAACGCGCCTCTTGTTTTGACGCCGCTTAACGAAATGTCTTGGGAAAACATAGAGGCAAAAGAAGAAAATGTTGATTATCAGCATTTTCTCCTCTTGCTTCAAAGTTGTCTAGGCTATATTGTATTCAAATTCAATTCTTACGAAACGTGTTCACTGTTGTCGAACGAACACGTATAGGCTCTGAATGGTCATGCAGATCCCGGTGAGGAAATGATAAGTCAGAGTTTCAAAATGACGATATAGGTCATACGGGTGTGTACACACCACGAAAACAGTTGCATATAAAGTAAATTAGGTATGTTGATTATCTTTATCTTACAAAATTAGATATCCGAATGTTGTGTCTAACTAGCTATTATTTTAGTTTTGGCATTCATGTACCTGTTTGTGAAAAATTTGTTTCCAAAGGGTTGCTCACGGAAAGATTTTATGCTTAGCGATCAATCACTCAGAAATTGTTGTCTGTATTTAGCCATATTTGAAAAATGAGTCCCATTCGTATGTACATATCAACAAGGAAGCGTTGCTTGTACTAAATGGTATCCTAATTTGCGTGGATTAATCATAGCTTGTCAAAACAATCGACTTTCATGACCCTCGACCCATTTGGCTGGCCCCGGAATGGTAACTGCTTGACGACGGATTGGTTTCAGGTGGAATTCGGATTGGAAAGAGTGATTTTTAATCAAGAGAACGGATTGGTTTCATCCTTAGCTTTTTTCTAAACCGTTCTAGAAGACAGTAAAGCTGTAAAATTATTCATTTTGATATATATGAATTTCCAGATAAGAAATACTTTTAATTTTCTTTTTTAGGTTTCTACCAATAGGCATAAAGATGGAATTTAATCACCACTATTGTGCGTTTGGGACCATTTATTTTTCAACGTGCATCCGTAACATCAGTCAGCACCAAAACAAACATTAACATTAACTTTATACCCTGGTACATCTAGCGAAGACGTTGAAGCAATGGAAGAACTCCACGAACACCTACGCGCTGAAATGACGTGTCTAAGAAATGCTGGACACTTGGAAATTTGGGTGGCGCTTCATAGGCTCTTGTACACGAAACAGTTTCCGTTGAACAACATTGCATTTTTGTTATTTTTGAACGTCTGTACATTGTTTTCCACACCGAAATAGCCATGGTGTCAATTAGATATAGTTCTGTAGTAAAATGATTTTGACATATTGGATCTATGATATTTCGATGATTTCCCAGTTAAATATTTTAAGCCTTTTCCAAACAACAAATTTTAGACCAGTCGTATTTGAAAGCTTCTGACGACGACCAAATGAATGTTTATCAATTTGATTTTTTCTTCCTGTGTCTTAATTCTTTCCCAAACAAGGCCTGTTGTTGACCAAAATTGCATTGGAAACGTTGAGAAAAAAAAGAAAATACTGATAATCATCCTTTACTCATTTTGCCTCTATGTTTTCTGTGCTACATAACACATAGATACTTTCTTTGTAAACATCAAATTTGTTGTATGCAACAGCTTTCAATTTGGTTAACCCTTGAATATTATTGTTTGGGAAAGGGGTGTTGTTTTTCCTATGGCTTTTTTATACTGACATAAAACAATGTCTTGTTATTGAAAGGGTTAAAGTGCTTTCGGTAGGACGAAAGATTTATTTTGTGGATAAGTCTTATTTACATTACTATCATGTAAGTCGGTATAGTCCACCAAAATTAACCCGGGGTAACTTAATTGTCGTGGGCGAAGTTCGTTTTGTCATTACTCAATACATATGCAGATATCCCGGGTTAGCGATGGTGGACTATACTAGTATAGTGTACCGCAATCACACCTGGGCAACATTTTCTTGGTCGACAAAGTCTGATATAATAGTGTACCGTCTGAGGAAAACGTTGTCGAGCGAGGTCATTACATATACTATATCGGCTCAATTTTGTTGCGTATACTAGAACGGCCATTTTTAGACATGATGCGGGCCGTTCTGTGAACGTAGAATTGGGAATTCAAACACTCACATAATTATCCACTGGCACTAAATTTAATTCTTTCCTAGAAAACATTTGACACCCCAGTCATGTTGCGTATAGTTTGTACAACAATTCGTGGTAAATATTGGGGGGAAAGAAGTAAATTGTTCTCATTCCCAAATATTTTATCTTTTTATTACATGTATATTAGTTCATGTATTCTACTGTCTATTGATGATTAAATGGTATTGTATGAAAAGTATTCTTTATATTTGGATCATTTGTCTTTCCATAGATGTTTCCCGTTACAAAAAAATACTCGGTGGTTTTGATGTCATATTAAAGAAAGTATTAACATTGGTTGAAACGAAGTAAATGCTGATTATCAGTAAGTTCTCCATCACAACATTTCACACTTTCACTTTTTCCTGTAAAACTAATGAAGTCCCTGATCAAACCACGATACATCAGCTTACATCACAACACAACAGGGGTGTCTAATTAATTTCATTTATTCTTTACTGGCGCGAAAACAGGATTTCTGTGACGGGAGTTCGGGGGGGGGGGGGGGGGTGTTCGTTTCGTAGTATTACACAAAATTTGGAACAGAATTTCTGCATGTAAAATGAAATAATCAGAATACAGGTTGGGGTCGCCCCAACCCTTCTGGACCCGCCGCTGCTTTAAGCTTTCCTCGCAACATTATTAAATCAGAACATAACAGACACTATAGGAATATAAAAACACATTTTCCTTTAATTTCCTGAAAGGCTGAATTTAAAATATCTATTAAACAACAACGTGAATTACTCGGCTAAACTTCAGCCATGGATCCAGTATTAATAATACTATAACTTATTAGCCCTTTCCCAAACAAGGTAGCCGAAGATCGCTTAAATGTGACAGGAGTTCCAGATGATGCAATCTCGTGTAGAAGTCGCCATAGCAAAGAATTTAACAGACAACGAGGAAAAAACTGGTTACAAGCATTTCTCGTTTCCTGCGATTTTCATTCTTTTTTCGTAATTCATAAAATTATACAAAGTTATGGTCAATAGGATTCACTGTTTGATGGGTTAAACAACAACAAACCCTCGAAATACAGATCAACCAACGGTACCAACGGTAGTCTGATTAACCCTTCCCCCAACACCACCTGAACTTGACGTCCATTCAACAAATATTTTGTGACAACATTGAGTTAAAAGGAGGGAGTGCTGATATCAGCATTTGTTTCTTTTGTCTCCATGTGTTCCATTATTGTATATCAATTACAAATCTAGTATTGTCCAACAAGGTTAACCCGGGACAACTTAATTTTCGTGCGCAAAGTCCGTTAGTGGAGCGTCTTAACAAAACAAAGCCGAAGTGGGGTCATTACATATGCAGATGTCCCGGGTTAATCTTGCTGGACAATATCCATTTCGTCTTCTGAATAAATGCGCAACATTACACTATAAACAAATGCATTATTTCTTTTGCGTGTCAGTAGCCTATATTTTCTACTCTGGTATCGATTATTCCGTCGTCTGCTACTCGTGTCTTAGTCCATCTGATGACCCAGGCAAAAAATGATTTCGCTGCACCCCCGTAGGTAACAAGGTTGTTACATACCATTTTAAAGCTTGAAATATGCTGGATACGATGCACGATGTTGTCATGTTGTAAACCTGTGCAGGTCCCGTGTAAACATACAAATGTGTGGGTGGGGTAAGATAACAAATAAATTATTTGAAATACATTTTTCAAATACAAATCCACTTAAACCCAATCACTTAGGAATGTACTCATTCGAATGCATAAAATTACCATCTAATGAACCAGAAGAGATATACAAAACACATTTTAATCAATTATTCGCAGAAATAATGTTCAAATATCTCGTCAATTTACATATGGTGGGTGGGGTGATTTAAGCACAGTAAAATACTAACAAATAATCGCATTAGTGTTCCGTGAAACGTTTGTACAACCATTTATAGATTAAATACAACTAATTTGGATCTCAGTAAAACATCTTCACCCAATATCTTAACAGATATAAACAAGACACAGTTCTATGCCGATCTTTAAAATGCCTCATATCTCCCTGTAACTTGCAATATAGTCCGTCAGATAATATAAATAAGGGCGCTATTTAAGGAATTATTTGCATACCTTACCCATGATGTACCAAGGTTATTATATACCATTTTAAAGCTTAAAATATGCCGGATACGATGCACGATGTTGTCAAGTTGTACACCTGCGCAGGTAGTGTGTAATAAAACACATATGTGCGTGGGGTAAGACAACAAATACATTACTTGAAATACATTTGCCAAGCGATAATTTTCTTAAACCCAACCTTAGGATTGTGCTCATTCAAATTCATGAAATTATTATCAAATAAACCAGATTGGATATACAGAATGCGTTTCAATTGTTTATAAGGTGAGTCAATTTGCATATGGTGGGTGGGCTGTTTTATAAACAATAATATACTTAGCCACACAAACAAATAGTCGCATTATTTCTCTGTGAAAAGTTTGTACAACCGTTTAAAAATTAAATACAACTTATTTGGATCTTAATTAAATACCGTCACCCTATATCTTTACTGATATATGCAAAACACAGTTTAAGACTGCACTTGACCCCTCCCCCCCCCGCTGTAACTTACAACATGGTCCGTTAGATGATATCACACGAGGGGCTATTGAAGGAGTTACTGCACCCCACCCCGATGTATGCTGTTATATACCTTTTTAAAGCTTGAAATATGCTGGATACAATGTACGATGTTGTCAAGATTTTAACCTGTGCAGGTCCCGTGTAAACACACAAATAGGTGGGTGGGGTAAGTTAAAAAAAATGAAATGCATTTGTCAAATATAAATTGTCTTAACCCCACCCTTTTAAAAATTTTCTCACTCAAATGTATGACATTATGATTGAAATATCCAGAAGCGATATACAAAACACATTTCAATCGATTTCACCAAGAAAAGGACAATGACGGATCCATGATTTTT
This sequence comes from Fragum sueziense, assembly GCA_963680895.1. Lineage (NCBI taxonomy): Eukaryota > Metazoa > Mollusca > Bivalvia > Cardiida > Cardiidae > Fragum > Fragum sueziense. Next base: position 55,951,906 of record OY804597.1, on the reverse strand, counting down.
TTATAAGTGGATTCAACTTTCTTCAAGATTCTACCATAAGAATTTAGAAATTAACTAAACTAAATTCTTATGAATAAGAAAGTGATGTCAGGGCCAAGGGTCTTGCTACATTTTGTGTTTGGGCCCTGGGCCAGTGCAATTGGGAAAAATAGCGACGTTTTATCCTAAATTGGGGAAAACTAAAACATGTTTTAAAGCTTCAAATTAGACTCTAGGTATGTAAGATGCACTTGTAAATACTTTTTGTTTAAGACAATTCATCAAAACCGCGGGAAGTATGGGTACTCATTGGGACTGTTCACTCAAGAATTGGAATAATCAGTCTCAATCTAATAACGATCACATTGTGATCAGAAAAAAAAAATATTACAGAGATTTTTTTTGTGGTGATCACACCAAAGATGTGCTATCGGTGCACATAATCGCACAATGACAGCTTATAATCGTGATGGCTGTAGTACCTAGGATAACCATAGGCCTCAGTCACTTTATAGCTATTAAACTAATTGTAACATGTTTTCAGAATTTGTTTATATTTGTGAATTGTGTGGTAAAATGAAGTCTGAAACGTCAGTTTTGCTAATTCAAATTAAGTCAATTCGAGACTGGTACCTAACGGCACAAAATGAGAATACGTCTTAGATAATATGGATATTACAATGCTTATCAAGGTTGTATATGTTATAAGAATTTATACGCTGTCGTTAATGAGAAAACGATATATTCATTAATTGAGTGGGAGATGTATTTGGATTCATTTATCCGATTCGGACCTAAAATTCCAGAAAAAATATATCCAAAGTAGTAATCCTAATACGATGGAACAGATAAAATGTGATGGTTATTAGTTTACAAAACCATATTTTGAACGCATGGCTTAACGAAATTATTACGAAAGCCATTGCGTTATAAAATGACCTTTACAATATAATCATTATAATATTTCTATGAAAGGTACACTTTTCACCATAAGATGGGGAATTATCAAAGTATATCATTTAATATAATCTGATCAATTAGCCTTCAAAACGTTCCAACTAAAGCTACTGCTGTCAATATGATACTTGTTAAAGCTAGCTTTTTGAAATTGTGAAACCTAATTTCGACGAGACATAATTATTAGCATCACAGGAACTCAGTGTGAATGTCCATGGAAAGCTTAAAAAGAAGACCTTTATTATAAAGATCTTGCGTCAAATAATAAAGGTTTGTAACAATTATATCGTTAAAGAATAGGACAAACTAGTTGTGGTACAGAAGATTGATGTAGCAAAATGTGAATGACCAAATTAAGAAGATGAGCCAAAAGCGATTGTTTCAGATGGAGAAAACAACTTAAAATATATAATTGCAATAGACATAGAATACCATTTACAAGCTTAGAAATGACGAATAATAAAGACAAACTATACATATATAAAACCCCAATGCAATTAAAATCTATGAGCAATGCCCAAGTCATCCTCAATTTAGTGAAAAATCAGTAACCTAGTGTTATCAAGTTTTGTCAAATTTTGCATTTTTATAGTGTTGAATTCCCGTCCTTCAGTATTCCAAATCAAATTAGTTTTGATATACATCACACATTATATCATACAAATTAATGACGAGAGACCACAATGGTGGTGTATGCTTACATGGAGTTATAATATAACAAAACATCCCTTACTCGTATATGCCCTAGGTCGTATGATCAACACCGTCTAGCCAACTATTGGTCAAAACCATCATCGAAGACCCAGCTAACACATACCATTTCGTCCCCTATCGAAAATAGCTACTTATCTTTTGTATCAACAGAAGGAAAAGCATGCGAAACGTTACATCGATCCGTACAATCAGATAAGCACTCTCTTTTAAGGACCGTTTTGGTTGAATCTTCCCTAAATAAGTGACTGCATTCGGTCAGCTGTATCACCAATTGAATTTTAAGATTTTGTAACAGAGGTTAAACACGTTGTATCATGTGTAGGTATCCGCGGTTGGGTAAAAAAAAATTTAGCAATTTTTCGAGGAAAGTAAACTCTTGATACAATGGTCTGATTTATTCGAAAGTGCAATATTAAATGAGTTAAATTGCAACATCTTCGATAAAGGCATAGAAGGCCCATTTGATCACTCTAGCTGAATTGTGCCTCCATTGTTTTAGTAAATTTATAAAAGATAGATAAAGATCAAGGAATTTACAGAATAATTTGAGAAATTGGAAACATGAACTTAACAAAACGATTCTCCAAAACAGATCTTTTTGCTTAGCCCATGAAGGTATTTTGCTCCCAAAGAGTCATTCAGAAATTAATTACGTCCCTCCTATTAACCATTATTTAAAGTTTAAATATTCATCTTTGTGTGAATCTTTACTGTCCTCAAAATTATTTGTATTCATTTTCCAGATCAAGTCAGAATCAAAATGAATGTTCTATATATCTATTCCATGTGTATATCTACTGTTGGCCGCCATCTTGAACGCTATTATATTATTAGTGTGTTGTCCAGTGATATTACAGTGCAATCTTTGTCATTCACCAATCAATATATCTCTTATATCAAAGAATGCTAAAATATTTTCAGTGGATGCTCTTGCAGGGATTGGTGATCCATACAAAATGAGTTTTGCTATCTGACTATGAATGGCTAAAGCAGAGATTATTGTAAGCTACAGGGAAAGAGGGGACATTTGAGAGCAGCCTAGAACTATGTCTTGTTTATATCTATTAAATTGGGTAAAGATGTTGTACCAATGTCCAAATAAGTTGTATCTAATCTATAAACGGTTGTACAAACGCTTCAAGAAACAATAAAACGAGTATTTGTTTGTGTGGCTAGTACGTTTTCTGCTGTGTATAACAATTATCTAGCAACAATATGCAAATTGACTTACTACCTGGAATTATTTCTGTGTATAAACTGCGTATAATCAATTTAAATGTATTTTCTATATCACTTCTGGTTATTTAAATCATAATGACATGCATTCGATTAAGAACCTTTATAAAAGATTGGGTCTAAGACGATTTACATTTGACAAATGCATTTCTTACCCCACCCATATATTTGTGTGTTTACACGGGACCTCCGCATGTTTACAACATGACAACATCGTGCATCGTATCCAGCACATTTCAAGCTTTAAAATAGTATATAACAGCATTGGTACATCGCGGTCGGATGCAGCAACGCCTTCAATAATCCCCTTGTGTGATTTCATCTAATGGACTATGTTGTAAGATATAGGGGTGGGGGGCATTTTCAAATGTAGTCTAGAACTGTGTCTTGTATGTACATGTATATGTCAAGATACAGAGTGAATGTGCTTTACTAAATTCCAAATAAGTTGTTTTAAATCTGTAAATGGTTATATAGACGTTTCAAAGAACATCTATGCGAATATTTGTTTGTGTGACTAAGTATATTACGGTTAATAAAACACCTCATCCACCACATGCAAATTGGCGAGATATCTGAGCATTATTTCTGCGTATAATTGATTGAAATGTGTTTTGTATATCTCTTCTGGTTTATTCCAGAGTAATTTGATGAATTCGAATGAGTACATTCCTACGTGATTGGGTTTAAGACGATTTCTATTTGAAAATTGTATTTCAAGTAATTTATATGTTATCTTACCCCACCCACATATTTGTGTGTTTTCACAGGACCCGCGTAGGTTTACAACTTGACAACATCGTGCATCGTATCCAGCACATTTCAAGCTTTAAAATGGTATATAACAACATTGGTATATCGATTCTTAGGGGTGAAACGATCTCCTTAAAAAGCCCTCTTGTTTGAAAGAATTAGACGGACTATGCTGTAAGATACAGGGAAAGAAAGGGCATTTTCAAGAGAAGCCTAGAACTGTGTCTTGTTTAAATCTGTTAAAATATTGGGTAGAGATGTTTTACCAAGACCTAAATAAGTGGTATTCAATCTAAAAACGGTTGTGCAAACGTTTCATGGAACAATAATGTGATTATTTGTTTGTGTGGCTAAGTGTTTTACTGTGCATAAATTACTCCACCCACCATATGCAAATTGACGAGATATATGATCATTATTTCTGCGTAAAATTGAAATGTCTTTTGTATATCTCTTCTGGTGTACTTGATTGTGATTTTATGAATTCGAATGAGTACATTCCAAAGTGATTGGGTTAAAGACGATTTCTATTTGACAAATACATTTCAAATAATTTATGTGTTGTCTTACCCCACCCACATATTTGTGTGTTTATACGGGACCTGCACAGGTTTACGACTTGACAACATCGTGCATCGTATCCAGCATATTTCAAGCTTTAAAATGGTATATAACAACCTTGGTACCTAGGGGGGTGCAGCGAACTCCTTAAATAGCCCCCTTATTTGATTTCATCAGACGGACTATCTGTAAGATTTCACTGTTGGGGAAGGGTTACATATAAACGGTAGCGTTAAAGCTACTGGTCAATTTGGAAAAATGAAAAAAAAAATGAACAATTGTTTAAAGATGTTGTGCTGGTAACCTTCGACCGATTGAAATCGTTGTAGTGAGTTAGGAAGTGATCCAAAATACGGCAGAAATTGCTGAATTGAGCGAAAGTTCTTTGTGAACCTTTGTCGTGTATAGTCAAGTCAAGGTAGAATGAGACATGTTTACAATATTTACATATCTGCGTAGGAGTAGCGTTAGCACCCGTCTCTTTGGTGTTGCTTCTTTTGCGCTGACAGACCACGGTCTTTTCTTATGTCGAAATAAATTTGGTGTCAGATACTGGAGTGCCACCGAGCAGGAACTTTGATGTGTCTTTTCAAATTAAACAGATTGACTGTGATTAACCCACAGATGACGCATTCGTGTTTTTTTTCTGTAGGTGGTGGTCCATGGAATGATTCATCTAAAGGGTTGATGATTCTGCAAAATGATAAATACTATAATCCGGCAAATTCAGGACAAATAAAGATGCAGAGAAAGAAAATAATATATTTTGATTAAAACCAATCCGAACTCTTCTATGACTAATCCGCATCTCTCACTCAACCAATCCGTCGCTAAGCAATATTGAACTCAAAACCAAGCCGTGTTCAGATGTTTTAGTGTAGGTTTTGATTATGCAACATGTTCATTTGTAGAACCTCGCGGATGCACGATTTTTGTAAGAACATAGGTGAAAATGATTAAATATACCTAAATTCAAACGCTTACCTTGAAATGATAAAAAACAACAGTGATTTTGACTGTTTTTCCGCTTTGGCCAGAGTCTGTTTATTTCGAATCAAATGAGCAAGCATATTATGACTGACTGTGATACATACGGTGAACATTTATGCTCGGGGACTTCAAAATATTCATTAGAAAGAAGGAAATTAAACACAAGAAGAGCACTTAGTTCTTAGGATAAAAACAAAGGGCTAAAGAAGTCATTTTTACCTCCTGTCACCTCCGATTATTTCTAGTTTCGCGATTTTGAAACTCCGACTTATCATTTCCTCACCGGGATCTGCATGACCATTCAGAGCCTATACGTGTTCGTTCGAAAACAGTGGTGTTGTTTTGGCATGAAATGAAACTTGTACTGTACAATGGAAAATAGAAATTTCGATATTTCAATAAGTTTGAGCAGTGTATGGGAACGCTTAGGTCACGCTTTGTCGAGCAGCGTTAGGTCTACTTTTTGACATAGCCTACAAGTCATCTGAAGCATGAAACAAATTGAAAAGGGCTAGAAATGTCACGATATAGGACAACAATTTTATGACTTAAAAAGTCAAATGTTCAACTAAGCCCATAAATCACAAATGTCACAAAAATAGGCATTGGTTTAATAAGTACAGATTGGAGACTAAACTCCGTAACTAGCACCTTCACTGTGCTCTGTGTTATCAGTCCCACATCTCAGTCGCTTTCAGTCAAATGGAGCTTAGTCCAGGCTGAGGGCCTAAGTACATACTCATGAGTACATGCTCAACTCCAATGGAATACTCTCCAACGTTGAAGGGTATTCGAGTGAAGTTCATTGTGTATTTCATGTGATTTGAGTACGGTGCTCAGACTTGAGTCTTAGATCGCACTCAAGTTTATTTTGAGAAACTAGAGCATGGTATATATAGTGCAGAGAAAAAAAGGGTTTGCTCAAAACAGTATTTGAATGGATTTAAAATTTATTATTTTGACCCAAGTAAACCGTTTACTTTTGACAATAAACATTGGTCTTCATCGGAGGTCTCTAATGATTTGACTTTGTGAAATCGATTGCCCTACTTAATGGCGTGGTGTAAGCGATTAGATAATCGTAAACCTATGTGGGCGAGCAGCCGGAGACTCAGTAAGGATGATGTGGTAGTACTGGTATGAGAAACGACAATAATTCACGATTAGGTGCTCCAGCCGCCGCGAAATGACCGTCACAGTTGAAATAGTCCATGTGTATCTGATAAAACAGGTTATTAAAGGGGCTCATTCTATGTTTTTATGCTTCCGAACTGTTCGGGAACTCATATTTGTGCATGGAAAAACAATTAGCAATGCATAAAAACCTCAATCTCGACGAAAAACATCTTTCCTTTGCTATAGATCAATCCTTTACAAGTGTGTTTACACATTCTATTTTTACTTCAAAACAAGACAAAGTCAAGGTCAACGAGACACACCTCCGCGATATTCACACACCGTACAACCGGCTGTGTCGATGACTGTGACCTTATTTGCGAGGAATACGTGAAAAGGTTTATTTTGTACAAGCACTGAACATTTATACGCGTATTTATCAACTATAGAATACCAAAGATCCTTTCGTTTATTTATAAAAGTAAATTCATTTGACCTACCATGTACATGACATCAGATGCCGAATCTGTCTTCGCTGACTTTCTACGAAGCCGGTTGTACGATGTGTTAAATCTCGCTGAGCACAGATGACGTATCTCTGACGTAATTGATTTTTGAAGGTTGGGCATATGTAGCCGTTACAAAACAAAAACAAGGACGACCAGCATGTTATTAATTGACTTGGATTTTAATACTTAATAAAGCTCGTGGAGTGCTAACAATGGATATAAATGATCTACCCCTTCAGGTTGGTAATTTCATACGTTATTTCTGGTTTGTAATTATTGTGCCATTTGCATTTTCGACAGCCTAGCTCGTCCCCCTTTAAGGAGCAAACAAAAGTGTGTTACCTGTCCAATAACATTTGTATCATTGTATCAGGCGATTAACAAAAAAAAGTTTAAGTAATCAAACGCTGTTTAAACCAAATTTAAATATGTAGATCTATACACAGAATTATTGGATTCTTTTCTAAATTTTTGTTGCTTTTGATGTTGTTATTGTTTTTGGAAGCAAATTTTGCAAAAGGGGAGGGGGGGGGGGGGTCCATAAGGCCGTTTTCCTGGGACCTAAATTTTTCAACGATATTTTAGTACAAGTATATACATAAAGGGGACGTGTTTTGCTGAAAAGTTTTAATCGAACGGACCCTTGGTTTGGTGTATATTGCATATTGAAAGTGGGTGGGGTAATTCTATTCAGGCGCTACCCAAGGTTCTTACCCACCAATTTTCTATCTAATTGTAAATAATTTGCGATTTTTTTTAAAACAGATTTTTTTTGTATATGAGCCCATGTTCATATGACATGAAATTCATTGGCCTGCTTATAATAAATATTATAATATTTGATATTTTATGTAATTTTTCAATTTTTTGTTTATTTTCATCTCCCAGCTTTGGGGAAAACATCAACACGTTTTTATAAAGCAACATATTGGAATAAAATTTCAGGAGAGAACTTGTTACATTAATAATTCGTCATTGCAAAATTATGAGGTATTTTTGATAGCTAGTCGGGAAAATGAGACAAATTGTGGAATAAATAATAAAATATATGTACATTTTTCTGGCTTTCCAGCGTACAGAAAGGCAGAAATATTTACTTATCTTAAATTATAGCTGATCTCAGCAAATAGTACTACAAATAGGCAATTGCGGTAAGTTTCGTCTGTTGTCCGTCCGTCTGTCTTATTGCCTGTCCATAAAATCAGGTTTACACTCTCTAGAATCCACAAATATTATCCGATCTTCACCAATATTTTTCAAAATGTGTATGGTCATAAGCCCTTGTGACCATAAGCCCTTGTGTAGGATAGATTTTGGACGGAATTGCTGCTGAAAGTGCTGAGTTATGTGCCCTTGAATATCAAAAAATGCTATCTAGCACGGGCCTCTTTCACCCGTTCCCAAACAATATCTGAATCGCTATAGACGTCCCTGTGAGGAAAAGTCTAGGTAAGAGTAAGGCAAAGAAGAATAACCTGGTGACAAGAACCTTACCTTACAATGTAATATTCCTTTTATTCCAACATACTAAATGTTTTCTTTTTATCATTTGTCGTCTAGAGTGTAATGTGTCCATGTAGATGTATCCATACCTTCGTTGTGGGGAGGTCAAAACCTCGTATCTATAGATTGAAAAAGTCCTAGTTACGTTTCATTGGGTGGGGTGGGGTTTGAGGGAAGCGGGATACCTCCAACCAATTTTGATGGATATTCTCAGTCAACATTTGTAAAGGGGAGCAACTCTTAACAATACAAAAGTATAAACGAAAACAGAAGACAGAGTTGTCTTTCTTATTAAAGCATTTTCAGATATTACAAATTCCATTTCAAATGGCACAGCTTAGGCTTTTATTTTCATAAAATACATGTCATAAGTTTTTTTTAAAATAACAATTCAGTAACATTTTCTTGTATACCTGTTATATCTGCGTAATATGATAAAAGTATTTAATTTGAAGAAAGTCACGCTATATGCGAGATATGAACACATTTTAATAAAGGTCAGTGTCAGGTCAAATGAAATCCGTAATTTATTTACATACCATGCATCAGCTTTCAAATTGGAAAAACCTTGTAATTTGCGGTTTGATAAAGGGTTAAGTTAAATATTTAAAATTTATTGATATTCTTTATTACTTTAAGGACAGATCCTCCATTTATTTCCTACGGTAAGATTTTTTTTATTTTTTCTGTACTGATATTTAAATATATGAGAAGTAAAAAAATGACTTAAAAACTATAGGTCACCAAGCGAATTAAGAAGTTATAGGATTTCAAGGGAGACTACTCTTGTCTAAAATTGCAAAAATGAGGTGTCACTTAAATACCCACAAAAAAGGTGTTTGAAATGACTAGGATTACATAAATAAGTCTTTATTGTGTTCGATGTGTTTTATTCTGTCTAAATAAGTATGAATTTGGGAAAATTTAGTGATGATTTTGAAATTTTTAGGAAAACATTCTTTCAAAAGTAGCTGAAATTGCTCTTATTTTGCAACGTTTCTGATAATAAAAAATAATCCAGCGGTAAGAATTTTTTCTTTTTTGGTATAGACATAGTGCTTGGCCATACCTACAAAAACAAAAAAAGAAAAATATATCAAACCAAGCGTTTTTCTTAGTTATAAGTAAAATTTGGTTTACTTTTTGCAGCTCTGTTCGAAATTGTTTCCATTTTCTTCCTTATTACCAGCTTCAGATAATTAAAAGTGTCGTCTTTTGTGTCCATCTGAAGCGGACTAGCTCATAAAGACATCATTTTGCTTTTGTTGCTCCGTTTCATATCGCTAACGCCACATGTTGAACGCGTAACAAAAAGCAAAATGTACCATCCGAGTACTATTACACTTTGATTGACCAAACAGAGAAAATTGAAATAACCGAAGAGGGTCTTGTCATTTATCAACCAAACATTAACTAAATGTAAAAAATACATTTGCTGAAAAAGGCCAATTATTGAAACAGCTTTATTTCGTTATTTAGGGTATGCGCAGTAAGTTGCGCAGTAACAACTGGAGGATCTGTCCTTAATGGTAAAGGTGATTCATTGTGAGAAAGTGATAAAGCGATGCCCAAGAATCTCTCGAAAATCAACATTCTTTGATTTCTGACGTCAGTATTGTCGACAGAGTTGGTCAGACAGGATTAGAAGTGAGACGATTCTTCGGATGAAAAGCATTCTCGAATTTAATAGTTTTGTAACCCGGTCTAAAAGGGTAAAAATTAAGACTTTTCCATATTGAAAGCTGTCGCAGTTGACAAAATGAAGCAAGATATTCTGTACAATGTAGCAAGGAAAATAATGGGTAAAATGAAGCAATAAATGTTGGCTTTCAATTTTTTAGTTAACGATTTCCAAAGCCAATTCTAATCTTACAGAGACGTGAAAATCAGCATACAAAATGTGAGTATTAATTTTTTTTCAACATTTTTTAAACGAACTCGTTTTTTTTAGATATGGATGTAGATGCAAAAATAAGTCCATGTGTGCCGTAATAAGAGAGTTATTGATTTTAACAAGTGAACATTCATGGCCATGTATGAATTCAATAATGATAAATTTTAGATTTAATAATTTTTACTCAATATTTCTTTATGAAAATTACAGATATTAAGCCAATATAAATGAATTATTCGTTATAAATCTGTTAATAAATGGTTTATTAAATTTCAATTTTTCCAAAAAGGTAAGTATTGCGTTTGAAATGCCTCTAAGTGTTCCATAATTTTGCACATGTTGGTTTAAATATTGCAGGTGTCTCAAACCACATGGTGGATAATCACGTGACTCAAAATTTCAGAAAATCATCAATATTTTTGTTGATACTTGACCAATTTGAATTCGGTTTGAAGCAGAGAAGGCGGGACAATGCCATGAACAAGCTGGGCGTGGTGGATTTTTTTTTTAAAAAAAAAAAGCTGATAAAAAGTTATTGAAAATCAATCAAAAATTTGGTTGATCTATCTTCAATTACTTTTACATCAGCTGACTTTAAAAAAATTCACAACGTCCATCTAATTCGTGACGTCTGTCCACCTTCACTGCTCAAAAGCGCATTCAAATCGGTCCCGTTTTAACAAAATTATTGAAGATTTTTTGAAAATGTTGTATTATGTGATTATCCACCGTGATATCAGCAAGGTATAAACCAACGGATGCAAAACTTAATTCAGAATATATAACGTTTTTCTCTTGTCTTATTTACATTTGTAAAGAGTGTAAACATGTGTCACAATACCGTGACCAGACTCGAGAGGTCAACTCTGTTTAAATAGTCATAAAATGTTAATATGGGTTACTTATACCCTTTTTGTATTCTGTTCTTCCATAAACGGTTTTTGTTTTAATCCCTTTGCATACGACACCGGCGTTTGACGTTCCCATCAAGGAAAGGTCAACAATTAAATGGAAGAAAAGAAGAAACTGATGATATCCAAGATTTCCTCTTTTCCGTACATATCAAACCCTATCGTCTACAACTCCTTTCAAATAACGTCTGGCTCGCAAATTTTGCTGTTTGTGAAACGATTTATTTATGCAACCCACCCAGTGTTATACAACCCAAGTATTCCCACAAGTACAGTACATTTACCCTCTGACAAACAAGACCTCGTTATGAAAGACATTTTAAAAAAAAGTCTTTTATGAAACACTAAGAGAATAAAGGGATAAGCTGATCCCTCGTATTTTCTTCTTTCTCGTCCCTTTTCTTTGCGTTTATATGAAAAGTTAGTGTTTCTTCTTACATTTTGGTTACCTCCCATAACCTATTCAAATTAAATCCAGCCCAACGTTTTGTTGGTTTAGAAAAGAGATTACTATAATAGTACATGTATATTTAGGAGTACTATTAGCCCAACAGCCTAAGTTGAGAAAGGTATGTGTTTTCAAATTTATTTTCAACCTCCTTCGGTAGACACATTTTCTTTTAGGTTTTACTTTTTGCATTTTAAATTTGTTTGATCCGTCTCGTAAAAAAAGAACATCTTGGAAATGTGTAAGGTATAATTTTATTGTCAGGTCATGCGAAGTACACTTGCTGACTAGGGTAGAAATATACTAGGCAAAAGTTCTGACCGACCATTATAAAAACACATTTTTTTCTATAATTGGCTTTTTATGGCTATGTAATGTGAAATTTCTAGGTGAGTTTGGCGAATTGCTTTGTTGAATTTAAAGCGCAACACGAGAAGAGCTTAAATAGCTCCGAATTCACGCATAGCTCGGAATACTATGAATGTACGTACAGTGAAGTGATTTTACTCACGTGGATGATTAGCTTAATCCTAGACTAGGACGAAAACATTAAATGTTTGACATTTGTGTACGGCATATGGCCACAGTAGAAAATGAAAGAGCTTGTTTATGCGGAAAAAAAAACCGGTCACTAAACGCAACCTCTAAAACATGTTTACTTTGAAAATGCTTTAAATAATATAAACTGATGATTCCTGACGAGGCAAAAATGCAGGAAACGTGAAAAATTCTATTTGTTATATCGTACATATTTTGATTTCGTTGTTGTTGTTTCTTTTATACTGCATCCCATTTTGAGCATACTAGTTGTCACAAGATGAAATGTTTTATTTATTGTCTGGTGATGTCAATGATTTCATCTGAGGAAAGTCTCGTTTTTTACTCGAATACGTAACGAACGTTTACGACGTCACACGAAAGATTCTAACGTCGTAAGAATCTCATTAGGGGGTTGACTACCCCGATACAAATAAATTCTTGAAAAATGGCATGAAACATCTCGTCCAACGTTGCCGCTATCTGAAAAGATTATGGGCTACCCTTCAGTTGTAGATGTCAATGGTAATTTGTAAAGTATTAAATGATAGAATTGATACTTAAAAACAGTAAGAAAACATTATATAATCAATCAATGGCCTATGAAAACATTTTTTCAACAACATTTTGGAAATATTATACTCAAACAAACGTTAAAATCCGACGGATTAGTTGGTGCACTGTTCGTTAATATCATGGTCTTCGTTGAATATCACGGATGTACTGAGAACGTTAACAATGATGTACATCATGTATTTCAGAAAAAAAAAAAACAAGCAATGACCATGGCAACATTTATTACATTGAGGAAGCATGTATTTGTGGTATTTTTGTTGCTGGGATTCGTGGATATCACTTCGGCTGCTCTCTCCCAGCTGACACATCAGAGTAGTTTTGGTGAGATGATAGGACTATTAGATGACAACGTTACGTTCATGGGCGAGTCTAGAAGTGGAGTTCGGTTCCTTGGAATTCCATTCGCCAAACCTCCGATCGGGGACATGAGGTTCCGGAGACCAGCACCGGAAACAGTTCCAAGCTCGACATACAACGCCACCTACTTCCGCAATGTTTGTCCACAAAACCGCGTTAATAATCGATATCTAGGAAATCTTGTCACAAGTGAAGACTGTTTGTATCTGAACGTGTTCCTGCCGGGAAACACTGTATCATCTTCTAACAATTATTCAGTTATGGTTTGGATTTATGGCGGTGGTTTTCAAGAAGGTCTCGCTAACCCGTATTTCCCTGATGTCTTGAGCAGTTTTAATGACGTCATCGTCGTCACTTTCAATTACAGAGTAAATGTTTTCGGATTTCTAGATGACGGCACTGGCGAATTTGCGAATAATGGTTTACATGATCAAAAGCTCGCAATTGACTGGGTGCACGATCATATACAGTCATTTGGCGGCGATCCTAGCAAGGTAACGTTGTTTGGTGGGTCGGCAGGCAGTGTATCGGTGATGTATCAGGCATTTAATCCAGAAAACCGTGGTAAAATACACAGGGTTATTCAACAAAGTGGGTCTTTATTTGGTCGTTGGGTTTATCAAGCCCATCCTAGTACGATGATGAAGTTGTTTGCAGCAAAATTAAATTGTACAAGAAACACGACCAGTGAAAGTGTTGAGTGCTTACGAAACAAACCTGCCGATGATCTCATTAATAATCTAGATAGGAGTGTTGACTTTAGACCAACATTTGACGGACTTTTCTTAAAGTCCAGATCATTGTCTTTATTTACCACCTTAAAGCAACTCAGCAGCGAGTCTGTTTCTGCATTTTCACAACTCGATATTCTGACAGGATATAACGACAAAGACAGTGCTTTTGTTGTGGTTCCTGCTTGGGGATTCCAGCTGATGGCTCAGGGTATAATTCTAGCAAACGGTGTTCCAAGAAGTGTCTTCGAGTCGACGTTTGTTACGAGTATTGTAAACGATGTAATTGGACAAGGTTCTAACCTCGCTCAAACTCAAGCTATGATACATGAATACTTGGACTGGCAGGATCCAGATAACACCACAAAAATCCGGGACGCTATGGTAGTTGTCACATCAGATGCCAACTTCATTATACCGACAATACGTACGGCCGTCACACATGCGAACATATCGGCGGGAACGTCGACATATCTATACCAGTTTAGCCGTCAGAATGGTCTATACCCGCCAGCTTGGCTACAGGGGGCTGATCATACCAGGGAAATTGAGTATGTGTTTGGGTTTACGTATGAAATTTTAACCGCCAACGGCTTCTCTTCCGAAGAACAGGCCGATATCTTACAAGCTGATAAGGAGCTTTCTCGGGCACTGATGAAGTATTGGACAAACTTTGCTAAAACTGGGTAAATATTACTTTATTCTGGTGATAGAAAAGTCATAGTTAAAACATTCTCATATTGGGGTCACAAAAATCGGGATCACTAAAAATAGCGTAGCCTACGTAAGATGACTTATAATACAACTTGGATAAGCTGCCACCTGCAGCTTCAGTGTATTTCAACAAAACCGAGTATAACACTAGTGGGTGTTTTAGATCACATGTTATGACACTCCTTGTGAGTATGAGAAATGTACCATTTGTTCGGAATCCTGTTTCGGCCATCCACTTTTCTACCTGCATACAACACGAAAAGTCGAAATTAGTGTGACTAACTTCCACTTTTCTATCAAAATATTACCTAGACATGTAGAAAACTTGAAGTTTTGTCTGTAACAATTGTCAGAAATTGGTGTGACTAACTTCAACTTTTCGACTGTTCACAAACTCAATTTTGATAGAAAACACGAAATAAGTGCGATTAACTTCCATTTTTCTACCAAAATAGTTACCTAGAAATGTAGAAAACTTGAAGTTTGTAAAACTAACTTATGACAATTGTCACACTAACTTCCGACAATTGTCACAGACAAAACTTCAAGTTTTCTACCTTTCTACGTAATATTTTGGTAGAAAAGTGGAAGTTAGTCACCATAGTTTCGACTTTTCTAGCAAAACTGAGTTTGTGAAACTGTTGTTGCTGCTGTTGCCTTTGTTGTTACATACATGTATATATGTATTTTCAATTTCAGAAACCCAAATTCGGCCGAGACAGAAGCCCTGGGATATCCGTCCTGGCCAGAGTTTACAGGTCAGACTCAGTCATACATTGACCTCAACATTGACCTAGGTCTGAGCTCCATTCGGCGACGTCCTGTAGCCTCCAGGGCTCACTACTGGACACAGGTTGTACCGGCTCTCAACAGCTCATGTACTCGAGAATCTTGTGAAGACTGCGTTACTAGTTCCAGCGTTATATTAGCCGTCCATTATCATGGACTTGTTTTGGCATTGTTGTTACAAATTCTAGCTTTTCTTATGTAAGAGTTAGACATTGTGCATTTATCGCTTATTAAAGAGACTAGCATCAATATGGCGTAGCAGTGCATTACCTTTAATTAGGTCATGTAAATGGAACAGTAACTCTTTCCAAAACAAGGTATTGACATAATATTGATATCCTTGTAAAAAAGGGATTCAGAAGATATTGAGGCAAAAGGAGAAAACGTCGAATATCAGCATTTTCCTCTTTTGTCTTGACAACATTTTCTAATTTATAGTGGTTCCACGAAATTTGGTTCCCGCCAAACAAAAAAAAATGTATCAATTTACTATTCCTAGGTTATACAGATCAAAACGAAAACATACCGATGATAATCAGTATTTTGATGTAATAGGTTTGTTTATAAACATCAGATTAGCTTTGGACAGCTGTATATAACTTCATACATTAATACGTTCATCAACATGCAATCCAAGATAAATCTTTTATTAACGCGTGTGGAATTTCGCAATCACGCCCTAAATTTATGTAAGTCGTATCATGGTGGATAATCACATGTCTCAGAATTTCAGAAAATCATCAATTTCTTTGTTTTATACTTGACCAATTTGAAATCGGTTTCAAGCAGAGAAGATGGGAAAATGCCAAGAATAAGCTACATGTAGACGTAGTGGATATTTAAAAACCCCAACTGATAAAGTTATTGAGCAACCAATAGTTTGGTTGATCTTCAATAACTATTCTATCAGTTGATTTTTCAAAAATCCTCTACGCCCATCTAATGTGTGACGTCTCTCCGCCTTCTTTGCTTCAAACCGAATTCAAATTGGCTCAGTATTAACAAAAGTATTGAAGATTTTCTGAAATTGCCGTATCACGTAATTATCCACTATGCATGTGTTTATTTAACGAAACATAATTTACGGATACACTTCAGGTAAGACATTTTGCAATTTACTTTCTTATTTCTGCGCCAAATTTCAAACGGTTTTTTGCATGTACCCTGTCGTACTGAGTTCTGTCCTCTGATGTATGCATTATTTGAATCCTTATTGTAGTTTTTGCAAAAAATATCCCAACCAACCAGAAAAAAAGGCAAAATATTCAGGAATAAAATAATTAATTCAAATCAGATTATTCATTTTACTTCAAGCAAGCGTGTGAAGCAATTGAGTCGCGTGACAGTATGCACCACGTGTGTGCATTTTAAGGGCGCTGACATCTTGAAAATAGTTAGCACAGAATGCAAACCAGATAGATGATAATAGACCTCAGCGACTTCTATCGTACCCTCCGAGCAGAGGTCATGATTCGCTATCTTTTGACCCCTGCCGTTTTTACTTCATTTTCATTTTTATAGAACAAAATTTGAAAATCGAGGGAAACCAGAAACGTTTTGATTTCGTATAAACGGTCATGAGTGTAATTTATGATCGTATTGTCTAATGCACAATTCAACACTATATCAGTACAATCGAAAAATGTTCTATTTTTTATTTCCTGCAGGATTCTCAATCCAATTATAAAATGACTGGGATTTTGACGATGAATCACAAAAAAAATTGTGAAAATATTGATAGAAAATCACAATCCGCAATTTTCACCACGAGAAATACTTGTACATTACGTTCACCACCATTACGTCGATTCTATTTTTGGCCAATAACAGGAATTTGAAATTTTAGCCAATCAAAACTTTTATAAAAAATTCAATGTTGTTAGATTTCAAGCCAGCGATTGGATAACCAAATCTCTATGAGGACGCGAGATTAGACGAGATTGTTTATGAAAAGAACAGAGTGAAATCGTTTAGTACATGTGTACTATAAACGTTTGAGCGGCGTAAAAGAGAGTACTCACTGGTGGTGAACTCGGCCAAAGCGAGGGACGTTTTTCGCAAATACAAGGTACAGTTATTTTGCGTTTAAATGTGAGTTTAAAGATCTGATTGGATAGTTTTTTCTAATAACATTGAAATTGTTCTAAAAATAGACCGGGTGTAGCGATATGTATTGACAAACCGTCTGTGTTGATATAAAATCTCGCAACTACGGCTTAATCGAAGCCGTAGTTAAGATATTTTATAACAACACCGACTGAATACTATAATCGCGAAAAACGTCCAACGCTTTGGCCGAGTTCACCACCAGTGGTACTTCTATCGGTAGATATTGGGTTAATTTGATATTTCAATATATACTAACGGAAAAAAGTAACTGTGCATACTTCTTGTATGATTTATGTTTCAAAAAGACGACATATTTACAAAAACATCTCTCACATGTGTCCTTAACAATTTATCGAATGCCACCGACTGCACATGCACAGGCGTTCGACGTTAACTCACTTTACATTTGAATGTTTTGTTGCACTGTGTTATTCCTAAGTGAGATTGAAATTTGTTTTTAAGATGAAACTATTGAAAACTTTCTTATTGTTAAGATAAACACGTATCTTTGTTTAATTGAACAGAAAACAACATGATCCAATGCACGTTAATGCATGATTTATACAGAAGCCCTCTAATACACAAGAAAGAGGTCGCCAAGTGTTTTGGTGTGCATAGGAACATCATATAGCCACTTTTGGGACCATTTCAATAACTTAGAAACACTCGCGGCTTTCCAAATTCCAGACGTCGACGCATGATGTCATTCCTACAAGTCAACCATAATCGAAACAGTCATCAGTGAAATTTATTGTAAACGGCAAAAGTTACGACCAGGTTGATACCAGAATTGAGTTCTATCAGCAGAAGTTCTGTAAGAGATCGGTGATTGGAGCGCTACAACCGTCTTAGACGTCAGGCAATACGTTTAGTTTTGCTGTCGACAACATCGTCTGCAGTGGCATATATAACATCTACGCTTTTGTAAGGTCGATTGGAACAAATCATTGCATATTGGTGCCGTCGCTTACATCTGTACAGGCTAATGATCGAGCTCGCATCCATAACCGCGTTGGGGATTGTCATCTGGATTCATGCTTTATTCAACGTCAGGGCATGACTAGTTGGCTCCAGTATTGGTCAACATCTCAAGAAGAACCTTTAACGGGCCGTTTGTGACTGTTTAGCTGTCTCGTTGCTGCAGAGCATTATCGATACCGAAAGTGTTCACACTCGAAAATGACTTGAATTTTACCCTTCCACACTTTCCGGGCTTGTCACGGCAATAGCGAGAGGGGTAGTAAACTTGCAATCATTGAAAATAAAAGGCTGAAAGTCTGTTTTTCCAAATTAACAAATTTTATTCATCTACCTTACGTATCTAAGATTTTATATAGAACAGAAATGTGCACAGTTACT
This sequence comes from Fragum sueziense, assembly GCA_963680895.1. Lineage (NCBI taxonomy): Eukaryota > Metazoa > Mollusca > Bivalvia > Cardiida > Cardiidae > Fragum > Fragum sueziense. The sequence goes on along the minus strand of OY804597.1, from coordinate 55,933,163 downwards.
TTTTTCTGTTAGTATATAAGTTTGAACAGTGTATGTGAAAGCTTCGGTCACGCCTTGTTGATTAGGTCTAGTTTGTGACATAGTTTTTAATTCACCAGAGGCACGAAAAACAAATTGAAAAGGGGATAGAAATGTCACGATATAGGACAACAAATCAGTCAATGGCAATGGATTGTGTGCTTTAAATGGACTGGGTTTACCGTTATGTTTTGATAAACTTTATTATAAAATATCGATAGAACGGCTTGAACCAAGCCTGGGCTAATGTTTACTACTTCACAACCAATCAACTATGTTCGTATTTGTAACGGTGCAAATCAGACGACTTGATTGGTTTTGCAGCAGTAAACATCAGCCTACGTCACTGTCATTTTCGGCTGGGACTATTGTACGAGATTTTATAACAACGCCAACGAAATACAATTGTATGTCCGAAATTTCGTCACGCTCAACTGGATAAAATCGTTCCCTATTGTTCAACTAAGCGCTGAAAACACAAACTTTACACAAATAAGTATTTGATAGATACATTTAAGCTTAACCCTTTTATAGGGAACGATTTTATCCAGTTTACTGTGACGTGATTTCGGACAAACAATGGTATGTCATAGGTGTCGTTATAAAATCTCGTAACTACGGATTGATTCAAGCCGTAGTTACGAGATTTTATAACAACACCGACGGTTTATCAAAACATTACGATAAACCCAGTCAGTTTATTTTTAGTACAAAATTCATTGTCATCATGATGGATTTCGAAAGGCCCCTTACACATGTAGGATTTCAGACCATTATACATGTATATCCAGATCACAGCCACTTGATCCATTTGTTATATAATTTATATAATTTATATAGTAATTTATAACATTTTGTCATTATTAGTTACCATATACCTAAAAATGTATCGGACGAAATGTCTGCAATTCAGATCTGTAGCTGAGTGCAATTTTGATCATGATCATGATTTATGCTAGTCTCGTAGGCATGCTACAAACAAATGAGAAGCATTAACGAGACTTTTAAATGCAGGGAACCGCGTGTCACAATAGAGGCCGCGGCCAAAGCTCAGTTGGTACGGCACCAGACTCTCACTCCACGGTTTGGTCTGATACCCGACCGCGGTAAACATCCTTTCAGAAAATTGACCAAACACCGGCTTTAAAAAGAAAAAAAAAATATAAGAAAGAAAAAAATGAACACTTATCTAACGTAACAAGGTTGTTTGCGGACAAAATAGCTCGCATAAGCGCACCTTTTTAAAAGAAAAAGTCAATCTTTCAAGGTCAAGGTCTCAAAGTCAAATTTCAAGGTCTCCAATAAAAGGTCTTGGTAGGATCTGTCTATAAATGAACTATCAATACTAAAGTGAATCATTCCTATTATAACTGTAGACTTGTATACAAACACTATTTAAACCAATACATATTTTTAACATTTACCAAACCATTTATCGTGAGCTAAACGAGCGAATTAATATATCTTAACTCGTTTATTCTCGAGAGAGAAAGTGTTCGTGTTCGGTCATTTTCAACAACATGAAGTAAAGTGTTTGTAAACAAGTCTAGAGTTATAATAGATTCACTATACATTTCATACAGTTCGTAAAATATAGACCGATAAGTTTTTGTCTACATAACCAACGTTGCCGTCGAAGTCAACCCTGACACCAACTGCACTAGTGATGTAACATTACCTCCACGGGTATCAAGTACAGGCTCTCAAAGGTGTAAAAACCGTCGGTTTGTTTAAAGAATGTTACTCTTTTTACACAGGGACTCTTGCAGCCAATACAAAAGGTTTGAATGTAATGTGTTGATTTCCCATTTTAACCAAATGTCAGCCTCCAGGAATTTTAGACTAAAGGGTTTCCTTAATGAAAGTTCAATATTCCAAAACAGATTGTAGCATGTCCCATGAACTTTCACAGGCTTATTTTCAAGTGGTGGTAGTCGGCATGTGCAAATTCTTTACGTATTCTGTATATTCGTTCAAAAAAATATTACCAAAGATCTGAGTGATGCGTTAGCAGTTTTGCCGAGTATAGATCTATTGTTTATTTATGTTTCGGTTTCGACGAGAGAAATTGGTGAAGCGATGTCTTCCACTCATGGTGAGATAATCGTAAACCTGTGTGTGCGAGCATCTGGAGACTCGATAAGGATGCTGTGGTAATACTGATGTGAGAAACGACAAAAATCCATGGTTATGTGCTCCAGCTGTCGCAATATGACAGTACCAGTTGAACGTGTACATGTATACACAAACTTTCTTTATTTTCTACAATATTTTCTCTAACATTTTAGGTACATGTCATTCAACCCGATACCAGCCGACAAAAATTTGCAATTGTCCAATTGAAACAAAAATGTGAGACAGATGGATTCGCGATTAACGACAACCAATAAAAGATTTTATTTCTTTCCAAAACAGCAGAAATTCTTCCGAATGTTTATACATTTTAGCACAAACATATTGAGACGAAAGGTAAAAATACTGTCTTGTTGTTATCTGCATTTTCGTGTCAAGTCCCAGCGATTTCCATAGCATTGTCTATCAGGTACATAAAATCAAGGTTTTGTTTAGGTTGGCTAAAAGGCAAACGGAATACAGAACAAAGGTCATCTTTATCTTTGACATACAATGACATGGAAATCATGTAACGATTCATCTATTGCATTCTTGTGTATTCCTCGTAATGTATAAGGGTGAAGTTCAAAAAAATGAAGTCAAAGTGTGACATTGAGGTAAAAAATCAAACAGCCTTGTAGATGTTTAGTTTTGGTATAAATCATTACTAACGATGTTGAAGTTTCAGAAATTAATAGCGAACACTCTCTGGAAGTATCCATGTTTCTGCAATTCATATGGTTTTGTCATTAATGGCACTTTATTTCAAAACACAGTGCTTCTTTAGCAGAGGGCCATAAAGTTGTTACATACACGTTTGAAATAAAACATTTGTCACGTTCAATTAAATATATCTTGGTTCAGAATTCTAAAACGTTAATTTCAGCAAATTCCTTCAAAAAATATTTTTTCGCCATTTTTTTCATACATTTTGCCTGCAATTCATTGTTTCTACCCATAAAAGTTGTCACACCCATTTGATTTCTCCATATATATTGTAATTAATATATTTTAGTTAACTTCAATACACTCCAAAACAGCTCTGAAAATTTCGAAGCGATACAATGATTAAATCTGGTAAAACATGACCTTCAAAACGCTGCCCTTTTTTCCACAATGCGTTGCACTTGGGACAAAAACATGTCAAAAAAGCTTCTTGTAGCAAAAAAGAACAATTTTCACTTAATATTTTAGTATCTATGTGCCATATGTATGTCGAATAACTATTAAATGTAAGAAATTTTAACTTTGAGCATGAAAAATATTCAAAACAGCACACTTTATTCGCTTAGAATTGAATGCTATCGTTTATGTATTCTTATCACTCTGGTTGTTTTCCATTGGTTGAAAATTATAGTAAATCAAAGAAATAAGTCATAATATTGTAAATTTGATATTTTTATTAAACCTCAGAAAATCCTAAGACTGGTCATCAACATATCTTTGGTAATAAAATGTTGCACTTGGGACAAAAATCAGATTCTTCGAATTTAAGGTTTCCTGGTTAAAAAAGATCATATTTTTGTTTTATATAAACATGATAATGAGTGAGAGTAACACTATGAATGATGGTAAATGTAAGGTGTGGAATACTGTCAGTTTAGGTTGACTTTGGTACCATGCAAAGTATTCTTTAAAAGCGTCTCTTTGAAGTTTGTGTATTATAGATATTTTGAAATCTCTTGAAATTGAATTTAAATCGATTTAAAAAGCTTCGTCTGTCTAGTTTATTGATAAAAAGTTATGTAACTTTGTAAAAGGGTTTGTAAAAAAGGCACTCTCTGCACACCAGTCAACGTTTTAACCAATGCCAATCTCGCCTAATCTGGAGATCAGTAAGATATTTCATTGCCGAGTCATAAGCAGTCAATGGAATAAAAACTAAAAGTCTGTTACAGTTTCCTACTGGGTTTTTAAAGCTTGTGTGACACCGTTAACAAATAAAAGTAAATTGTTTGAATTGATGAACAAGAAAATTTGATGATTATAAATGTTTGGATGTGTGTGACTCAGAGTGTGTGATTACCATTAGCGTAGACTTTCATTGGATAATGCCAAATAACAAACATGACACAGTAATTGACATCATAATATAGTAAAATAGGACAAATTTGATGACCTGACGACAAAGTTTGAATCAATCGATAAGATTGATAAATTCTGTGCTGAAAATAGTAAAAAGCATAAATATCAATTATGTCCCAAGTGCAACGGTCTAACTGTAGCTGTATTGATCTTCTAAAAAGTAACAACTGTGTTCCTTTGAGATTTTCTCTTTGCATCAGAAATACCAAACATAATCTTCACCATTTAAAACATATTCTGCACCATAAATAGATCTTTGTTTCATTCTAAGCAGGCACATACCTAAAATGAACCAAATATTTGTCTTAATTGGTTCATTTTATTATTTTGTGTCCACTTGTTTTCCTTAAAAGGGATGTTTTACAGTTATTTTCTTCATTGTCTTTGCATATCAGCTCATATTATTTGGAAAAATAAAGATTCCTGCATGGATTTTCTTGTTTTAGATTTATTTTGTCCCAAGTGCAACGTTTCGATGTTCGTTGTAAAACAGTTACTCAAACATGTCAACAGGCAGTTAGGCTTAAGTTATTGTTGCGACTGGCAGCTACATTGAATAAACGATAAATAAAAGCAAAAAAGTGTGTTTTGCAAGTTTTGAGTTCTGAAAAAAAACTCCACTGAATATATTTTTCGCCAAAAAAAGCTATTCATTTCCAAATAATTTCTCCATACGGCATAACAAAGTTTTTCCAATGCTGTTACCAGATGGATTTATACTTAAACAATAAAATTAAACCAAAGTATGGCAAGTTCAGTTTGTTTTTAAAGTTACACAATGCTCTGAGTTTGCTTCGAAAAACGCGTTGCACTTGGGACATCCCTTTCGGCAAGATTTAGGAAGACAGCTTGCAAAGAATTGCAAAGAATTGCCTGTGAATTATATTTTCTGACTTGCTGATCTGAAAAATGAGGAAAAACAACATGTTAGGCAGGTAATGCTTCTTTTATGGATCTAAAACCTCAAAGCGTTGCACTTGGGACAAATTCAGGTAGCAGTTTAAAGACGCTATTTTCTGAAATATCTTGCTCAAGATAAGCTTATTTGCAATTGAAAATTAATCTTAAGACATACTGCTATGCCTCGAATACCTGTCAAAGTGTGTATTGATGATAAATTATGAAATGTACTTGATCAAATTCTAAATTTGTTATTCTGAAGCATACATTTTTTACAGGGGGTATCATCATTAATGCTTAAATTTGAACTAACAAATGTGGTGCCACAAAACTGAATTACATTAGAACCTTGAGTTTAATGGATGGCTTTCCAATTTCAGGATCTTTTAGGTACATGAAGCATCATGCTTTTTTTAAAACAACATTTGAAATTGATAAATGTATCAAAATGTCACGCTTTTTACGTTGCACTTGGGACATTTTTGGGCATATTTTTCGCCGTAACTTTGGTTTGGATGGTTCGATTTTCATAAAATTTCCCATGGTGTTGAACACCATCAAAATGCATAGTTTTAATCCAAAAAGCACATTATTCTTTAGAACATATTCATTCAGGCTCTGTTTTTAATAAAAACTTCATTTTTTTGAACTTCACCCATAATTATCATACTAAACTGCATATTTTGTATACAATCGCGGCATGCCAGTTCGGATTATACCTGACAGAGGCGAACCGCTGCTACTGCAGGACCAGCTTGGAGACAGGTTTTGTGCAGTCATATTTAAATGAAGAATCTGCGTATGGAGACTGCTACCATAGTGACCAAATCGGAAACGAAATGTCGGTAAGCGAATTTAAATGTATTATGTTGTAAGCAGTTTTGAAACTGCTCAGTTTTAAAAATGCTCAAATGTTACCCGTGGAACCAATTTCGAGCAGTTTTGAAACTGCCTAAAATAACATTTATAATGTTATTTTGATGTTGATCGGCGGTCTATCTATGCAGCACCCATCTTCAAATTATCTTTTTTGGGAAGGGATCTTAATCAACACACACACAATCATATAAAGCTGTTTTTTAATAACTGTTCGGTACCAAACACAAAGGCCAAACATTCGACCCGGCCGCATGGAAAATGATTCGGGCCATAGACTTTTCGACCCTTATTTTTTACCTGTTCGTTTACACGTACAAGTTTAGGCATATCGTCCAATTTTTGGATGATACATGCTGCTGTGCACTTAACATGGTCTTAACATGGTGAACCAATCAAAATTCAGTCGTTTTCATGAGTTCGCTTTGATATCTTGATGTAGTAGCATGTTTACTCTATTTTGCTGCTACATAAATGAGCGGTAAAAAGGTGGCCTTGGTGTGATATATTGTCAAATAATTTGCCATCAAGTAAGCAATTTGGTAAGAAATTTCTACTTTTTCGTAAATTTTGATTGAAAATAATCCCCCTCCAAAAATAGTGCCTGTCATATCTTCCGATTTACTTTGATACCAATGTATCTTGTCCTTGTCAATGCTGAGAGAATTTTTGAAATATGATGTGTTTTTTTCTTCTTTACGAAACGTTCTCCGATTAGTTTATATTATATGAATCAAATGTACGACCCGGGCCCGATTATACAAACTTTGATTAGCGCTAACAATTGCTAAGAACCTATTTTTGTTATTTTTTTTATCATAACTGCTTTAGAAACTTTTACCAAAAAAAGGTATCTAGCCACTTGGTTAACGCTTACCGATAATTATACAACCGGGCCTTATCAGCAACACATATGGGGGACGTATTATTAAAAGACACTTTATTCATGTTAGATATCATACATTTCAGAACTGGCACACACCTTTGATACCGTGTGATTGTTCCGTGTACCCATGCACAAAGAAAGGATGGATACCTTCAACAAAATTATCAAAACCGTGGTCACATGGAATATTGATACAGAGAATACAACGATTCATTGGTACATGCAAATATAAAATAGTAATTTGAGCCAGGATCTGGAAGTACTTGATGCAGTTGAGACAAACATGGATTCATTCTGATCATTCTGTGTAAACACACAGTCTGACCAAGATCCATATTGTTCACAAATCGGGGTATTCATTATCAGTAGCGGCTATTACCGATGATTTAAGATACTGAGTAAATTTCATTGGCATGTAGGCTGATCTGGATCCATTATGATCTCAAATGCGGTACAGACTCTTTTCCAAATCCCGAATAATTTCTTCTCGAATAATTCATTTTTAAAATTTTTGCAAAGTTGGGCTTATTTCAGAGGAGAATTAAGCTTGATTCGAAATATACTATATGTGTCATTATAATTTTCAAATGTATTTACCATTCACTCTTCGTAAAAGAATCTATCCCTATCTCTTATGGGATATATCCCCTAAGTCAATCCAATATTCGGAGAAATTGATATGCGTAGCAACGTATCCAACAAAATACAAAACCAAGCCTTTTTCGGACAACTTTACGTATTCGTTTACAAAGTCCGTAGAAAGCTTTTACGGATTAGGTTCATTACACTAATGTCCTGGGTTGATTGTAGAGCAATATATACATATACATATATCTTTCGAGTGTTTTTCCCCAGCTCAATAAGCTGTAGTTGCCCAACTACAGCTTCAAATAAATCAGTGTAAACCAGTGTAATGTCACTACACTCTGAATAACACGGGTGGTAAACGGAGAAACTAGCTCCAAAAAGAGTCAATGGTATTTCATTGCCTCGAGACATATTGGTACTTCTGGGGTAGTTGTATCGAGGGAAAATCGGTGAACAAAGGTATAGTCTGGTAGTCCAAACTTGAAATTTCAGAAGTGGGAGGCCGGAATGTGTATGGACAAAAGTTGTGTTTTTCCGATTGCCCAACATGTAGGCAACATGGTTTGACCTGTCTGCAGATTCAAATTTGACTCTTAAGGTCAGAACAGGGGTCAAAGGTCATTGAGTGCAAAAATGACATATTTCGCTATTTTTCTGGATATCTAATCCTCAAACCCAGAAGCCAAATCTTTAATGATCAAAAGTTGTATTTTCTAGTTGTCCAGAATGTTCGCTACAAATTTTCACAAGTCTGTATATTCATTATTGGTTCTATAAGGTCACAAAACGGGTCAAAGGTCACTAAGTGCAAAAATCCTTAAAATTCATATATGTCCTTTTCAAGACATCCGGACATGAAAGTTTGAGTTACGAATAGCCGAAATTTATGTTTTCTAATTATGAAATATGTTAAGGAAATTTTTGGGTCCTGTCTGCAGATTCCCGACTAGTTATTGAGGTCAAAAAATTGGGTCAAAGGTCACTGGGTGCAAACACACTATTTGAAATTATTCCTGATTTGATTTAAAGGTTTTGAACGTTGGTGTTTGCTAAATAAAGAAATCAAAATTGTATTTTATGCCTAATAAATGTGTAAAAGATATGTTTGCCCATATCTGCAAATTCAAAATTAGAATCAAGAGTTTGTACAAAGGGGTCAAAGGTCAAAGAGTGCAAAATAACATATTTCGCTATTTGGCCAGATCTCTAATCCTCAAATCTAAAAGCTAAATCTTTGATGATCCAAAGTTGTGTTTTCTAGTTGTCCAGAATATTTGCTACAAGTTTTGTCAAGTCTGCATATTTATTATTGGTTTTATAAGGTCAGAAAAGGGGTCAAAGGTCAGTAAGTGCAAAAATTCTTAAAATTCATATATTTCCATTTCAAGACTTCAGGACATGAAAGTTTGAGTTATGAATAGCCAAAATTTATGTTTTCTAATTATGAAATATGTTGAGAATTTTTTGGGGTCCTGTCTGCAGATTACCAAATAGTTATTGAGGTCAGAAAATTGGGTCAAAGGTCACTGAGTGCAAACACACTATTCGAAATTATTCCTGATTTGATTTGAAGGTTTTGAACGTTGGTGTTTGCTAATTAAAGAAATTGGTTATATTTCATGCCTGCTAAATGTGTAAAAGACATGTTTGCGCATATCTACAGACTCAAAATTAGAATCAAGTGTATGTACAACAGGGTCAAAGGTCAAAAAGTAGTTTTTGAAACTTTCATATATGTGTGTTCCAAGACTCCCAAACATGGAACGCATAGCTATGAATAGATAATACTTTTCCAGTTTTCCAGTTGCTATACAATTATGTGTTTGGGATCTTTTGTTTCCTATCTACATATCCTTAGTTGCTTTTTAAGGTACGAAATGGGAGCCAAAGGTCAGCGAGTGCAAGAACACTATATGAAATTAATCCTGGTCCATAAGACGTTTCAAAACATTGGCATAGGCTAATCAATGAATAAAGGTTGTATGTATTTTATGCCTGTCCAATGTACAGATTACATGTTTACCCCTGTTTACATACTCACAATTGAAATATTGGGTGGACACAATAGAGGCCAAAGGTCAAAGAGGGCAAAAATGTACTAAAAGGTTAAATAAATTCTCAGAAAATGTGCTGTGTATAAAAAAGATATACAAAATTGAGGTTTCAATGATACTCATTCTGACAGTAGCTTTGGTTTAAAGTGTGTTCAAGGAATCACAGTAGAGTTCAATAAGACCAGCATCAAACGATGAAAGTACTGAATAAGGTTATTTTGACCTCGGAAATTAACTGCAAGTGTGATCTTGTTACAAAGATTTAGGCAGACTAAACAGAGAAAAATGAAAAACGAAATCGATTGGCAGTGTCTTAATATTTTTTATTACAATACTATAAAACCTTTGTCCAACAAAGTATCTGTATAGAAAATAATTTGCACAATCAGATTTTGGCTTCATTTTTCATCGTCTAGCTATGTATTGTTAAAAACGACATTGTTGCAGCAATGATCAACATGTTCCTTTTTATATAAATCCTGTAATATTTCTTATCTTAATTTCAGTATTTATTGCGTTCATGTCATATTACATGTATGCATTTGTCATATAAATTGTTTATTATCCAACCCGTTTTTGGGGTATTGAGACAAAGCACAACTTATTTTTGGTAAAGATACATCATACATGCATTCAACTTTGTCCTTTGCCATAATTTGTATACTATTAAATTGATATCAAATTACTTTGGCAAAATCATTCTCTTCAATGAATGAATATGTTATCTATACAATTTTAATTAAAGCCAAACTTCAAATCCTTTTGTAAGTACTATACAGCCCTTAGGTTCATACCAGGATCTAATTCACAGAGCAAAACCTGTTCCAAAACTTTGTTCAGCTTCGGATATGTGCATCTTGCTTTCACATGACAAGTCAGAAAATACTCATTTTCATTCTTTGATTGAAGTAGGGACTTGTAGTACGGTGCGTTGTGTAATTCTGTTTGATGTAAATGAAAGAGGTTTAAATCAAATGGATTCGTAAAAAGGATAAGTAGACATCACCAAAAAAGTTTGATGGACAGCCGTGGGTCTTAAAATGAACTTCATATACTCAGCAAAAGAGCTAACGCATCACTTTTTAAAATTGCATAACTTCTTTATTGTCAAAGATTTAGATTTATAATTTGGCAAATGTTTATCCCACAAGTTTCTGCACTTATTCATAAAACTACTTCTAAGTTTTCTTTCTTATGTGACCGTGTTATACGAAAGGGGGCCAAAACAGTTTTTCGGCGCGTGTAACTTGTGATCTTTTTCAATCATTTTTGTTTGAATTAATTTTGAAAGCTGATTTATTGTGAAATTAAAGTCTGAAAAAAATAATTTTCTATCCAACATAACAATTGCTGTTCCGGGACAACGTAGCTCACATATACGCACATTTTTGAAAGAAAATGTCAATTTTTCAAGGTCAAGGTCACAAGGTCAAATTTTATAGTGTCAGGTGAAAGGCCTTGCTGGGGCCTGTCTATGTGTGAAATATCAAAACTGCATCTTATACAGTTCATAAGATATAGACCGATACGTTTTTGTCTACGTAACCTACGTCGCCGTCGACGCCATCAATGATACCTAAGGCACTAGTGATGTAAATATGCCTCTGTGGGAATACATTACGCGCCTATAAAAAAGTTAAAGTCGTCGGTTTGTTTTTTGAAGGGTAACTTTTATAAACAGAAACTCTTTCAGCCTATACAGAAGGTTTGAAAGTTATGCGTGAATTTTCCAATTTAATCAAATTTCAGACTTTATGAATTTTAGAATTAAGGGTGTCCTTATTAAAAGTTCAATATTTTACAAGATACGGTAACATTTACTATGAAATTTCATAGATTTCTGATGAAATGGTGGTAGTCAGCATGTGCAAACTTTGAAGGCTTTCTGTGTATTCGTTAAAAAAATATTAACAAAGATCTGAGTGATGCGTTAGCAGTTTTGCCGAGTTTATATGACGTCATAAAAGTTACGTCTTTATTTAACGCGTTCTTCTTTAGTTTTTCCATATAATTTCGTGTTCACATAACTATCACATCAATGGAAACTTTTATGATATGTTGTCCGTATCTGATCTCCCCATATTACATATTTGTTGATTGATTGAAGCAGAAAATCCTAGTTATCTGCCCTTGAATGTAAAAAATAAGTGTTTTGTTTTTTTGTTCACTATAACATCTACAAATTTTGAAACATCTTGACAAAACCTTGATAAAACATTGGTCATGAAAAGACCTTGCATGGATGTATCTTTCAGCTTGATCTGAATCTCACATTTAGAGATATGTGCCCTTGAAATTGACAAAAACTACCGTTTTTCACTCTTTCTTCGCCATAATAGCAACAAATGTTGACCAATTATAGCAAAACTTTTTTACAAAATGTTGGTGACTGTAGAACTTTGCTTCATATAATTCTTTTTTTTCAATTGCAATTTCATGTCTAGATCTCGAGTTATGTGCGACAAAATTTCCATTTTTGACTTTATTTTCCCTCTTTCAGCCACAAATATTGACCAATTGAAACAAAACTTGGACAAAACATTTGTGACTATAAGACCTTGCATAAGTGGAATACTTAGCTTGATCGGAGTCTTACATCCATAGTTATGGGCCCTGGAATTGGACAAAATTTCCTTTTCAACCATGTTTCCTCTATAATTACCACAAATATTGATCAATTATGACAAACCTTAAACAAAATGTTGTTGACTCTAAGACTTTATATATGTGATTTTATTTAGCTTGATCGGACGCAAACAGTCGGAGTTATGTGCCCTTGAATTTATCAAATAAAAGGTCTAAACTTTCTGTTGCGTCTTATATCAACAATTATGGACGAATTGAGCAAAATTTTGGACAGAAATGTGTGTACTATAAGATCTTGCATCAGTGTGATTATTAGCTTGATCGAAACGTTACATCCTGAGTTATAAACCCTTGAATTTGACTTAATTCGTTTTTCGGCCTTGTTGTTACTATAACAGCCAACACAATTGACTAATTAAGACGAAATTTGGAAGAAATATTGGTGACCGTGGGATCTTGCTTAAGAGCGATTTTTAGCTTGATTGGAATCAAGCATTCAGAGTTATGGGCCTTGGTTTAGACAAAATTGCATATACGGCTTTATTTTAGCCACAAATATTGGTCAATTATATGAAATTTAACTTTAAGATCTTTCAAAATTGTGATTCTCTAGCTTAATTGCAACATCACAGGTAGAGTTATGTGCCATTGAATTTGACAAAATTGCCTTTTCGAGCCACAAATATTCACAAATTTAGATGAAACTTATAAGAAATGGGAAGCTTACGTAAGGGCGATTGTTATCTTGATCGGAATCAAACATTTAAATTAGAATAATTTGCTCTTGAAATTTTACAAAATTACATTTTCAGCATTTTTTTTTCAGTGTAACAGTCACGAATATTGACTGATAAAAAGAAAACTTATACATTATGTTGATGACCATAAAAGCTTGCATCAGTGATTTTTTTCATCTGAATAGCAATGTCACGTCTAGAGTAATGTGCCATTGAATTTTTCAAAATTGCCACTTTCAACAAAATTTTGACAAACTGTTGGGGACCATCTGATCTTGCATATGTGCATTTTTTTATTGATCGGGATCACACATCTAAAGTTAATATAGAATGTGAAATTGGATTTTTTTTTTTTACTTTTCTTTCACTATAATAGCTACAAATATAAACCAATCGAAACAAAACTTTACTGAATTGTTTGTGAATGTTTTGTCATTGACCTGTTTAATGTTCTGATTCATAAAGTTCAGTTCATTGAATAAGTATAATGGCCAAACGTTATATAAACTAAAAAAAAACACAATTATTTACCCCACCCACCACCTTTTTTCCTCTGTGATTTGGTCATGTGCATTTTTTAATGTCATGAAATTTGGTTTTTCATCAAGGTCTAGCCTTTGTCTTACATTTTGTGGGACCTAGATTAATATCAATGCAATATCGTGAGCTCTACGTGGATTTTTTTTTCGTCTGATAGAATAAAACACCACGATTTCCCCACCCACCAATCTTTTTCTCTCTATTGTAGTCTTAGTACAATACACAATGTCACGATTTTTTTTTTTTTTTTTTTTTTTTTTTTATTGTCCGGCCTTTGGCTAATATTCTGTGACAATTCAATTATTTCAAATGCAATATCTCGAGCTCAAACTCGAATTAGAGCTTTTTAAGCTTTGCTTATAGAGCAACCTCTAAATATGAAAATTTCCGAAAAATAATTACGACAATCGGTGTGTTCTATTCCTGTAAATGTACATGTCAAATTTTGTAAAGGTATGATGATTATTAAAAAAGTTATGCACATTTATAAAGTTACGGGTTCGAAATTTTGTAAAATTAGGTCACCATTTTTCCTATTATTTTTAATTTTACAGCTGTCCATCAAAGTTAAATGATTAGAGCAATGTCTTAAGATCATGAAAACGTATGATGGATACCTCTTTCACTTACATCAAGCAGAACCTGAAAAATGGACATAACGCACCGTACTATTGATAACAGATCCCTACCATGTCTACCATAGGAAGACTTCGGAGTGGGTAGAGGAATGCATGTGTCTGCGTCTCCTGACTACAATTTCTACAGTATGGATGAATTTTCATATGGTTTTACACAAGTTCTTTCAATGCGTGTAAATTTTTCACATGAGGCACATGTTCACATATTATTATTGTTCTCTTCTATTAGTGAAGATAAAACAAAACTTACAATAAGAGTGAGTATACATGTTTGTGAATGAACCCAGCAATATAATACAGATTCAAAACCCATATATGCCTTTCACTGTTTATGTGTTTTCCGTAAGGAAGAATCTACTTGCATTCAAAAATAATTTCTATAAAAATACAATAGTATTAAATGTATCCTTGGTTGTAAGTTTGTAAATTTGCATGGTATGATTCAATTCAATCATAGCTTTGTAAGCAATATTTAACAAACTGAGTCAACAGAGTAATGGATAGACCCCTTGCCATCTTTGGGACATATTTTAAGAAAGATGTCACATACCAGTAGTGTTTGATTTGTAGCTTAAATGCTTAGTCTGTGCTGTACTGCAGTCTTCGATATAATTATGTTTGTACATGTACCAATAAACCTTAAAAATCTATTGAAAAAGAGGAATGAACAAGTGAATATCGAAAATGACTATTACCTCTGTTGTAATTTCAATGAAAACTATTTTGGTATTCTAGATGGTTCGATAGCTGTCCTTACCAAGTGAGGATTTTCGGAGATTTGGGTTATAAGCCCCAAGTCCAAATCTCAATCTGCTCATTTACATGGCTGATGGCCAACGAGCGTAGAATCATCTTGAACATGAGTTATCATTAAAGGTATATAAACTATATATCATGTGAATATTTTCATATAAAAGAAATCACGAAAAATAATTGTTGTTAAATGCTATATTTCACATGAAACAATATATCTATTTAGATCTGAACATTTGACTTCTCAGAATGGATAAAGTGTCATTCAGTATTATTTTTAATCAAGTCTAGTTCTTTCTTTATTATGGAGTGGACAATCATTTTCGAACAAAAATTACTACCAGATTAAGTACCAATAGAACTTCAATGTTTAATAACTGTTTTTGAGTTCACGTCCATATTTTCAAGCATTCATATCTTTTAAAATGTTTGCACTCTTTGACCTTTGACCTCTTTTTTGTTATCTTTGAATCTGCATGAAGACAGAGACAAATATTTCATCTACATATTTAACAAACATTAAATATAACTTTTGTCCAATCATAAGCCAACAAAAGTTTAAAATCTTTATTTTGAACTTTGAATAAATCCAAATAGAGCATTTAGCACTCATTGACCTTCGGCTCCCTTTTCTGACCTTAACAGCCAGCTGGGAGTCTGCAGACAGGAACCAAAAGCTCCCCACTATAATTGGTAACTGGAACATATAAATATTTCCTATTCATAACTCTTCGTTCCATGTCTGGAAGTCTTGGAATGGACGTACATGGCATTCAAGGATTTTTGCACTAAATGACCTTTGACCCCTTGCCTTCATGTTCTTACTTTTATTTTTGAATCTGCAGACAAGGACAAACATGTCATCTACATATCTAACAAACATGAAATACAACTTGTGTCTATTTATAAGCCAATACCATTGCATTAAAACATTTAATTTTATCAAGGAATAATTTCAAATAGCTATTCTGCACTCATTGACCTTTGACCCCATTTTCTGACCTTAAAAACAAGCTAGGGGTCTGCAGACAGGAGCCAAAAATTTCCCAAGTAGATTTGGTAATTAGAAAACATTAATACTGTCTATTCATAACTCAAAGTTTCATGTATGCGTGTCTTAGAAACAACATAAATGAATTTTAAGAATTTGTGCACTCAGTGACCTTTGACCCCTGTTCTGACCTCAAAGAACCGACAATGAATCTGCAGACATTGCAAAATGTGTAGCCAACAATCTGGCCAACAAGAAAACACAACTTTCATTCATTCACAAGGAAACTTCTTGGTTCGAGGATTTGAAATGTAACAAAAAAGCGATTTTTTACATGTTTGCACTCAGTGACCTTTGACCCCTGTAACTCACCCAAAGGTCAATTGCTGACTTGCAGACAGGGCATTTCTGGTGCAGCACAAGTTCCTGAACAACCTCCAGTATAAAACTTTGCATACACATTCCGGCCTCCCACTTTCGATTTCTAGGCCTCTACCAGAAAAAAACTACTAGACTAGTAGGTGTGGAGCACGTTTTTCTTAATTTTTTTCTTTTGCGACGAGTTTTGGAAAAATCCGACGATGCTGTAATATGAAGAAATGGTCAAAGTGTGTTGTGCACAAGAATATACGGTATTAGTAAGCATGGTTTTAATACAATCACTGAAAAACATAATCGAAACGAAAGTAACAATTGCTACTCGGAGATTTTTGCCCACCAATCTCCCAAAATATTGCCAATAACATATCGATATAACATGTAATTGACTTGCAACTTCCAAAAATACTTAAAATGATAAGAATTTGTATTTTTCTAATGTAAAATTCTGGTGAAAATTGGGCGAGTGCAAGTAACTTCGACGAAAGGTTAGTTGAATTCGAAGTTTTACTTTCGATTTGATGATGTTTTGTTTTTCAATGATTGTATTAAAACCCCCCTAACTAACACTGTATATTCTTGTGGACAGCAAACTTTGACAATTTCTTCATATTTCAGCGTAGCTGGATTTTTAAAAAAATCTCTGAAAAGGAAATACTTTAAGAAAAATGTGCTCAACACCTACCGATTTTCCCTCGATACAACTACCCCTTGAATAAGTTCCCACTATAAGTACATTAAAATACACGTCATCAACTAGAGTAATTTTTGAGGTACTAGTACAATTTTATTCATGTAAGAAACTGGTACCAATAGAAAGAACATTTGATAAAATTATAAATGAAATAATTGTGTATTAAAACATTGTGGGATAAAAAGAAATTATTCATTTGCCTAATTTCTTCTTTCCCATAATTTCACATAAGGATTTTTCAAAATCATTCACATTTACAATTTGCCTTTTAAATTTAGGTATAAAAGCCTTGTCACATACGCGATTTGGAGGCAACGTCCCGGCTGGAGCACGTCTAAAAATGGCCAGTACAGTAAGTATTTTGGACGAGATCAGGACGTGATGTGGGCGAGAGATTGTATGTGACTAGGCTTGATGATACTTGGCCACTACGGCTTCAAATTATTCTACAGAGAACGATAGGCCTATATTCTAAGATATATTTTCATGTCTTCACATTACTCCAGTGGACACATCATGGGGTGCGTGGTCAAGTTGGTCCGACTGTACGGCTAGTTGTGGGTCCGGGGTCGTGTACAGGGGCCGGTCATGTAGACAGGGGACCACGTGCACGGGGCTGTATGCAGATGTAAGACCGTGTCGTGCCATCTTAGACTGTCCGGGTAAAGCCATGTTTTGTTTCTTTGACTCAATAATAAAGTAAGACCTAAATTTAACGTCCATAATAGAGGGACAAACGAAGAAAATGTTCATGAAAAGCGTTTTTCTCCTTTTGCTTAATTAGTTTCTCATCTTTTCTATATCATTTACAAGTTCTACCTCTCTCTCTCTACATCATTTTTGTCGTATATAACAGCCATAAAATCCAACAACCATGAATTATGTCGTTTGAGAAAGGGTTAAATGGGCATATGCTAAGATTTTAGGGATGACAGCAACATAGAGACAGTCAGAGTTTGCATAATTGTGTGGTGCATTGCATTATCTGGGGTCAAAAAAGAAAGGAACCTTAGCATTTGTGCCAAGCGCTTCACTTTCTATAATGGTTTAGTTTCCCATAAATGTTACTAAAATATACTCATCAAAAAAGTCAAGGACCACATATTCAAAATAATATATTCTACGATTCTTTAAATAGATTTATTCATGAATTACTGTATAATGAAGAGTAATATTTCCTTAATAAAAAATCATAGGTAGATTGTAAAAATTGCAGAAACTAAAGTTGTAAGGGAAATTGACATTGCACTACCCCTCAAAATGCCTCATTTTACATGTAGTGGGTGGGGTAGCATTTTATAGAAAAGGTCATTGTTTCTCAAAATTTTCCTCTGAATATTCAGGTGCATAACATGTGTGACCTTCTTATGTATCTATCACTTCAATGCAATGTGAACAGACGCTTGAAATCAACTTCCGAGTCCCACATGAAGGGATCTAAACAATGCATCTATCGGGACCCGTTTTCAAGCTTCCGATATGGCTGTGTGGACATTATGGGAAGGAGTTCTTCTGTGATGACAGTCCAACACATGTTTAATGAATTTCATGTAAGGAAAGCTTGTTAACTTTTCGGTTAATTGGGTTTTTCCTTCTTGAGAACAAAGCTCGACGTGTGAAGACGAGCGTTATCGTGCATCAAATTACACCAGAGACCAACAGTACAAGCTGTTTATGTTCAAACAACAGAAAGCACATCTGAGCTCATAAATTATGCGCATGGAGGCTTCCGGTGAGCCCCACTTCAGCCGCACAGACCGGACGATTTTGCATTGATTTTCAACGTCCTAAATGCCACTTTCAACTTGCAGATTTGATGTCTATTTTGTGGGATTCGAGCTGTCCAAATTGTGACAGAATGCCAAAGTCGGAAAAGTCGTAGTGTTTCTTCAGAAAAATTGGTGTTTAAAAGATTTTTATGGTGTAAAAGATGATAAGTGAAATGGACCATTTGTGCTTGAGTGGGGTGGGTATGTTAAGATGGTTCTACGGAATTTGGCATCAATCCTTACAGATCGCTGACCGATGATCGATAAAGAGATGACAAACAGCCAAATTATAGGGTGGTCGGATTTGAAAGCTGTCACAGGATGGTCATCAATTAGGATAGAATTTGTGTGCAATATAGCCAAGAAAATAATGAGGCAAAAGGAGAAAATGTTGATTATTGACGAGATTATCCGAATTAAAACAATGCTAGTACACAGTGACTTTACTTGTCCGAATCTTTATGGTTAAACCCTATCTACATGGGTGTAAAATCGATCTCCCTTTAGCTCAGTATCCTCACAAATCAGTTTAAAGTATCCGGTACAAGTCGCTGATAAAACTCACTTGTGAGCCAGCTAACCTCTATAATATACTGAGCAAAAATGAAAACTTTACACCTACATTGCCTGTCATATTTCGTCTAAATACAGCAAGTAAATAAATCAAATGAATGTGCTTCGCATTGTTCATTGACTTGGTTTGCCAAACACTAAACGTTTTGTTGATCTTAATCACAGGGATGAAAAACGGATCCTTTAAGTGTGACAGGGGTCCGTATTTTCAGGTGTACAATTTTAACAGAATTTTACAAAATTTAAACCCTCAAAAATCCGAGCAGAAGATTTCAAACCATGCCAGACTTTACGGAATGGTAGTCTGACAAGTTATCAGTCAGAAAATGTAAAGAAGCTTGCATAACATTGTTTGAGCTTTTAAAAAAATGATGTTTGAAAAGAAGAATTTTCATTATGTTGCAAAGCTTGAAAATTTTACAATGCAATCTCCATAGGAAATTGAAATCGCTATTGCATGAACATCTGGGAAAATTCCTGGTCGAAAAAAGGGTTAAAAAATCCCCTGTAAAGCCTGCATGATGTTTTTAAAAAATCAATCGAAAACCATGATAAATTTGTGAATATCAAACATTTTAAATTCCCTATTTGTTTATGTACAAGGGAGGTAATTCACAAAATTGACAGATTAGACCTTTATTTTAGAGCTTGCTACTAGTGATAAGAAAGGGTTTTTGTGTTTTTTTGGCAACCCAGATACGGCAAATTCCGAAAAAATAATTAATAGTTTCCTGCGCATGCGCATATGTGACATTAGATGTAATTAGGTCTAAACGCATTAAGGGCAATAACTCATAAAAGGACACAAAGCAATGAAATTTCGACAAAACGATTGCTAAAAGCCTGGGAAATAACGTCAAAATATATTTCAGGCTTTTTGTTCGATAGTTTTCCAGAAACAAGAAATCTTGAAGTGTAAAGTTTTCATTTTTGTTCAGTATATATAAAGAAGTACATTGTATTTCTGGAGAATAGTACTTGTTCTCTAGTCTGTTTACTAGGTTCCACTCCGCCTTACGAGAAATAACAAAGAAAACTTGAATATGTATATTTTTACAGTTTATATCTCACGATAAATGACCTGGTAGAGCATCTCGTTCGATTAGCATTGACTGCTCTGCCAGGTCATTTATCGTGAGGTATATGTATGTACTTGTATGATCGCACCGACATTTGTTTTATTTCAAGCTTTAGATCATTGGCGAGCCTGGATGCCCTGGACCTCGTGTTCCATGACCTCTAGTCTGGGGGTCAAGGAGAGAATTCGTCAGTGTGACCTTGCTGACCAGAGCTGTAACGGACCTTACAGACAAACCACAACGTGCTGCCTCTCACAGTGTCCAGGTATGACTTACCTTCATTGATGGCAATGAATATTGTGCTAAAAGTAATATTGAATTCACCGTTGTGTTTTGATAAACTGTAGGTGTTGTTATAAAATCTCGTAACTACGGCTTGATTCAGGCCGTAGTTACAAGATGTTGTAACAACACTCACGAAATGATACTTGATTGTCGATTTTCCGAAATTACGTCACGATTTTATTTGATAAAATCGTTCCCTACTCCGATCATTCAGCACTTTCTTGAAACATGATTCTGATTCATAAATGGATACAGCAATGAATTTTGTGATGAAAATATACCTACTTATCACCGTCGGTGTCTAATAAGATCTCGTAACTACAATACGAATCAGGCAAGAGTAACTATACTGACGTCCAAAAGAAACGCCTCAGTCCTAATAAATATCCGATTATTCAGTAAATCTAATTTGAAATTACAAATACTTATTTCCATCTGTAAATGTGATTATCTGTTGTTGAAAAATGATGATAAAGAAATTATCAAATTGTTAAAGTTTAGAAAAAACGGCACATTTAAACAGAGCGGTATCAAAATTTCCATTTGAAAATCAGTAGCGCGCAGTTCAAACTTGACTTGCGACGACAAAAGATACCGTAAAACGGCTTATTTGATGACCACAGTTGGTAAATACTAAACCCGACGTCGATTTCAACGTCTCAAACCTGAAACGCATATGACGTTAACGTTATACAGCTTCTTGTATAACAGGCGTTACATGAGCTCTATCTGACTTTGGCCGATTGGCAAATGTTTCTGTAACTCTTACTCGTCGACCGAGATGCCTAATCGTGCAATGCAAGACGTCAATACGCCAGGCGGCTTGTTCTTGATTTTCCCGTTTTCGAAAATAGCTAATCTACCAGCTCTATTTTCCAAGCAGTGTGTATATTTCAAACGTTACTTGCAATAACAACAGTTGCCAGAAAAACACTTATTTGGCCACCACATTTACCAAATATTCAACAGAACGTCGATCCCTACGTCATAAACCCGAAACCTACATGACGTTAACGTAGAGAATTATTTTGCTTTACAGGCGTTACGTGAAGTCTAGTTGAGCGTGGCCCGTCAATAAACGTTCGCAGAATTCTAACGCGTCGATCACGTCATCGAATCGAGAAACACAATATGTTTAACTGTCTTGCGACTTGTTTGTGCACTCGTGGCATTCAAAAATGGCTAAATTACGAGCTCCTTTTTCAGAGTTTAGTCTCGAAATCCTTCAATTCGGATGTTTTATAAGAAAATCTTTAAATTCGTGGTTGAATATCCACTAACACATGTTACTGTGTAAAATGTGACCAATTTTATCATGTGATGAACATACACGTAGCGCACGTAGAAAACGTGACCAGTCACCTGATATGGATATGTTAATGAATAGAAACGCATATTTTTTTTTCATTTGCCATAGTTGTCGGTCAAAATGATAACATACAGTATTCATTTCACTAACATTGTAGTAGGAATAAGGAAAATAACGACAAATTTCATTGGAGCGTTTCTTTTGGACGTCAGTTTATGTTTTAGAACTACACGGACAAAATTTTTGTCCGAAATTTGTCCCAATTCTCTTGATGAAATCGTTCCCTATTGCACACGTGTATATTTTTTTTTATCTTTTATTTACCATGTATACTGACAACCATAAGAAACGCCTCAGTCCTATCAAATAGTCTAGGGGCCAACCCTAAAAAGAGGCCTAGAAAGTGGTTTTCTTTGGACCAATAGTCCAGAAAGATTCCGAAGGTACAGTGAGTTAGGGTAACCATTGGGGCTTCATTTTATGGTGGATGCCAGAACTGAAAGTGGTGCAGATTTTTTCCAGGGGCAGATAACTCTACACACCCAAAAATGAAATAAACAGTTTTTTAGTTGACCAGGAATCGAAATTGTCGTCAAATTTTTTTCTGTGACTTTTTTCCTCAATAACTTTATGTTTTTATTGAAATATTATGTATGCCAAAAAATAATTAGTAATAGAATAGTCGGTTTTTACAACACATTTACCGTAATTGTCCTAATAAATGTTCATTCACCAAAATAGAAAAATCACTCTAAAATAATTAAGAAAAGTTTTTTCAAACTTTATTATATTTTTAAACGTTGATGATAGAAAAGTTTAGACACCATAGGGATATTTTGAAGTCAATTAGGTTTCGTTCCAGGATGTCTTGCAACAAATTTCGGTGTGATTTTTTTCTGGGGGCAGACAACTCTTACCACCAATAAGGGCATGTTCAAAGAAAGGCTTTATGACAAAACATGTTTACAATCTAGTTCTCGCAAAAGTAAACCAATATTCATTAAACTTAATCAGAACAAGTATAATAATAGGTTCTCCAATGAGTCTGATTATTGGCCAGATCGGACCAGAAAGTCCTGAGTTATCTGCCCTTGAACATCAAAAATAGCTATTTTAGACTTTGTTTACCATCTAGCATCCACAAATATTGACCAATGAAAATGAAACTTCTACATAATAATAAGGACCATAAGATCTCAAATGAGTGTGATTTTCGGCCTGATCGTACAAGAAAAATATGAGTTATTTACCCTTGAATTTGACAAAATTACCGTTTTTGACTGTTTTAGACTTTGTTTTCACTCTAGCATTTATAAACATTGACCAATCAAGTTGAAAACTGAACATTATGTTGCTAACTATAAGATCTCTAAGGTGTTTAATTCTCAGAATGATCAGAATAGAACATCGCGAGTTATATGCCCTTGAATTTAACAGATTTGCCATTTTCGACTATTTTCGACTTGATTTACACTCTAGAATCTTCAAGTATTGATCAATCCAAATAAAACTTATGCATAACGATTGGAACCAAAAGATCTCAGATGAGTACAATTTACAAAATGATCGGGACATAAATTCATGAGTTACTTGCCCTTGAATTTTACAAAATTGCCGTTTTACGACTATTTGCGACTTCGTTTACACTTTTGTATCTACAACTAGAGACCAATCAATTTGAAACTTGGTCATGATATTGTTGACCATGAGATCGCGACTGAGTATAATTTTCAGAATGATAGGGACATAAAGTCATGAGTTATATGCCCTTGAATTTTACAAGATAGCCATTTTCAACTATTTTCAACTCCGTTTACACTCTATACTCTGTATAATTATTGACCAATCCAAATGAAACTCATACATAAGGATTGGGACTCTAATATCTCGATTGAGTACAATTTTCAGAATGATCGGGACATAAAGTCATGAGTTATATGCTCTTGAATTTTACAAAATTGCCATTTTCGAATATTTTCGACACCGTTTACATTGTAGCATGAATATTATTGACCAATCCAAATGAAACTTATTCATAAGGATTGGGACTATGATATCTCGATTGAATACAATTTTCAGAATGATCAGGGCATTAAGATATGAGTTATATGCCCTTGAATTTTACAAAATTGCCGTTTTCGAATATTTTGACTTGGTTTACACTCTAGCATTTGCAATTATTAATTAATCCAAATAAAACTTTTATACAATGTTGGTGACCATAAGATCTAGGACGAGTATAATTTTCAGAATGATCGGGACTGGAAGTCATGAAATATGCCCTTGAATTTTACAAAATTGCTGTTATAGACTATTTTCGACTTGGTTTACACTCTAGCATCTACACTTAATGACCAATCCAAATGAAACTTGGACACAATCTTGGTGACCATAAGATATAGAATAATTTCAACTTCAGTCAGGCATGATCAGAAAGCTGTGTTTTTGTGCCCTTGAATTTGATAAAAACTGATGTTTTTTTACTTTGGTTTTACTCTAACAACCACAAATTTTGGCCAGTCGAGACAAAAAACTAAAACATAATGTTGGTGACCATTCTTATAAGATGAATACAAATTTCGGCATAATTGGACCAGAAGTTGTTAAGTTATCTTCCTTTGAATTTATCAAACTTTCCATTTTAACTTTATTTTCAGTCAAATAACCAGATAGATGGACAAATCAAGACGATATTTGATGGGTAGAATGTTTCCGACGTTGTTTTTACTCTAAAAACATCACATAGTGAACAATCAAGACAAAACTTGGACACCAAGATAACGACTACGAGATTTTGGATTAGTTTGGCATTCAGTTATTTAGTCACGATAGAAAGTCTCGAGTTATTTGCTCTTGAATTCTGTAAAATTGACTTTTCTACCCTGTTGTCATCCTAGCTACCACAAACATTGACCAAGCTAGACAAATCGCAGTCTGTGACTGTGAGATATATTTTATAGTGTTAATGTGAATCTGACATCCTGAGTTATAAGCCTTTAATTTTGACAAAATGACCATTTTTTGACTTTGTTTTCATTGCAAAAGACACACATGTTGATCGGTCGATACAAAACGTGGACAAAATGTAAGTGACCACAAGATATGGTTCAGTTTTCAGCCTGATCATGATCCAACAATTTTAATTGCTTTCTCTTGAACTTGACAAAACTGCTGTTTACGAGTGTTCAGTTTTGCAGTCACAAATATTAATTGATTTGAATAAAACTTGGGCTCATATTATCTTAGTTCAGGTGAGCGATTTAGGACCATCATGGTCCTCATGTTATTTATTAAGAATATCTGACAATCAAAACTCTCTTTCAAGGATTTGCGATAAATGTCAGTTGAAAACGCGAAATTCGTTAAGTTACGGGTATATATTGATTACGTTTTAAGGACAGATCCTCCAGTTGTTACTGCGCAACTTACTGCGCATACCCTAAATAACGAAATAAAGCTGTTTCAATAATTGGCCTTTTTCAGCAAATGTATTTTTTACATTTAGTTAATGTTTGGTTGATAAATGACAAGACCCTCTTCGGTTATTTCAATTTTCTCTGTTTGGTCAATCAAAGTGTAATAGTACTCGGATGGTACATTTTGCTTTTTGTTACGCGTTCAACATGTGGCGTTAGCGATATGAAACGGAGCAACAAAAGCAAAATGATGTCTTTATGAGCTAGTCCGCTTCAGATGGACACAAAAGACGACACTTTTAATTATCTGAAGCTGGTAATAAGGAAGAAAATGGAAACAATTTCGAACAGAGCTGCAAAAAGTAAACCAAATTTTACTTATAACTAAGAAAAACGCTTGGTTTGATATATTTTTCTTTTTTTGTTTTTGTAGGTATGGCCAAGCACTATGTCTATACCAAAAAAGAAAAAATTCTTACCGCTGGATTATTTTTTATTATCAGAAACGTTGCAAAATAAGAGCAATTTCAGCTACTTTTGAAAGAATGTTTTCCTAAAAATTTCAAAATCATCACTAAATTTTCCCAAATTCATACTTATTTAGACAGAATAAAACACATCGAACACAATAAAGACTTATTTATGTAATCCTAGTCATTTCAAACACCTTTTTTGTGGGTATTTAAGTGACACCTCATTTTTGCAATTTTAGACAAGAGTAGTCTCCCTTGAAATCCTATAACTTCTTAATTCGCTTGGTGACCTATAGTTTTTAAGTCATTTTTTTACTTCTCATATATTTAAATATCAGTACAGAAAAAATAAAAAAAATCTTACCGTAGGAAATAAATGGAGGATCTGTCCTTAAGCACACAAAGTTTGGGCGATGAAAGACGTACAGACGATCGGACGGACAAAATGGACAGTAGAATTCATTAACATATTCTAAATTGTCTCCTTCTACATTACTTCTATCAGTCTTTTTTCGATGATTTGGGTGCAAACTTGTGACTTATCTGAATTATCTGCCAATAAATCAGCCATTTCCGACAGCAAACTTCAAATTTTCAAAAAATATATCAACTTGCTGATATGGATTAAACATGTTTTTATCAAATGACATGTCATGTTAGAAGTTTAAAAACATTTCCGGGTACTTGGAAATGCATTTTCACAGTTTTAAGCAGATCTATTAGTTTTTGGCTTTTTAACGACATCATGAAGTAGAAGGGGGTAGACATAGCTTAAATTGGTGGGTGGGGTAAGGACAATTGTAGATCTCTTAGAATTCAAGATGATTTTTGGTATAAGAAAATTACAATAACGAAGACTATTCAAATGTGATTTCTTTCCATAAAAATGATTTATCAATTAGATAAAAATGGTAATATAGAAACAATTTCTGACGACTACTATTTAACCTTAATTCCAAGTGGGTGGGGTAAGAAAAGTGCTTGTAAAAAAATTTGCACAACTTTTGATTATGGCATCCACCCTATTCTAACGTCCCATTGAACTAACAATCACCTGGTACCAACAGATTTTTTCTGGACAATTGGTCCAATAAAAATTCATTTTGCGGGACGGGCCCCTAGACTAAAATGTCCGATTTCTCAGTATTTCCTATTTGAAATTACAGAAACTCATTCTATCTGTAAATTTGATAATCTGCTGTTAAAAAGTGACGGTAAAGAAATTATCAAATTGTTACAGTTTAGAAAAAAAATATCACATTTATGCAGAGCTATATCAGAATTTCCATTTGAAATTCAGAAGCTCGTGGTTCACACTTTACTTGCGACAACAAAAGGTACCGTAGAACGTCTTATTTGGCGAGCACAGTTAGCGAATACTAAACGCAACGTCGATCCCAATGCCTCAAACCTGAAATGCATATGATGTTAAAGTGAGAAATCTGCTACACGAGGTCGATCCGACTTTGACCGATTGGCAAATGTTCCTGTAGCTCTAAGTCGTCAACGAAGATGCCAAATTGTGCAATACAAGACGTCAAAACGTCCGACGGCTTGTTTTGAAAGTTTCTCGTATTCGAAAATCGCTAATTTACGAGCTCTATTTTCCGAATAGCGTGTATGCTTCAAAAGGTACTTGCAACAACAAATGTTACCATAGAAAGACCTATTTGGTCACCACAGTAACAGACTACTTGACACAACGTCGATCCCAGCGTCACAACCCTTAAACGTCCATGACGTTGACGCGAGGAACAATCTTGCTTTAAAGGCGTTACACAAGGTCTACTTGAGCGTGGCCGGCGTCGATAAAGACTGAAAATCTCAAAACACAACACATTAAACTGTCTGGCGACTTGTTTGTGCATTCTTTGGCATTCGAGAATGACGATATTACGAGCTCCATTTTCAACTTTAGCCTGTGTTTCCTTCAATAGGATGCTTGATAAGAAAATGTTTACATTCGTGATAGCCTATCCATTAACACATGTTACTGTGTAAAATGTGGCCGATTTCATCACGTGGTAGACATGCATGAAACGCACGAAGAGAACTTAACCGGCCACCGGAAATGGACATCTTGATGAATAGAAGCGCATATTCTTTTATTTGACGTAATTGTTGGTCAAAATGATTATATACATTATACATTTCACTAATATTGTAATAGGCTCAAGGTAATTAAGAGATACTTGAAAATGAAGATGAAATTTTGAATTTACTAGTATTTGGTTGTGTAAATGACAAATAAAGATAACATTAAGCACGGCAGAAAAAGAGAAGTAGGGTCAGATTGCTTAAATAAAGTATCTTTTTTAAAACCTCCGATCGAATTTATCTTATTTTTTTTAATTGCAAAGTAGGATTTTTTTTCTTATAAATGACATTAAATCATGTAAGCCCTAGTTTAGTAAAAGATCGAATTTAGGAGATTCCGTGCTACGTTTAATTTTGAACCTATAAACGATTTTTTTTATTTGGCGACTTTTAAAATATCATTTACTTTTTTAACATTTTTTCGACAGAGAAATTTAGAATGGTACACACTTCAGTTCTATTCAAGGACACAAAAGGATAAAAATTTAATGATTCTAAAACCTCAATATTGATTAAGCTTTGAAGTAATGGGAACTTACACAAAAATGTTCCCGCTAAACAAATATCAGTCCACATAAGTATGCTACTTATATTCTTACTGAATTATGTTCGACGGTAATCATTACTTCAAATAGAGTTGTATTCAAACCCTTCCACCCTTTTTACAGTAGATAATCACATTCAAGGACGTAAAACGTACGAAAAATCTACAAAATGCGATTTTACTAAAACCCGTTCCAAAAAGCCCTTGTTTTGATTTGAAATTCAAAATATGTACTAAGTGAAGGGGTTTTAAAGACAACAAAAGGATAGTGATATGCTTTATTTAAGAGGATAGTATTTAAAGGGAAATTAAAGGAAAACATGCCTATGGAAGGCATTTTTCTTTTCCATCCGTTTTCGAAAGCAATATCTGATTCTGTCTTCATTTCATAACTACTAAACCAGACACTTTTCGTTAAGGACTTGGATAATTTTGTAGATTAAAGAATAACGTTTTACTTGGTAGAAGGGAGACAATTAAAAACTTTCACATGTTTACAAACAAATTATCTTTCTTGACACATTCTGCTTAAAATACATAAAGAAAATCAGCATCGACTAATAACTCCAAAATATTATCCACAGGCATGTGAACTGCACTTCTCAATTGTGAGATCTGTCTATCTATGAAGTTTCGTGATTATATCTGGCATACTTTTTGTGTTATGCTCCATACAAAAATAAATTTTGAAATTAGCAAATGACAATAACTAACAAAACTAAAAAAGTATGATTGTTATAGTTACATAAATTTTCTTGTGTACACCTTTTCTCCATTATAATAAGGTCTTTACATTGTATACCTATAAAGACAAAAATGTTAAAAATTACCTCCCTTGCATATGAATATAGAGTAAAATAATATTTTTAAATCATTTTCTTCTTGAAGCATAATCTTGAAATCCGGCACGGTGAATCAACTTATGTGAAGTGTATTTACAAGTGTGTGTAATTTGATGCATTTTGTACGGCTGGAAAATGTAAATTTTTTCAGGGTCTGTAAACCTTAAAAACTTTGAGTTATGATCGCGGCAAAAATTAAGTATGAAAATCAACAAACCGCAATAACTCCAACGTAATTATGATTAGAAGTGTTACGGTTGTTACATGTATGTAGTGCATTTTTCCATAATGATGTATTCACCTAAGACGTTTCATGATTCTATCTTAAATACTTTTTATGCTCCCCGAAAAAAATGGGGGAGCATAATTATAGTCGCCACGCGTCGTAACAACGCTGTCCTTCCGTCCGTCAGTCCGGTGATTAATTAAGTTTTCGGCATCTGTTCGTTTGTTGAAGGTTGTCATCAGACAACTTCTCAACTTGAAAATATTCTCTTCATATTGTTTTACTCTATCTCTTGAATACCCAAGTCAGTTTTATCCAAGATATTTCTTCAGGATGTATAAGACTGTAAGCAATAATAAATCCATTTCTTAACCACAATGTTTACTCTAAACTAGATCTATGCAACCGATCTTACGTATTTTCCTACTTATTATGTCGCACATTGTTCTGATAACACTAAGACAGTTTAAAGTCCACTCAAGATATTGTGTCATATGTTTATAAAATATACCTATGTAAACAGCACAAAACACAAACTTCGATTTCTGATATTTTGCATGTGATGGTTTGAATCTTGCAAGTGTCTCGCACCTGCAAGATTTGAAACAACGCGTGGAAAATCGAACGTGTTTTCTCCTTGATTACATAGTAAAATTTGTAAAAAATGTGTCATAATACTGAATGCTGAACTATACCTGTCAATATTTTGTTTTCATTGTTGTTGCAGGTCAGGGTGTTTGGACAAGCTGGGAGGAATGGACGTCATGTAGTTCAACATGTGGGAACAATGCACATACGTCTAGGTGATTTTTACATACAAAATCTATAACAAATTAATGGATTTGCTAAACATGAATTATTGAGGTTGGGTATAAGAAACGAATTAAAGCATTGCTTTGAACAATTTTGGTGAAATTTAAAACTGAACCGCTCTGTTTCGTTCGAAAGTCAGGGGAACACTTTGACAAAATACTCACCAGAGTAACCAGCGAACGCGCCTAAAATGGCCTAAATCTAAAATCCGTTGAGTCGGCAAAACATCCAACAAATTAAAGCTGTATTCTTTGTGATATTATTCAACAACGAAGGTTGGTGAATTTTTAATTTATTTTATCGTTTTAATGTATGTTTTGGCCACAATCATGTACAGACTAGCAGATTTACTCTTACAAGCGAGGGTACCGCAAATATGTTGTAGTTGGCATTTTCGAACCTTTCGTCGAGAAACCGGTCTTTGTCACGAAAAATTCTGATCGTTACGCGTACAGGCCACTGGGTTTTTCGCTAAATAAATATATAAGGAGTTGATTAAAGAAGATCTTGTGTAATCATCTTCAAAATTGGCGTTTTAATAGGTGTTTTGCGAGAATGGGTATTATTTTCTTGGAACCCTTCTTTCTTTAATAAGGAAGAGACACCATCAAAATCGCTGAAATTCCCTGTGACTCCACCTACATTCATGGCTGGATTTGCACGAAACTTTCACAGAATTTCCTCATGATGTAGGCTTCTGCACTGCATTATGGTTTAGTGATATTCTATTCATGTAAAATGCTTTGTTTATAAAGGATTTGCATGAAAAAACAGATTGTTCTCCTTTGTGTAACCATGCAATATTGTTGCAGTCTGACAATTTCGTGTTGTGTTTTAATTATGCTCTCTAATGGCACTTTCATTACTTTAATTATAAATTCGTCCTTCAGGAACCGTGTGTGTATTCCGTCCCGTGATTCCGGTCCACTGCCGCCACTGTGTCCAGGCGAAGATTATGAGGTGAAGCAATGTAACTACGTCATGTGTATGGGTAAGAGTAGTGGTATCTTTGTATTTGAAATTTTACACATAATAAACATAAAACACTGTTGACAACGACACAGCATTGACATTATTACAAATAAGCAGAGAATGCGGAAAATGTCAGGGATATACTGGAGATGGAATGGATTTAAAACAATAGCTAATAGAAAAAACTTGAATGACGAGCATGTAAAAGTGGGATTGATGGTCAATAACCTTTTAATCAGGTGTTGTTTAAAAATCCATCCCATCCAACTACTTCCGTACGTTCCCTGCCTCTTCTGGCTCAAAACAAATTCAAGCCTATCTTGTATAACAGCCTTGTTGAACATTTTCTGCAATGGCTGTTGTTGTTGTTCTTGATACTGTTGTTGATGATGGTTTTGTTCAACGTGATCCCCATTGAGATCAAGCACGCAGAAAACTTACATTTCATTTAATATTTATTAAGCAGTCTTCTTGTCGCCGAAATATGAATGAAACGACTAGACTACCAATTCCATTGGCAAAAAGCTCTTCAAGATACACAAATCAATTGCATACCACATACTCTCCATTGCCGAGCTCTATTGATTAAACCATCAAATACAAGACGACATGGTGGTACGGCGCCAAATTGATTGACCAAAATGTATCCTATCGATCAGGTCGGGTATCAAATTAGCCCAAAACATTTCTACGCAGTAAGAATATTTGAGTTGTTTTCCATCGATGTTTCATTTAGAGAAACCTAGATCTACATTTACACGTTTGATATATTCCATGTTTTAACCGGCAACATGACGAACTTTTGTGGTCAAGAAATCGACGCATTTAGCCCGAATGAAAACAGAAAACAAAAAGTGTTGAGACAAACAAAGAATTATGTTGAATAAAATAGACGGAACAGCCACAATATAGCCCGAACTATCGCCACTCGAATTCGGCCAAAATGTAGTAATGAACAGTCGCGGAACTGTTCATTACTCCATGTCCTTGTACAATTTACACCTCCAGTGATAAAGCTCCTGTAGCATGCCATATTGTACGGCGCTTGCAGAGCGCCGTACAATGACCTCTGCAGTTTTCGGTACGCCAACAGCCTATTTGGTCGCCATAATCTAATCACAGCACACCATTTGAATTATCGAATCAAAATCATTCAGTTTTATCTTGCATGATCATTACGTATACATTACGTCGCTTCTATTTTTGGCTGAAGCCGGTAACATTTGAATTATCGAATCAAAATCATTCAGTTTGATCTGGTTTGATTACGTATACATTACGTCGCTTCTATTTATGGCTGAAGCCGGTAATTTGAAGCGTCAGCCAATGAAAGTTTGTATCAGCTTTTTGAATTGTTTTGTTGTGTATCGCCAACGATTGGATACTGAAATCCCGCCAAGGCCCCGAGATTAGACGTGAAATGACCCCGCGAGAACAGAGCTCATTCTATCGAAATGGAATGTAGAGATAATGTGCTCTGTTCATAAGAGAGTACATACCACAGTACTAGTCTGGTTTACCTGCCCCTGATACTGCGTGATTGTGTCAGGCACACAGTAGCCATGGCAGCCTCCTGTGTGGATATTTCACTACAAAGATAAAGAGCAAAGTCCGTTAATTTTGAGAGCGAAGATATGTATGATATTTTCTTTGCTCTTTACCTTTTTAGTGAAATCTCCACACTGGATGCGGATATGGCTATTGTGTGCCTGATAAAATACATAGTACGACCAGCGTTATGTTTTGTATTACAGTCACACAGAGTATACCGCTGTGGGAAGTCTGGTCAACATGGAGTGAATGTACATGTTCTCATTGTCCATGTTCAGGTCAACGGTTCAGGTATACATGATTGTTTGTGTGTATTTGTCGATGAGCAAATGGAATTGAATAATGATAATTTATTACCAGCTTCACCATACTGTTATGGTTTAAACATGCCCATAGTAAGCAATTTTCGATAGGGGAGGGGGTGATTTTTGACCGATAAAGCTGGACCTCTAACCCCAACACCTGTTCCTACGGGCATTAAATACTAGTAAAATTCCATAAACGGCATCATTAAAATGAAGATTTTATTACAGTTACGTAAGTGATACATGAAGACTCAAATGTTTTTTCTGTTTACCAATGTAATGATATGGATGGTGTGAGTTATTTCAACATTAAAATGTTAATGTAACCATAGGAGAAAACTAAATGTCCTTAAGGAGTTTTTTCTAAAATATATGTACATAATATACATTATAGGATGCGCAAGTGTAGCGTAGAGCATGCGTGTGATGGTGCTGGCGTCCAGGGAGACTCGTGTATGAAACCTTGTCCAAGTAAGCTCCATGAATATACGCTCTCCCAAACAAAACCTGGTTTTGATGTCATTAAAATGCGTTGTGCGAAAGCATTGTGCTAAAGGTAGAAAATGATTTGCTTACAATCATAATTTTCCCTTTTCCCGTCAGAATTTTTTTAGCTGTAAGTCGCATTTGTCCCTAGTGCCAGTAGGCCCTTGTCATATTCCGCGCTCGAATAGGTTTTTTCTTAACTTATTTTGAATTGACATTGTAAAATATACAAGAAAATTTGTACAGTTCCAACACATCTTAAAAAAAGCTATAACATGCTACTACAGTACGAATTTGATCTGACTGTCTGTATGCACAGGCTGATCTTGATCTAATATCATAAAGGCCCTTTGTCTAGATCCCTGCACCGTTTCATTTTCGGGAGAATCGAATTATGAAGATAAAAAATGTAATATGAGATGATTAAAACTATGCTCTTTTTATAATTCTATAGTTACATGTATTACATCATGTTATAGCTACACATACGTTGCTTGTTGACGGTGGATGGTCACAGTGGCACGGCTGGTCTTCATGTACGGGGAGTTGTCAAGCTAGCGTGCAGTACCGAGTCCGAACATGCACTCATCCACAGCCCAGCAGTGCTGGTAAAACCTGCTCAGGCAACTTCAGGGAAAGCCGGTCGTGCCAAGACCCTACATGCCCAGGTGTGCTTCTCTCTCAACATTCATATACTTTAATCTACTTTGGCCCTTATTGAAGGCGTTAAAAACATCCAGAGAAAGACGAAAATGTCGATAAATCTTTTTCTCCTTTTACCTCGATATTTTTTTGTAATTATACAATCTTCATTAATATTTCGTTTCCCTGTCGTTTTCAATATATCTACCTTTCAATGGAAACCATTTTAAAATCTTTGGGGACAACGCTATCAACCGGCTGATACCAATCTTATAATACTAACAATAGAACATTTTAATCCCACATCTGTGCGCTCTATCTTCGTTTGCGACACGACATGCATTTTATTAGTACATGTATATGGCCAGAGTATCATCTGGAACATGGTTTCACAAAGGATATTTTTCCTTTTCCAAAATCAATTACTATTTGTCACAGTTGACGGACAATGGGGCGCGTGGAATGGTTGGACGTATTGTTCTTCGTCTTGTGGGCCCGGAAGTAAACAAAGGTCAAGGTCATGTAACAATCCACGACCCAGAAATGGCGGGAAATATTGTTCACCATCGCTAGCCTACACAGAACAAGTCCCGTGTAACGAGACAGCGTGCCCAGGTATTTATCATGTTTTCTAATATTTTCCAAATAAAAACAATGCATGTTTCGACGCCCCCGCTGGATGAAACCTTTAAAGAAAAAGAAGAAAAATAATAAGGAAAACAAATCTCTATGGTAGACATAAACATGTTTTTCCTAAAGAAGGTCATTTATATCTACACTTTTTGCAGTGGATCAACATGTGAAATACAGGGTTTATATACCAGTAATATTAGACTATAATTATCACGGTGGGGATTGTGCATGCTGGGATGGATAACGAATACGGACAAAAATAATTTCGAATCTTGTCAAATATTTTGCAATAACTCCTTTATTTCTTTGTCGATTTTCAAAAGGTCTGTTGCATGTACCCCGCCTTGAAAATCTTTTTCCTCGGATACATGGATTATTTGTGGTATCCTTTTAATTTTTCCAAAAATTGATCCCAACTGACCAGAAAACGAAATGATAACGACTACGGCAAAATAAGTCACGCTTCAGGTAGGAAATTGTGCAATAATTTTCTTATTTCTGTGTCAATTTTCAAGCGGATTGTTGCATGTACCCCGCCTTACTGAGCGCTTTCCTCAGGTGTATTACTTATTTGAAAACTCCCCATATTTTCCCCAAAAATTGATCCCAACTGACCTGAAAAACGATCAGATTTTTGTCGTTTTTCCGGTCGGTTGGGATCACTTTTCGCAAAAAGTACAAAAAGTTTTCGTGTAAAGCATACATCGGAGGAAAGAGCTCAGTAAGGCGGGGTACATGCAACAAACCGTTTTTTTAATTGACGCAGAAATAAGGAAGTTATTGCAAAATGTCTTACCTGAAGCGAGGCAAATTTGTCCGTACATTTACCCATCCCAGCATGCACAATCCCCACCGTGATTATTTAACGCCATATTCTTTCAAAGTTTCGAAATGTTCTGAACATTATAAAGAAATCATGATATGTTGAATATAGCAAATGCTTGCTTCTTGAGGGCTAGAACCTACTTAAGATTTCGAGATTCTTAAACAGTTCATTATTCATATCATGATCTGTTATTACCAGTTCCAAGATGGTCAGAGTGGTCATCCTGGGATCCCTGCTCACAGCTATGTGGACCGGGTATGCAGAGTCGATGGCGGTCATGTGACCAGGGTAACGGTAGCTGTATGGGTGCCCCAACAGAACAGAGGACATGTACAGGGTTTGTCTGTCCAGGTAAAATATAGTACCATTCTACGATCATGCAACACGGCTGAATTAACTTCTTCTAAAGTAGTGATGGTTCTCAAAATTAATGGCTGTTATAGGCAAATAACAACAACAACAAAATAAAACTGACCCTGATGTAGTATATTTTTATAGTATGATAATTTGTTTATATTTCAAAATTGCGATTTTCTATTTAATTTCAATTTCCCCTCCGCATTTGTAGAATGAATTAAAATACTTCTATATTAAATGTGTCAAGTTTGCATTGCGATATTGGATAGCTGGGTACACTACAGACCACGATCAAAATAAACCAGAGCTATATGTCAGAGGGGATGAAAGTATTCTAAATTTATAACTCGATTCGATATTTCGGCAGAAATTGCCCTTTTCAAGAGGTTTCAACCGAAATATCGAATTGAGTGATTTATTATAGTGTATTATTATATTCCCCGAGCAATAATTTTGTGATAAAGTATTCTAAATTTGTTATTTCAAATTCAAACCATGTGTTGTGGGAACTTATTGGAATAGTCTCGATGAGACGATTCAAATGAGTACTACAACATAGGGTCTCATGAAAATTGAGTGAAATATTGCTTTTTGAAAAGTCATTTCAAAACTATCATCATTATTGTTCTTGCTCATGTAATTATCATTATATAGACATCTAATGCCAGTTTCTATTTATCATACCGTTTTTTACCTTTTTTAAATAGCCCAAGAACGATTATATTATTATGAGGCATAGAAAAAGACTCTAAAAGCATGTTAGAAAATTGTTTTTTCCAGATCAGCCCGTGGTCAAATTCAAAATGATAAGGACGTGATACATGTATGTTGACTTACAATGGATACAGCTAATGAAGGAGCTATCAGACAGAGATCAATATGGATCTGGATCAGGCTGTTCGTATGTACATGTAGATCTGAATCTATGTTGGTCTCAAAAACGATACAGGACCTTATTTCAGATTTTCGATCATATATCTCTTGATGAAGAGTTGAACAATTGTGTTAGTCTTCATTGATATACCATATCTACATATATGGCTCTAACGTCGCCTTCCATCTTTAGTTGATGGTATTTGGTCGCAATGGCAAGCATGGACCAGATGTAGTCTGACATGTGACAATGGTACAAAAACGAGGACTCGAACATGTTCGAACCCAGCACCGACGAATGACGGGGCTCCGTGTGTTGGAGCAGACACAGACGTCGTTGTTTGCAGTGTAGGCCCATGTCCAGGTTGTTATTTCTTATCTTAAACTACTTTATTTCCACCACCAATCGTTTTTTACTACTTTTTATTACGAAACGATCGAGCAATGTCACACGGTGTGGCTTTTAAGAAGCGTTCACACGGAAAAATCGCCCGTTTCAAGTATTCTTTGTTTAATTTCTCATCTTATACTCTATGGATTTTGACTGAGAAATTAAACAAAATATACTTGAATCGGACGATGTTTCGGTGTAAACGTTTCCTAAAAGTCACCTTGCGTCATTACGACAGCGAATATAGTCTTATCTCGGGCCTTAGGTTGATTTCATTAACAATTTAAAAATCTGATACATACTTTCATTGGTTGAAACCTCAATTCACTGTCATTGATTTGAGCCGGATTTCATTATCCAAACGTTGAGGCCCTGCAAATGGCATAACGGTACAAAAATCTGATAAAAAATTTCATTGGGTGAAACCTCAATTCACTGTCATTGATTTGAAATAAAATCGACGTAATCCAAAAATTTAATTTCATAGCATGACAATCCTTGTTTTTATGAGTGACCGATTGCGTGATCGCTATATGTGTAGACTTTTATTGGACAATGACAAATAACAACAGTGACGCACTAAATGACGTCACATTATAGTAAATAGTTCAAGGTTGATAGAGTTTGAATCGATCAATATGAGTGATAAATTCTGCTTTGAGAGCAATCTTAACCAAAATGACCTAATTCAAAGGTAATATAATTTCAAAGCTGTTGTAGACGACAAAACATAATTCATGTTGATGAATTAAATACACCATACCACTTTTTTAACTTAATCTGTTTACACGTTTCGAAGCTGAATATGCACAAAGAGTTCTTAATTGCTTATGAGATCTCCATTATTCAAATACCAATTTAAATATTTGTGGTGGGAAATTTCGCGGTTAAGTTCGGTTCAAGGATGCGCATAAAAGGACATAACCAAAGCTGTTTTATTATTTCAACACCAAATGTCCTTGCATTTACAGAGAATTCTCTAAAAGAAGAAAAATAAAACAAAGAAAATTTTAAATTATTTAATCTATTACCAGTGGTGTAAGGAAAGGTAAATCTTTGAGTGAGCACGGAACCAAAGACTTATCTATACCTGTATAATCATCTTAATTGTATCAAATCGGTTTTAATATCATTTACGTATACACCTATCCATAAAGATCAAAATTACCCCAAATACGCATGTTTCGAAATTTGACATTTTAGTTTTTAGAGAGATTTGTCGCATTTTCAATAGAAATCTTTTTCAATCTTAAAATGGGATTATTTTTTCGTCTGCAACTAATTTCGAATGATTCAGGCTAAACATATTTAGGGTTAAGTTATATTAATTTTACAGTTGATGGACAATGGAGCCTCTGGTTGCCATGGTCACGTTGTACTGTGACGTGTGGACAGGGAGCTCGATCTCGTAACCGAGCCTGCGTCAATCCAGTACCACAACACGGGGGTCAGTACTGTGTGGGGAAGGATACACAGAGAGGGGCGTGCTCACAGGCTGAGTGCGGGACAGGTTTGTATAAAGAGGTTCTCTAATTTTTAAAATGGTGATTTTACCAACAAGGTGAAAGGGACATTCAAGGAAGTGTGAAAATTATCTATCCGAGTCAGTCTGCGTGGAGTGCGCTGTCTGACTATGATAGAAAATGGTCACCTTATCTTGATCCAGATTGTTTCTTTGCTATTTCACTTTGTTGTCCAAAGTTGGCATCTGTATGAAGACTACTAAACCTGACCGGTTTCTAAAAATTTGTAGAAAATTTAGCATTAGCATTTATTTCACATTCATTGGGCATATTCATGCACACAGTCTCTGAATGGTTCTCCAAATTCAATTCCTTTGAAATTAAGCATGAACGAACCTGTTTCTAATTAGTATTCACTTCTTTCAAATCATTATTGAGGACTTACCTGCATTTAACAGTTATATATCGATTGTTACGGCGTTTGAACGCGTGGTCAACAATAATGAAAAGTCTATTTCATTAAGTTATTTATTTTTCTATAACAAATAATAATGTCATTATTTTATGGCATTATCTAGGACACATCAATAATTTCGAGATCTAAATCTGTTTATCATCTGATGTACTGTCACGAAATTTCGTATAGTCAAAGGTCATACATTTTCCAACCGACTCCTCTAGATTATATAAGATGACGTCACAATCAAATAATGTCATGACAGAACGTGCATGCCATATCAATAACCTTAGTTTTAAAATGACGTCATCTTGTACTTGTGAGTAACTTCCTTCGATACTTTTTTATGTGTAATTCTTGCACGGACATCCGTGAAAATGTACATGTACTGTATAGCGACTTTTTTTATCAAACAGTATTCTACGAAGTATTTTGTGACTTCGAGCTATTTCAAAATCTTAAAAATAGGGTAAGTAGGCCTAGTGTGAATTATGAGTAAAAGGGGGAGTTGAGACGAGCCGTTGACAGATATTTGCAGGATATGACACATGGCTGCAGCAAGTGATCCATGTATTGATCACGTGGTGTAATAGGTGCAAACTTCCGAAAGGGAAGTTTCTTGGAAAAGAAATTGATCATGATCTTTTTCTGTTGTAAGATAAGTTCTCGATATTATTGATAGGTATGTAACTATTATTTGTTGTTTTCAAGCTTCACCTATTGACGGCCACTGGAGTGACTGGTTACCCTGGTCTCGTTGTACTGTAACATGTGGGGAAGGAACTCAGATCCGCAACCGAGCCTGTGTTAATCCACTACCAGAACACAATGGTCGCTACTGTGTGGGAAATGATACTCAGACAGCGAAATGTCTATTTGCACAGTGTAATTAAACACACGAGTAAAATGTTTTCATTCATGATATATCGATCTATAATTATCACGGTGGGGATTGTGCATGCTGGGATGGGTAAATCTACGGACAAATTTGCCTCGCTTCAGGTTAGACATTTTGCAATAACTTCCTTATTTCTGCGTCAATTCACATGTACTCCGCCTTACTGAGCTCTTTCCTCCGATGTATGCTTTACACGAAACCTTTTTGTACTTTTTGCGAAAAGTGATCCCAACAGACCAGAAAAACGACAAAAAAACTGATCGTTTTCAGGTCAGTTGGGATCAATCTTTGGGAAAAATATGGAGAGTTTTTAAATAAGTAATACACCTGAGGAAAGCGCTCAGTAAGGCGGGGTATATGCAACAGACCGCTTGAAAATTCACACAGAAATAAGAAAATTATTGTACAATTTCCTACCTGAAGCGTGGCTTATTTTGCCGTAGTCGTTATCGTTTCGTTTTCTGGTCAGTTGGGATCAATTTTTGGAAAAATTAAAAGGATGCCACAAAAAATCCATGTATCCGATGAAAGGGATTTTCAAGGCGGGGTACATGCACTAGACCTTTTGAAAATCGACAAAGAAGTAAAGGAGTTATTGCAAAATATTTGACAAGATTCGAAATTATTTTTGTCCGTATTCGTTATCCATCCCAGCATGCACAATCCCCACCGTGATTATGTTCAACATTCAAATTATGCTATCACAACCAATTGTGTCATGTACAGGAAAAACTTTGGAGGCGGTTTTCCATTTCATTTTTCAAATACATTTAATAAGGAGATATTTTTAAAACATATATAGGCTAAGGGCCTACAATTGACGCAGTCATCTAACAATTGAAGCAGTCGAATGGTAGTGTTTTATAAAATATGAAAATCAACAAAGGGTAGTAACTCCATGAATATGATCAACATAGTAAAGGTTTCTTCTGCACGGCATTTATGCATATTAAGTTATATCCACCTACGACGTTTGATGATTCCACCATAAAGTCTTTTTGAGTTACTGTCAGGACAAAACAAAAGATAAGTATGAAAATCCACACAGGACAATGACTAAAATTTGATCGATTAGGTTGTTACGGTTGATGCACGGTTCTTGTACACTGCACTTCTCTACAATTAGACCTATTGATCTATGAAGTTTCATGATTCTTCCTTATATACTTTTTGAGTCTGGGTCCGGACAAAAATAAGCATGCAATTAACAAAGGGCGATAACTTCAATGATATGATCCGCAAAGTCACGATTTTTGTGCACTACACTTCTATATATCTATCTCTGTATACTGCCAACCCCTCTCTCAAAATACGATCCATTTATCTACGAAGTTTCATAATTCTACCTGAACTACTTTTTGAGTTATGCTCCGGACAAAAAA
This sequence comes from Fragum sueziense, assembly GCA_963680895.1. Lineage (NCBI taxonomy): Eukaryota > Metazoa > Mollusca > Bivalvia > Cardiida > Cardiidae > Fragum > Fragum sueziense. The sequence continues at coordinate 55,891,665 of OY804597.1, read as the reverse complement.
GTAAGAAAATGAAAAAAGGCAATACAAGAGACGTTCAATCAAAAGTGGTATTAATGGTCCACCATACCTTATGGTTGTATGGAACTAGCCTGTGGCTATTTAACGGGACAATTAATCAAACTTTCAGACAAAGTCGTTCAGTCTTTCAAAAAATTATTGCATTTCAAGTTGGTTCAGTCATATACACTGGCTATTTCACTGTACACAAAATGAAAAAAATAACTGAAGTTGGATGTGGAGGTTTATATGAAGTGTCGCATAGACTATAAAATATCTTAATCACATGTATTTAATGAACTGTATCAGATACATGGGTCATCGAAAGTTGAACATACGTCAGTATTTAGGAAGTTAATAAAAATATAATTGGTAAAACTGACCTGAGTGATGCCACCCTCCCAGGCAACCTGCGTAGAGCTAGTACCATTTGAAGCAAATGTTGCTGCAGACTCCGACATGACCAATAAGACATTGATTAATGTGAAAGAAATATACTGATGTCAAATAGAAACGCTCCAATGAAATTCGTCGTTATTTCCCTTATGCAAATTACGATATTAGTGAAATGAATACTGTATATAATCATTTTGACAGACAATTACGGCAAATAAAAAAGTATGCGTTTCTATTCATCAAGAAGTTCATTTCCGGTGACTAGTCACGTTTTCTACGTGCGCGTCGTGCATGTATACAACGTGATGAAATTGGTCACATTTTACACAGTAACATGTGTTAGTGGATAGACAATCACGATTTTTAAGATTTTCTTATGATACATCCGGATTGAAGGATACCAAGGCTAAATTCTGAAAAGGGGGCTCGTAATGTGGCCATTTCTTTAATGCGAGACATACACAAACACGTCATAAGACAGTTAAACTTATTGTGTTTCTCGATTCGGTGTCTTGATCAACGCGTTAGAGATCCACAAACGTTTATCGATCGACCACGCTCACCTAGACCTCGTGTAACACCTGTAAAACAGGATAACTCCTCACGTTAACGTCATGTTCGTTTCAGGTTATTGACGTTGGGTGGACGTTTTGTCGAATAGTGGGTCACTGTGGAGGCCAAATAAGTGTTTTTATGGTAACTGTTTTTGTTGCAAGTCACGTTTGAAATACACACACTGTTCAGAAAATAGAGTTTGTAAATTAGTCATTTTCGAATAGGGGAAACTCAAAAACAAGTCGCCGGACGTTTTGACGCATCGCATTGCACGATTAGACATCTTGGTCGACAAAATAGACTTACAGAAATATTTGTCTGTCTGCTACATTCATCTAGACCTCGTGTAACGCTTGTAAAAGAAGATAATTCCTCACGTTAACGTCGTGAACATTTCAGGTTTGAGACGTTGAAATCGACGTCGTGTTTAGTATTCATTAATTGTGGTCGGCAAATAAGACGCTTTATAGTACCTGTTGTTGTCGCAAGTAAATTTTGAACCACGAGCTATTGATTTTTAGCTCGACTTTTCGAAGAAAATGAGAGCTTATACTGTCACCCGGGCGTCGGCGTTGGCGTCGGCGTCGGTGTTGCAACAAAGGTTAAAGTTTTTTCAAACATCAATAACTTCCATACTATCAAAGGGATTCAACCCAAACTTGGAATACTTATTCATCATCACACCCTTTACCTTACTACCAGGGCCCATGACCCTGGCTCCACTATATTTGGAGTTATGCCCCCTTTATACTAAGCACATTAGAAAGTCGAGCGCGCTGTCTTCGGACAGCTCTTGTTAAATGTAAAGTCTGATACCGCTCTGTTTAAATGTGCCATTTTTTCTAAACTGTAGCAATTTGATATTTTCTCTACCATCATTTTTAACAACGAATATTCAAATTTACAGAAGGAAATAAGTTTTTGTAATTTCAAATCAGATATACTGGAAAATCTGATATTTATTAGGACTGAGGCGTTTCTATTTGACGTCAGTATAGCATACAAAAGTGGGTTTTCATCGGGGACATGTTATACGATTTTGACGGAAGGGTTGAAACACAGACAGGTTTGTACCCATTGGGTACCACACCCGTTAACGAGGGAACAGAAAGCCACACATGTAAAAGTGTCAAAATATCTTTTAAAATAGTACCAAAAATGCGATCAACGTGGAATTTTGGGCTTTATACACGGCCGCTTATCTACTAAATCACAACATTCTGTTGTGTATGAAAAAATAAGTTTAGATGATATCCGATTGGCGGTTAGAGGAACCAACAAATCGTCTGGTGAAAGGCGAGTCTCGTCATTTAATCGAAATGTTCTTGGTTCTAGCTCGAAAATCAAAAATCGGAGAATGTCATAAAACCCTTTATTCATTTTCACATATTTGTTAGCCCCACCCAAACCCCGATTCCCAGAGATTGGACGGCAATTCATTTTTTCCCATTGCAAGGGTAGCCCAAATATTGACATTTCGTCAATTCTGGTGTGTGTTTGTCCGCTTTCTTAGGATGGATGGTCCAAAACCTGTGTGTATTATATATAAAAGAGTTTACATCATACAAACACTATTTTAATAACTTACTGTCGATCTTTGAAGAAAATCAGTTCTTCCGGTCAGTTTGTGCTTTAGGGGAAAGGTTGTGATTGAGAGGATAGGTTGTGATTTAGAAGACCATTTGTCATTGTTTATATGCGAATTAAGCCAACCCGAAACTACTCTCATTACTAGACTAGTCTTGTCCAAAGATTAAACATGTATTTCACTTAATAATGACTTTGTCGTTTTTTGACAGATAACGAGTTCACTGTGATATGATATAGAAAAACCATTTATACACACCAGTTATGTATAAATATGACATTATCTCATCTAAATGAATGTAGGGTTGTTTAGTACGATAGATTTATAAGTATGATGTTCACAATGTTTGATATAAAACAGGCACTATCCTTTGTGTTTCTTTCTTTCTGTCTGTCTGTCTGTCTGTCTGTCTGTATGTATGTATGTCTGTCTGTCTGTACTCTGTGCGTCGTCATGGGAACTTTTATACTATTCTAAGTAAATACTGTGCAATATTCCAACCATTTTGTATGTTCTAAAGTAGCCTTTCCCCTTTTCCCCCAATATTTCCGTCCTAAAACATATAAATTTCTACTTTTCACATCTGTAACTCTTTATAAATAAAGGAGTCCAAAATTTTGTCATTTTGAAAACACTTTTTAGAACAATTAACCCATTACCAAAATGGCTAATTATTAGACTTTTTTAAAAGCCAAAGATGTAGCTGAATATCAGGTGTATGAAATTTTAAAAAGAGAACGCACAAACGCCCTCTTAACTTAAATTTTCATTTTAAATTACCACATGCAAATGGGCAGACAAGCAGACAATGATAAAGGTTTGTGTTCCTGATCTTTCAATTTACTGGGCGTGAAAATACATTATGCCATTTCACTCACCCTTTGAAAATAGACAGATCAGAGTATTTCGGTTTGGCTTGAAACCGAGCCGTTAACAGCAGAAAACATGTATTATTCAGGAAATTCACGTGCGATATCCGTCCGCCTTTGAACTCAATTATCCTCGATTTGAACTTTCAAAATAAACTCCTCTTTTCCCGAAAAATTCTCAATGTCTTATATTGAATAAGAGGCGTTCGCCTTTGGCGCCAAATAATGACGTAACGTCTTTTTGCTAACGTCGTGTATAACAAAAACATTTCGGACGATTTATCAGAACAAAACAACAATGCCGGACATTTTTGCTCTCATCTCGGTTAATTCTTTCGCACGTATCAATAGGTTTGGGGTAAGTAACCACTGGAATTTTATGTTTTTATGCTCCCCGAAAAAATTTCGGGAGAGCATAATTATTATAGTCGCCACGCTGTCCTTCCGTCCGTCCGTCCGGCTGTCCTTCCGTCCGTCCGTCCACAGCCAGATCTCAGCAACCCTTGGACCAAATTCAATGAAACTTCACATGTGAACTCCAGAAGTCAATCCCTAGAGAACGTTTTCTCGATTTCTTAATTTGAGGCTGCGTCATGGAAAAAGGGGCCTTAATGTAAAATTAGTTTTTCTATAATTTCTCTTCATCTAATGGGCAGAAGTTAATAAAATTTTGTACTTTTGTGACAAATGAGCTGTTCAAGACTATATTCTGTAAATAATGTGTGTATAAAAAATCTGTCATGGGAAAAGGGGGCTTAGTGTATGATAGGTTTTTTTGTGACAAACACTTATTCGGGGAGCATAATCCGTCTATGACGGCTCTTGTTATACATTAATCGCGCCAATTCACGGATTTTCGGTCGTTAACTTTCGTAGAGGCCCTCAAAATACAAAAACGACCCTCGTGCTACGCATTCGGGTGTTAACATATTTCTTTGGCCTCTGCGAAGGCTGACGACCTCAAAAACGTGAATTAGCTGCGATATCGTAGCCACAAACTTGATGATGGGTATTGGTTTGTGAAACCCAGATCAAAATTCAAAAAGGTTTCGGTTACATTATTGCAACTAGAGTTACGGTTGCTAAGTCCTCAACATTATTCTAAAACTATGATCTACCAAGTCATCATGGTCCTTGTGCACTGTACCTTTTTCATAATTAGATCTAACTACCTTTGAAGTTCCATGATTCTACCTTAAATATGTCTTAGGTCATGCTCCAGACAAGGTTTGATCTACGGACCGACCATCCGACCGACATATCGATTCTCGCAAAACAACAAACACCAATTTTCTTCGAAAAGTGTCGTAACAAGATTAAGATGACAGCTTTGATATAAAAACTGCAACACGGTAGAGCACAGCTACTACGAGTCAGTTTTACACACGGCAAGTTATGATTTTGACCAGTGTAGAATTGTGTTATTTGGGATCAGGATCGTGAAAATGATATCAAAAAAAGTAGATTCAATTCAATTATGACATCTGCCTATTCATGCACCCTATGTCTTGTCAATTTAATGATGATATCTATCATTTCTACACCCCCGCTTTGGGCTTCATTGAGAATCAAACATTTCTGATAATTGAGAGAATTCTCCCACCGTTCCCCGAACAACACAATTTAGACACGGTGAAGGGGTTGCTGATCACAGAAAGAATGTCAAAACAAACATCAAATTGGCATAATATGACAATAAAAACGTTTCGGAAAAAAGTAGAACATGCCGGTTATCAAAACTCTCACTTTCCCTTTTACCCTTTTCTGATATACTTAAAAATATATTATAAATCCCTTTTCTTCTTGATAATTATGTCTTTTTAAGAATCTATAGTTTGTAGTACTGTGTAGACAACTTGTGTGTAGTGCTCTATCGTGTAGCAGCTTTTATACCAAAACTTCCAGCCAAAGCAGACCTTCTTTGTCCTTTCATTAACGACGTGAAATTCATGCTGCCACAACTCGAAACGTGCTACAGAGGATAAACTAAATGTTGATGAAGATAACCTACGATTTGTGTACAATTTAGCACACATGAGATTAATGCTAAAGGAGAAAATGTTTATGATAAGCATTTCTTTCATCAAACTAAGTTTTTTTTAAAAACCAGGCTTTCTTTTGAAAACAGTAAAGGGGACTACCTTTCCCACTTGACATTATTGATGAGATCCATTAACGTGATTGGATGAATAGTTACATGGCCTAGCACCATGTTGCGTTTTCTCGACACACAGTTTGGAAACAATGATAACTTGATAGATGATCAAGTCTCTTTATAATCGTGTTGATATTTTGATTGAATGGGGCTTAAATCTTCTTTTCAAAGTTCTGCTATCGTCATATCTCAGCGGCTGGAACACCTTGCCATGGGCTCCTGTCGTTTCTGCACCATTACTACTACGAAAGGATTACAGAGCCTCCAGCTGCTCTACCACAAATGTTTACGATTATCCAAACATTGGTTGGAGACAAGAGTCAAATAGTATGTTTGCCGCGGCCGGGGTCGAAATCGGGACCACATGAGTGAGAGTCTGGTGCGCTTCCCTCTACGTTATGGTCATGACCTACATTTTTTTTAAAACTTTGATAACAAGATAGATGATCATGTCTTCAAACGATATTTGTCACGTATGATCATGTGACATGTGTCAAGATGGTTGATTGTTTGGCATACTCTGGTGTTGTCGGGCTTACGATAATCAGCCGAGTTCTGATGAATGGGTGCGACGTAAAAATATTTTTACAAAATTTTGTCATATAAATCCTTTTTTATTTTAGTTCTTATTTATCATCGAACGATTAGCAAAATCTTGATAATTTAAGGTTCTGGTGCCAGAGATCTCATCCTGATTCAGGGAAGATAACTGCGAAGGACACTTTTAAGCTAGAAATGCCCATTTTTGCGTGATAGGTCACGTGTTTAAACACGCCGCCCCCGCATCACATGCTTGTTATTAACACTACAGTTAATAGACATCCGTGTGGAATACCAGCAAAATTAATTACCAGAATCATATATCGCACCGTGGGGATTGAAGACGTAAGGGCTGGAAGTGAGGAAAATGAATACAGAAATATCGTTTAAAGGTGAAAAAAGCAAACACTTTAGACATGCTGAAGGTGAACAATACCTAGCTCTAAAGCTTACATACTTTTTGTAATGCTGTAATTATCTAGTCTTCTTAACCTTCAAGTACTTTACAAAACAATCCTTTCATGAGGAATCGAAAAGAGGTAAAGACGTTAGACATATTGTTTTGGATCGGTTAAAGATAGAGACTTTAATTAAAATATCTAGTATTACCCGTGGTGTCTAACCCACGTGACTTTTCTTAAACGTACACACGCTCGCTTCAAGGTTTTTCTTCTATTTTTTCTGCTTATACTCAGCAGATTTTGATGAGATTAAGTGCTCCGTACGTGCCTTTGATGACATCATTCCTGGTTGTATCCCTTTTTACCCCAACACAATGGATCTTGCAAAATTGAAACGAAATTTTTCACGACAGTTGTGCACGTATTCAACTTTGGGGTTGGTGCAAATTGGGTATATAAACCGGAAATTGCCATCGTAAAGGCGCCTACGGTACACTTTATAACGTCAAAATGTGTATAAGCTTAGAAATATACTAGGCAAAACAATTGAGGGATATTTCAATTGCTCTATTTGTAAAAATTAACAAATGTTTACATTTGAACAAAACTCTACAAATAACTTCATATTAACGTATAATCTTAAGAATAAAAAACGAAACGCAGTGCAATTGTTTCTGCTTTCCATACAATATCGTGTTAAACACTGGTGCCCTACAACTGAAAAGTCACAAGTCACGAATAATGGATATTTTCTCTCCGGAAGTCAACTCATGCCTTACAAGTACCTCGCAAATTAATCGCCGATCGAATTACCACATGTTGCGGTACAGTGTTCCATTGCCGAATACGTGCATGTTAGATAATTATGCCTTGTTAATCGGTTTGTTGTCGGTTAAATTTTCATAGCATACTCTAGTTCAAGAAAACATCTGTCAGAGCTAACGGATACAACGTGCCACTCTGCCTTGTCATTTCTCGTGATCTGTAATATAGTACTTTTTTCAACGAAACAATTGTTGAACATGGACTTCTACAAAAATAAACGGATGTGTGGGTTGATTACTTTTTACGCTTTATGCATATCTGTTTAGATTTAATATGTCTATTTGCGTCAAAAACATTTAATTTGTATACCATTGTATTTGACATATAATGATATGACAAAACATGAATAGGCATAGCCTAAATATGGGCGAAAAGGTGTCCGCCCAATTCCTCTACCGATTTAAATCAACAATTGGACTAGATCTACCTTGTCGTCGTTCTGACACTTAAAGAAATGAATTACAAACTGGTAAAATACAGCTGAGTTAAACAAGATCAATTCATGAAACACATTTGCCTCTGCGAGAGTATTTTATATCAATTATCATCGCCAATCGACGTTACTGTATGACAAAGGTACGTGTATTGTTTAAATGAAGTTGCATATAAGCCTAATGTATGATAGGTATTTCATACATGGTCCGATGGTAGATGCTTTGATCCAAGCCTGAAGTAACGTTATTTGAAAAAGCATACAGGACGTCTGATAATGCGCGGGAACACAAACGTCTCGGAAATGCAGAAACCCCCACGTTGACGTCATAACCGTAAGTTTAATGACATCGCATTAACGTCACATGAACGATAATACGCGGGAACGTCAACGTGGGGGGAACGCAGAAAAAATAACGTTGACTTCATAAACGCATGTATGACGTCACATTACCGTAATTACCGTTATCTCAATATTTTGCCCCCCCCCCCCCCGCCCGGCAACAATTTCGGATTGCTTCTAATGGTTATGTAATTATTGTTAAAGACATACACAATTTCCGCTACATTTCGGACATTTCTAACTTCCGGTTAAATTACATAACATTGCGATTTTCTGACTTGAACTGCGTATGCCTACGTGTGACCTATAGACGGGCTTAAGGCCGCTTCGGGGCATTTTCGCCCGTATGATATATATAGGAATATTCGATTTCCTGTCCGTACGTTGCTAAATATTCTCAAAAAGAATTTGATTATTTGTTAGTCTAAATTCTAAGAAATTACTGATGTAAAAAATGGCGGAACAAAATGCACAAAATCACACAAAATCACGCAGTTTCTAAATCGTGCGGAAATAGGAGAATATGACGTTCATTAGAATGTTTGTCGCTTTTTACCTCTTGAATATCGCTTTACTTAGAAAAAATATCGTACTTGCCGTCACGATATCATCAACGAAAAGCGTCGATATGCGTGATGACGTCAAATCGGGGCCAACATGAGGTTGTTTCTAGCGTTGATAAAACAAAGAGTACACGACGTTCAAATTCTGACCAATATTGCGACCCTCGAGACTGTTGGCAACCTTTTGCCGTTTGGAACTTGCTTGCAACATGATCTCGAGCGTAAAAATAGTGACCGCCATATTGAACGTGAAAGTAGACGCGCGTAAATGACATCATCAAAATAAATCAATCCTTTTGCTCACGTAATAACTAAGGTGAAATATACTGTCAATAATCGGTAAATCAAATCAATTTTTTATCTGATAAAATTGTATCGCATTTATGACGATATTATTGACTTTTGAACGCTGTTTGTTTCAAATGTTTTTTTCTGACGTAGATTTAAATAGTTGTTTGGTCTGCTTCCGTTGTTATGCTTGCGGAGTGATATGGGGAAAATTCTCCCATGACGGCTGATGTAATACATTCGAGCCGATCTTGAGAAACGATAAGATCTGAGAATATTCGAATGGATTCTGACCACACAGAGAGATTCTGGTCGGTGATATCGGTAGACGTGTCTCTAAAATAGTCCCAATTCACAACGATTATCTACCTATTTAGCGGGGGCGTTAAATACCGCAGTCGTCTAATAGCTCTCCACAAAATTGCCCCAGAATCCTTCACCATTTTCTGGATAAAAACAGTGAGATTGTATTCTTAGATAGAATGATTTTGTGTTACTTTTCGTAAGTACAGTCCGTTCATAATAGTATGACACATGTTAACAAACTTTACAATACCAAACTATTGTCATTTTGCACGTGATGGTTCGAATCTTACAGATGTCTCTAATACATGAAAACTTGTATTGAGAGTATAAACGCTTTTTCCAGGTAAATTTTTAATAGCGTGATCGGACTATAGGCTATAGCTTGTACTAGCATTTATTACGGATTGCATTTGACCTGACACTGACCTTTATTCAAAATGTGTTCATATTTCGCATATAGCGTAGCATTCTTCAAAAAGACTTGTATCATTGTACACAGATATAACAGGTATACAAGAAAATAATACTGAATTGTTATTTTAGAAAAGCACAGACGTGTTATTTATGATAATGAAAGCTAAAACTGCGCCATGTGAAATGACATCTGTAATACACAACGACCGATGTCAACTATGCTGACACAATATCAAAATATGAATGTGGTGACCTGGAACAAAATAAAGGTCGGGGATAGAATCACAGCGTTTGTACCAAAATGGTTGATCTGACAAAATGTCACCCATCAATGGTTTGATATTGAACCTATGTAGGGGAGCAGCTGGAGGCTCGAATAGGGTGTTGTGGTAGTACTGGTGAGAGAAATACCAGGAATCCATGGTTAGGTGCTCCAGCCGCCGCGATATGACCTTAGTAGTTGAAAACGGCGTAAAACCCCAATAAACCAAACCAAAATAGTTCACTTTTTGTCGAGAAACAGCTCCTCAAAATCATTTCTACATTAAGGTATTCATCCATCATTAGACCTATAATTAATACAATACACTTTGTGCATCTTACCACACCAAAAGACAGATACCCTCGTCATTTTCCGGGCGTCATCACCGGCAACGGAAATTGAAAGGGGAATATCTTCGTCAATTTTCGTTACCATAGATGAGGTCCGAAGTTGCATGAAATGTTTGGTAGATAATGCTGAATGGAATACATTAAAAATGTGGAAATGTAAAAAAATACTGTCCTAGATTAGAGGGTACAAAGGTACAAAGGCAGTACACCCCTAATGAGAATCGCTCGACGTCGGAATTACTCGGGCGACGTCGAAAACATTCGGCGGTGGAACTTTCCGCCGCCGAATGTTTACGACTGCCCCCGAATAGGTTCGGATACGTAACGAAGCCGCTCGTAAAAACCGATGTTTTATGAATCTCAAAATGGACACATTACGGGTACTCTACCTTAATGCCAATTATGATTATTTATGACGGTAACGATCTTTCATTACAGATTGACCAATTTATAAGATGATTATTGAGTATGAATTATCAATTCCCTACAAAAACCTGAGGTTTTGGCCAATGATATTTTGCATTGTTGTACCGTTTACAGCCAATGACTGGGTAACTAAATCTCCAAGAGGTCGAGAGAATAGACGATGTCATCTTTAGAAACAACAGAGAGAAATCGTTTATCGCTATACAGTAGTTGTTGGATTGATAGAGAGTAGGTATACATAGCCATCTAGGTAAGTGTAAATGTAATATACAAAATAGCGGTCAGGTTCTCTCTAATTTCTACCTCATTTATCCGGTATTCTCTTTGAGAAGAGCATTATTTCACACGTGATATTTTTGATTGGTTGTCAATAACTTTTTTAATCCCGTGCTGTTAAGAAGACCCACCTCATTCGCAAAAATCTACGACAGTTTAATACATGGTCTACCTCAAACTAAATTCAATTCGGTTTCATATTGACAGATTTATTGAATTTGTTGTTGCGTCACGCGCTTCCTCGCCGTGGTGTGTGTGAGTGTAGTAGGAACGTTCTTTATTATGTAGTGAGCATAGAATTTTCTTAGTGCGGACACTTTCTTCAAATTTGTCCATATTGTGCTTTACCCTTCCCCAAACGGCAAAATTTTATGGTGACCCACCCTAAAAACTTACACTAGTGACAAAATAGAAGATATTTAAGATAGACTTTGTGTAAAATACGAGGTCCCATCAATAATTTCGAGAACTAAATCTACTACTCAAATACCCGTTAATGTATTTTCACGAAAATTGGTATGATGAAAGCTCATTCATTTTCCAATCGACTCATCTTATTGAAAAACAATGACGTCAAAGCAATATGACGTCATGGTAGAATTATGACGTCATGTCAATAGCGTTTGTAAAAATGACGTCATCTTGCATTTTTGAGCAACCCGTTATGATAAAGTTTTATGTATATCTCAATAATTCCTGTACTGACATCCGTGAAATTTGTACATTTATTGTATTAAAGAGACATATGTCTATCGAATAACGTTATTTGATGGCGGATACGACGCTTCAGAGAGGGTAGAGAGATAGGAAACAATGAGTGATTTTACTAGCTGAAAGGAGACTATAAAGCTAAAAAGAAGGCTTCTAAAGTCCTAGAATTTATTCTTGAAAATTTTAAATTAGGTGTTGAAAAAGTAGTAACACACTTTGATAATTTGTATGATACAGCTAAAGGCAGTGTGGCCATTAATCTCGGAATGAGCCGTGCATCGGCAAGATTGGTACCTCGCTGGCCGCTTCCTGGCCGAATGCGGCAGTGGGTCATAAGGTGTCGTAAATGATACCAAAGCTATAAGGAAGACCGCCATAACTTTGCGAATCTAATAAATACATGTGACGTGACATCTATGCATCATTTTGAGTCGAAAAGTAAAGAACAAATATCAACTTTGGAAGCATTTTTCTTCATTCTCACCCACAAAAACATTGATTTCCAGATGTGCCGGTGAGACAAATGTCATAATTTTCATCGATATTCGAGGAATCACACTGAAACATCTTATGTCTATATAAAGTCGAGTAGGTACTTATAATTTTGCAGCAGTAATCAAATCTTGCCTAACACCCGCTTTTATGAGACAGCGCGCAAATATTATAAGGTCCGGAATTCTGCCGCGCTACGACAGCGCGTTGCGCCATTGCTAACGCGTTAAAGTGACATTTCAGAATTTTCTGTCATAAATTTTACTTTTATTTTTATCTGAAAGAGCATATTTCCTTATGAAAAATCTGAAAATTTCAAGCCAAAATATTGCGCCGTTTACGAGAAATTTACATTTTTGTGTTAAAATTGGACAAAATGTTGTGGACAACAGTTCGGATTTATATGCAATTTATCGATTATGTCTCAACTTTAAATGCGTGTTTTTCGCTTATTGGCAACAACTTAAAAAAAACTAATAGTATTTATACTCATTAGAATAACCAATCTTGGCATCAAGACATACTTTAAAAAATTGAAATTGGAATGAAATGTCCCTTTAAAAAGGCCGGTATTGTGAAACTGGTTATAGAAATATTACCAAACCCTCTGCACCGCACAGATTATGCAATTAGGGACTTCTAGATATTTCCGAACCTTAGAAATAAACCACGTGGTGAAGATAATGAGTATAAAGAAGAGTTGGGGTGTGCCATTTACAAATGTTTGCGGGACATGTCACGTGACGGGCTACACGCGATGGTCAAGCGGTAGAATGAATGCAAACTGTTCAAGGGGTGTTTCTCTTATAAGAAATGTGTTATGTTTCTAAGTTTATCAGCGTATTTGTCTGATATAAGATTAGTTCTTGAAATTATTGATGGACCCTCGTATGGCGAAGAAAATATTTCAAGTTAAAAGAAGAAACTTCTTTTGTTTCAATGTTTTCCCAAGCCTTTTCTTATAGGGGCATCAAAACCAAGCCTTGTTTTGGGAAAGAGTTAAAGGACAGTGTCATTAGCGCTGTTCCAGGGAAGTCAGCTAAATGTGGTACAATTATGTACCAAACTTTCCGTCCTCGTGTTTTGAATGGAAAAATATGTCAGAGTGAGATAATATGTTGTAGGTAAAAATGAGCCAGGATCTGTTAAAAATGTCCCATATGGCATTTGAGAACAACATGGATCACCCACACAGTCTGATCAAGATACAAACAGCTTCTTCATTATTTGTAGCAACTGTTAGTTATCCCAATACCAAACGGCAACATTTCAGACTGATCCAGATTGAAAGATCTTGCAGACGACAATTTATTTCAATGCATGCATATTTTGGTCTTTTTGGGTAGAAAACTTTGTCGGCAATGAAAAAAATTGCTTGTCACAAGCAATTTCTTCATTTCCCACAATGTTTTCAAAGCAATTATCTTGTAGGGAGTGAAAAAGAATCATTGTGTGGGAATGGGTTTACAGTATAGGACCGTATGAGACTGGATTTGATTACTTGTTGATCTGGGGATATTGCTTTCTTAAATGCTACAGATCTTGGCTCATTTAAGGTAGACTACCCGTAATGTGGTCATTTTGAGATTCATAAAACAACGGATTTTTTCGAGCGTCGTCGTTGCGCATCCGAACTTATTCGGGCGCGGTCGTAAACATTCCGGCGATTGAAAGTTCCACCGCCGAATGCTTTCGACATCGCCCGAATAATTCCGACGTCGCACGAATCTCATTAGGGGTAGACTGCTTTAATATGAATCGAAGACGAAACTATAATAATTTAGTGGGTGAATATATGATCATAAATTGGTTTTATTGGATTATGAAAATGAGTAGTTAATGTTGACACGGCTAGGCCAGTCATTCAGCAGAGTATATCTATCATAAAGTGGATTCTGACGGGACATATTTCGGAACGAGGTGCAATTGTTTTGGTAAATATGTATTCGTTCATATTAATAACAAACAATAAATGAACCAAAACACTTAACGTGATACATGCTTTTTTCTCTCTGTAAATAAAGCGAGTTAATTCAACCGCACTTGTATGTATAACTAAAATATATTTTTTTAAAAAAAAAATCACGAAAAGGTTTACAGGTAGCTCTAAAACAAAATTGTAATGCTTATAGCAGGGAAAACAACGTTTGAAGCTTACCTTTATTTTCGATTTTCTGAAATTGCGAATTTTTTGCATGTTCAATCATCAGTTCTTTCAAATCTAAAACATAATTATTCGATGGGGACGAAATATAAAATGTAAGCGAAGATTACGAAATTTAATTGTGATGATTTAAATTGTATGTTGATTGTAAAATTGTGTGGTCTAGAAAAATGTTTATCAATTTCCCAAAGAGCAGAAATTAGGCATTTGCCCGTTCCGAGACTGCTGTCGAAGTCAAAATATGTATTATTTTTTGAAAAAAGATAAGATTTGTGTACACAATAATTATAATACAGGCGAATTTTTGTACATTCTATTACATTGAGGCAAAAACAGAGAATACTGGTTATCACCATTTTTTTCTTTTGTCCCGACGCATTTTCTTTCAGAGACGACAAAGCAATGTCTTGTTTTGGAAATGGTTTAAAGAGACATTTTTTTCACAATTTTTATTTATATACTGACTGACTTTAAAAACGCATCTTTGAAGTTCATCCGGCAATAATATGCAACATACATAATTTACTAAGTAGTATTATATATTAAACATTAGCTTGATATCTTCCCAACATTTCCTGAAAATTTCAGACAAAAATTCGATTAAATGGCTGAGAAATAGCCATCTAAAGAGAGGTGGTGTGAGGAATTTGACAGTTTTCTCTATTTAATAGCAAGTAATTCCGCTCTGAGTATGAAAAACGTTCCACAATCGTGACCTCGTTGACCCTAGAGTTGAAACAAAAGCCTTATTCGTTTGGGCTTGAATTATCTACCATATATTGCTGGAGAGTATTCAAAAGTTTTGGCGTCCGTTTTTCATCATGCCTTGGCCCAACGCACCTTGATCTGATGATGACTTTCTGTAAGTATCTGTCACGGGCATAGTCGCCAGTGGTGAAAACCACAATATCTTATTCATTAATTCACTGTTATGGCAAGAGTTTGTCATTAGCAACATTTTTGTATTACATTTGCAGTTGAAAACGTTGTTGTAAACCAATTACGAAATTGACGTTGACGTATGTTATTATCTTGACGTAAGCTCGTTACGGTTGATCAGGACGCTGATGCTCAGCAGCAATCGCTGTAGATTGGCTACGTTAATGTGAAATATCGTCGATTGGTTTACATTTAAACGTCTCGCCCGTTCTCGTTGACAAACACCCGCTTAGAATTAATTCAAACATTTGTGTGCGCTCAACGAACTTTGATATCTTGGCTTTCTTTTGTTTAATCAAATTGATTGAGAAATAAAAGTTACTCCTAACCAATTAGATATGGAATATGAAAACAAAAGTCCAGTTGGTCACCTAAGGTGTAGTTACGTAAACGTTATCCATAGCTTGCACGTCGACGTCGTGCGAAATAACGTGGTAACTGACTGCAATAAATTTTTATTGGATATCGTGTCTTATTGGTTGAAATATACATCAGAAGTACAAATTCGATCCTATTGACTTTAACTACGAAAATATTTTGAAAAATATGTGATGCGTTTTTAAAGTCAGTCAGTATATTTTCATCTGAAAGAGCATCTTTTCTTACGAAAATTCTGAAAATCAAGCCAAAATAACGCGCTGTTTACGAGGAATATATATATTAGCACCAAGACATACTTTCAAAAAATGAAATGGGAATGTGATGTCACCAGTCGAACTAAAGATAAGTTTACCCTTGGGAGGGGTTATAATTGACCAAACGCCAATCGACAGATCGCTCCGCCCAACTTAGAATTTAAGACAAACAATGGGGATGTGATCGTTAATAGGGAACGATTTTTATCCAGTTAATCGTGACGTAAATTCGGACAAACAAAATAGTATTTCGTAGGTGTTGTTATAAAATCTCGTAACTACGGCTTGATTTAAGCCGTAGTTACGAGATTTTATAACAACACCGACGGGTTATCAAATCATAACGGTAAACCTAGTCTATTGTTAGCACAAAATTCTTTGCCATTGGCATGTCGATTGTTTTGATAGTTAGTCGATAAATCGATACAAAACACGTGCAACGAAGAACAATTGGGGCATGACATTTTTCTGATCGTTCATAGGCTAATCGATGTTTTTTGATTGACAGTCGGCGTTTGGTCAATTGAAGGTCTCCAGTCTAGAAGACTTCAACCCTTCTCTAAATCAGTCATTATTTGGAAGCAGATGCGTTTTCTTCTTTGCATATTTTTCTTGCAATCTTTTTTCTACTATGGCCAGGTCTTGTTTCTGAAGGGGATATATTTCAAATCACGACAAAAGACTCTTGTTAATCCTTTAGTAAAAATAGGGAAGATAATGCAAACAATTTTAGTATATAGCATTAATCCATTTCAAACGATCTACATTTATACTGGTCAAAATTCATATAGCAAACGTAGACCACAAAATATAATTTAGGCCTATCATGCTAAAAGGCACCTTCTGAGGAGCGTGAAAAGTAGCGATCCTAGTCAGTCTGCACGTTCCGCACAGACTGACTAGGGTAAAAACATTTCACTGAAAGGTAATTTTGCTGGATCTAGATTTCCCTTTTTACGATATTTTAATTTTCTTTACACTTTGCCAAACGACAAAATTTCTGGTTGTCCAATTCGAAAGCTGCTACAAACGACAAAATGGATGTAAATCAATGTACAAGATAGGCAAGAAAACATTGAGACAAAAGGAAAAAGTGCTGATTATCAGCACTTTCTTCTTTTGCCTTAATGTTTCCTAAACCTCATCTATTAAGGACGTCAAAACCATGTCTTGTTTGGGATGGGAAAGGTTTAATGCTACATCTGGTTGATCTCTGCCGAGTCTGGTCAGTTGTCATAATTGTTTTTATTGACTCACCGTAAGGCCCCTTTTATGCTAAAAGTATGATTAATTTTTGACAGTCACATATTGATTTTATAAATATACTGAAGGAAACTTCTAACGCAAGATGCTTTTTTGCGTGCAAAATCTTTCTGCTTGAATTTTTGACAACAATATTTATTGCAATTGTTATCCCTACACATGCACTATAATTGTTCACTAAAAACTTGAGTGTCCTGTCATGCATCATTGCGCATGTGCGGTTGTGCACAAATATCCAATTTTGTGTTGCACGTGCAATTCGAACACCGATTTCAACCTTTATGTATGCAGCGATTTTGTTAAACGATAGCTGAGTTAAGTTACAATCATTTCTTCAAAGTTCCTCTTCACAATATGCCAAGATTGAGCACTGAAGTCAGAGTGCGCGCCATTGGAAAGCGCCAGGCGGGAATAACATTCGCAACTGTAGCCGTTTTGTTGTATTGTGCAATATCTACCGTCGGCAGACTTTGGCAAACGTTAAACACGTCCGGAAGACACACCATAATGAAATTCTGATTAGCTGATCAAAGCATTAAACAAAATACTGCACTATTAGTCCATACACCCCCACCCACCACGAAATGCCTTAGACCCTTTTTCTGCTCTTTCAGATCACATGGCTGATTTGCAAAGGTGGAGTAACTACTGGGGCACAAGAAATCAGACTAAAAACTCAATGTGATGCTGATACCTGGGGATCTCAAAATTGACTCCTTGTGTGTATTGGTGCTTTGGGCTGTGTGATACGGTGCATTTCAGTACTTTCATTATTGTCAGTGGCATTATAAAGAATTGGTCTTTGCATATGCCATTTTTGGTTACGAGTTATACAAACATAAATGAAATATACAACATTGAAGCTGGTTTTGCGTTGGAAGTTTCTTTCAGTATAGAATTGTGTGTCCGATATCATGAATTCATTGAGGGGAACGAAAAATATCTTTCTCTATTTAGAATGTTTCACATTCACTTTCTACCAGGGATATCAAATTAAGTTTTGTATTTGGAATGTATATTACTTTTAGCAAGGGTGGTGAATAATTTCAATTCTTTGTACTGATATTTACAAAATACTTTGTTAACAGATAAGATTTTAAACTCTAATTTTCCATAAGAAATTCCAAAAAATGCAACAAATTTATATGACAATAAAAAGTATTTGTCAAAAATAGAACCATGAAATTATGAGGGATCATTGATGATAAATGGGAAAATACTGATTGTTTTCCTCCTTTCGTTCCTGGTTTTGAATCGAATATGGGGCCGTTGATATACTGCTGTTAATACTATACTTTTAATAGGGACTATTAGAAGTAAATATATATAGTTGAAAGAATAAGCCAGGCCCCAGTTTCTCGAAAAAAAAAACTTAAGTACGTACTCATGTTCAAATCTGAGCACCGTGCTCAAAATGCACGAAATCCACGTGAACTTCAATCGAATACCCTTCAACGTTGGAGAGTATTCCTTTGAAGTTGAGTATGTTCTCATGAGCATAATATACTTAAGTTTTTTTCGAGAAACCGGGGCAAGGTCTTTAAAGGTATATAGTCAATCATTAAAAACACCTTTTTCTAGACATACGAAATGCATCAAATTATACGCACTTTTGAATACCCTTCACTTAAGTTGATTCACCGTGTCAGATTTCGAGATTATCTCTTTGTTTTTCGTTATTCTGTGCGATCATATCTATATCCATATCTATTTTTCGTCTGCAGTAGCTTTCAAAATGTACTTTTAATTTTGTTAAAATATTTAACCCTTTCCAAATCAATGCATTGTCTTGACACCGATTATATTGAAGGCTTTGGAAAACATTGAGGCAAGATAATTAAATGTCTCAATATTTTCTGCACTTTACTCTAAACAAATCCTTTTTCATTAACATCCATTCTATTGTATGTAGCAGTTTTCCAATTTTCACACGCTAAAATTGTGTGGTTTGGGAAAGGGTTAAAATGGTGTTCACTTGCAAAAGTTCAATTGCAACTTATCACGTTTCATGGAAAAATACGGTATTATATTCATTTTTTATTTTTTTCCCATAAAAAATGGAATTATTTTCCTTCTTATGCATGTTATTTAAGTAAAAGCTGTGGGAAAACATCAGGGTAAAATCAGAACATTCTCATCAAGGAAAATGTGTAGTTGTCTCCTTTTTCTCAAAATGGCGTATACTGCTTAATATTTTTGGATTGTCGTCATAAAACTAATTTGTTGTCTGCAACTCGATTGAGACGACTTGATGTTGTTTGTACTATGTGTTTTTTGAAACCGAGCATTCAAACAGGGTTGCTTCTTTTGTCGAGGTTTAACTCAAAATAATTCTTTTCCAAGCAAAGTCTTTTTTGTCCCTTATAGAATCTTTTATGTGAAAATGTTGAAGCAAAAGAAAAATATTTCCTCTGCTATGATATACATGAATTATATCTTTAACAACAGCAAATTTACCATTTGCAACAACATTCAACTGAACCAGTCTAAAATCGCTCCATTTGTGAAACAAGCATTAAGAACAAATTGAACGCGACTTTGACATTTTATTTCACCCTTTCGTTCCTTAAGCAATCTGATAGAATCATATTTAACATTCATTTACTACATGATCTGGACAGAGGACCTTTATGACGACTGTAAACAATTTGGATCCAGATCGGTCTGTGCATGTATGCAGTCTGATCAAAACAAATTAAACAAGGAATATGGATAATTATGCTATTTGATATAATTATTTCTGCTCTTTCATTTTTATTGGTGTAACTTGAGATTGTGTTTTCAGCGAAAGTAATGTCTTTGCCTATTAAGCTCGGATGGAAAAAAGTCATTAAATGAACTTTTAATATTATTTTTTGACATTTACGTGAATCGTTTCGTGACCTTATCGTTCTTAAGAAAATCAGAAAAGAATAGGCCTACAACATGACACTGCAAATGGAAACCTTTCCAAACACAGCAACACATTACTCTATAATTCCAAATTAAAAGCTGTCGAAGACGACAAAAGGATATTGATAAAGTTATAATTTACATACGTAAAGAAAAGAAGAAAATGCTGGTTATCAATTTTTTCTGGTTTTCTGATGACTAGCTTTTCTATAGGAATGCGTAGGAATGCGTGTAGGAATACCGATTTTTCTTGTAAATTCTGCTACTATTATCGCACAGTGACGACTATTGAAACACCTCAAGGTAAATGTTTTAAGTGGAAAACGTCGTTAACAATAGAGAAATTGCTTGTAAAAAGGAATTTCTTAATTTTCCACGACTTTTTTTTATCCCAGAAAGACCAAAAAGTACATTTACTTTCACTTGAAATTGTCGTCTGCAAGATCTTGAAATTTGGCTCAACTTTAAATTTTCCTTTTGGTAATGGGTTAATTTTCTTTCTCTTACTTTTCTGTCCTTTCTGTTCATAGGAAACTGTATTATAAATGACATACATAATCGCAATCATGTGTCAATCAGAAAAAACATGGACTTGCCAAAATTTATAAGTATTGCAGGCATAAAGGCCTTGTCACATACACAATTTCACGTCCACATCACGGCCGAAGCATGTCTAAAACAGGGGAACAGTGCAGTATAATTTTGGCCTTGATATGGATGTGGAATCATATGTGGCTGGGATTTTATACATGTTACAGTAAGCAAAGAAAAATTTTATATTCATACTTATTTTCTCTAATTTCCAGGCACAAATGGGTTGAAATGTAAACAGGTCTGTAAACCGTGCTTCACAACGTCCGAGCGATGATTCTTCAACTAAACATTCTATTTCTGCTGTTCGTCAATACAAGATCTCACGTCGATTATGTAGACAATAACGACAACTTCGTTTTGCCAGTAAGTCCAGAGAGAATAAATGTTGGACTACCAATTAGTTACATAAGACTAGAGAACACAGATGGTCATTTTGTAGACGATGACGAGGTTCCTAGACAAATCCCCGCCTACGATTCCGATTATCAAACAATTTACACCTTTCCGGGTGTGAACACACGTGACATTTTCGGTTTCCAAAATGGCGGTATTAACACGGAGCTTGAAAATGGTTTTCTTACCTACAAGACGAAGAGACGACCTGTGTCGAGGAAAAAAGAGGGTTCAGTCGATAGCATAAAGAATGTGCGGTTTGTTTCTCGATTCCAGAGTAAATATTTCCCTTATTCAAACATAGTCCGTCTGTCTACAGGTTGCACTGGTACCCTGCTTACCCCAAATCACGTGATTACCGCCGCGCACTGTGTTCACAATGGAAACCGATATAAACGGAACATAGACATGCTAAAAATAGAAGTTCCGGAACTGATCGGTTCACGGCTTTACTACGTGATGGAACTAAACGTGCCGATCATGTGGCGGAAGACGCAATCCTTTCCGGAAGTTGCGCGCGGTGCGTACGACTATGCCATATTGAAACTTAACTTGCCTGTGAGAGGAAGGGACCAATTTATGCATCTAAGTGTGCCTGACGTTACGACGTTAAATTCAGACTTGACGTTTGTAACGTTTAGTTCCAATAGAAACACTAGATTAATACAGTCAGTTTGTAATCCAGACGATAATCTACTTGTTATGAATGGTAACGTGTTATTGTCATCGTGTGAAGCTGTAAGCAAGGGCAGTTCCGGATCCGCCATATTTGTTGACACTGGAAAAAAGAATAAACGTTTTGTCGGAGTTCTTTCCAACTCTATAAAGACTGTTACGGGTAACAAGGAGTTTGAAGGCATTATGCTACTGACTGATCGTAAATGTTCCGATATTTGTACTATGATCTACCCCGAAGGAAACTTATACAACGTGTGTGATACGCCGCCATTAACGTTGTCCAACAAGGAAGATAAGGGGTACAAATCCTTGAAAAGTTTTGGCTGATGTGGGATAAAATACATTTTAACCCATTACCAAAAGGACAAAATTTGGACAATTCCAATTTCAAAGGTGTTGCAGACGACAATTTAAAGTGACATTTCACATTTTATTTCAATTTTTAAAAGTATATCTTGATGCAAAGATTGTTTATTCTAATGGGTAGAAATACTATCAGTTTATTGAAGTTGTTATTTATATGCGAAAAATATGCCTTTAAAAGTTGAGACAGAAATGACAAATTCTATAAAAATCTGAACTGTTGTCCACAACAATTTGTTCAATTTTAGCACAAAAATATATATTTCTCGTAAACGGTTCAATATTTTGACTTGAGATTTTCAGAATTTTCATAAGAAAAAATGCTCTTTCAGATAGAAAAAAAAGTAAAATTTGTGTAAAAATAATTGTGAAATGTCACTTTAAAATGAATAAAACTACATTTATCTTTATCAGTAGGAAACATTGTCGAAAATAAAGGAATAGTTTTTCTCAAACGATGTCTGATTTTTTTCGAGCGTCGTCGTTACGTGTCCGAACTAATTTGGGTGCGGCCGTTAACATTCGGCTGTGGAAAGTTCCACCGCCGAATGTTGTCGACCACGCCCGAATAATTCCGACGTCGAGCGAATCTCATTAGGGGTAGACTACCTTAAACCCTTTCGTAAACGAGCCGTTGATTTTGTCAGTCAGAAAACGGCCTACTCTGCTGTAGTCGTATAGAATGTTATTGCTATAAAATGTCGATCTGTTCATATGTTTGGCTTTATTTCTAGATATCGTTCGAAAATGTCGTAACTACAGATTGAATAATCTGTACTTACAGCGTTTTCGTACGTAGCTGGCAATAAAGTTTCATATCTTACTAAACACTGTCACAAACGACATAATTCTTCACCAATTTAGTCGGTGTAATTATGAGTGCTACACAAAATACATTTTTGGCGTCCAAAAGAAAGACATCTTGGAAAAATCAGAAAAAAGTCGAATATAACAAGGATGTTTTTCTTTTATTTATTTTTTTATACAAATGTCAGCTTATGCAGACTAAAATCAGTACAATTTTTGTTCGTGACATTCTGTCATGAAAATACGCTTACATTACGCTGGTGTTTGACATTCATGTCAAAAACATAAGGACGGAGTCCTGGAAAAAGTGCGTCTAATTTTATGATCAACAAAGATCCGATTCGACGGTTCTCTGTTCTATAAATACAATATGATCAGCATGCATTCTGCTTTCACATGGTCGTTATAGATTATAAATGATATACTAGATGTCAACATGGATCATGATCAGACTGTGTGGATATATAAGCTGATATTGATCAATGTTAATTCATGTTGATTTCAATGCAGTGCGACTCATTTCCAAGATTCTGGCTATATCAATAAATATACTATGAACAAAAAGTTTAAACTTTTTGTTCATAGTATATTTATTGATATAGCAAGTTATTGATTATTGATATAGCTACAGCAAGTTTTATTTTCTTTAGTATTTTTCTTTAAGAATGCAATTCCTTCAGACACATTACAAATACAAACCGATACAATAAAATGTTTGGTAACAAAAACGCCAAAACCAGTGAAGAAGTTCATTCAATAAAACAGCAAAACTGAGGGTAGAACATTGTTAGGGTCCTTACCTAAAAGTCACAAAAATGTCAGTATCTTGTGTGTCCCCCTAGAGCTCTGATAACAGCAACACACCTCCTTCTCATGCTTCGAATTAGATTCCTTACAGTTTGTATAGGTATCCGCTGCCATTCTTGATGCAAGGCCTGTTCCAGTTCACGTACGTTTGTGACGTCATGACGCCCACGGACTCGTCTTCCTAAAACGTCGCCTCCCTGTATAAACGGTACAACAACAGGCACTAACACTTCGTCACAGTATCTTGCTGCTGTCAGGGTCCCAGGAATAGTTATAAGGCGAGTCTTGCCTCGATAACAGATACCGCCCCAAACCATAACGCTTCCACCTCCGTATCGGTCGTGTGTTCTGACGTTAGCACGATCATAACGCTCACCTAATCGGCGCCATACACGCACTCTGCCATCAGAGAATGAAACGTTAAACCTCGACTCGTCACTGAAAAGAACTTGGTTCCATAGTTGTTGTGTCCAGCGTCTGTGTATTCGAGCCCATCGGAGACGTGTTGCACGATGACGGTGCGTTAACGGCAACCCAACAAAAGGACGACGCGCACGTAATCTAGCGCTACGAAGTCTATTCCGTACAGTATTTGCGGAAATCCTTATGCCCGTTGCAGTCTGGAGACGAGCAGCTATAACACTGCCAGACATGAACCGGTTTCGTCGTGACGTCGTGATGATGTAGCGGTCTTACCTTGGTGTCGTTTTTCGGGGTCTACCAGATCGCTGTCTGTCAGAGACACTTCCAGTCTGTTGAAATCTAGCCCCCAGACGACTGATTGTAGATTCATGTACGTTTAATCGTCTTGCAACCTCTCTAGCCTTCGTGCCTGCATCCAACAAACCAAGAGCATATTGACGTCGTTCTAACGTCAGTCCTGGACGGCGTCCCATGATAATCTTTGCGAATTATTGAAGCGGTTTACGTTATTCCAACACACAAACAAGGCTATGAAACGTGTTTGTTTAATTTATTCGGTCTCGAAGTGGTGCTGCACGTGCTATACGCACTAAACGCTTGATTGAATAACGCGGCGTAATGAAAGCACGCATTTGCGAATTAAGCGATACACGCAATCTCGGTCGTTTGGGTAACTTTGTGATGTATGAAAATCTTATGTGTGTTGAAGTTATTTTTCCTATTTCATAGT
Organism: Fragum sueziense; assembly: GCA_963680895.1. Taxonomy (NCBI): domain Eukaryota; kingdom Metazoa; phylum Mollusca; class Bivalvia; order Cardiida; family Cardiidae; genus Fragum; species Fragum sueziense. Next base: position 55,866,788 of record OY804597.1, on the reverse strand, counting down.
TTGAAAAACTTGCTAAACTTATTGTTTTCAGTATATATAGAATATAAACAAGGTGCTTCTTTTCCACGTGATCTAATGTCTGGCTCAGTAAAAACGATCTGGCAGAGCATCTCTAGCTATTAGCTAGTGATGCTGTGCCAGGTCATTTGTCATGAGCTAACATTTTTACTAAAATATTGCAACAATAAGGAACGATTTTATCAGTTAACCGTGACGTAATTTGGACAAACAATAGTATTTCGTAGGCGTTGTTATAAGATCTGGCCACTACGGCTTGAATCAAGCCATGGATACGACATTTTATAACCACCCACGGTTAATCAAAACATAATGGTAAACTCAGCCTATTTTTAGCACAAAAGTCATTGCCATTGTACGACGAGGAAGCACGTAACACAATAATTATGATAAATTTGCTGATGCGGTAGCTTTTTTTTTAAAATCACGTCATAAAAACGTTATTGACGAATTTGTTTAATCAACAAAATGAATGTAGACAAAGCCTTCATACGACCGAAAAGATGTTCGAGTGAGTAGACTTCCCATGTGGGACAACACTCGGATCACTTAGTTGTCCTGTCTGTGACTTGACCTTTTCCGAGAATCTGATATTCAAAAAAGTCTGGTAAAATTCCGATGAGTCTTAGACTGATAGTGGGGCGCATAACTCCGAAATTTTGGCACAATCGTTCACTTTGTGATACAAGCATCAAATTTGGTATGGTAAGTCTTTGAGGGCCACTGAATCAGGAAAAAGTGCTAGCCACCTGAAATTCGCATCCGGTGGCCATTTTCCAAGATGGCCGCCATTCTCATCAATGCATGTTCTATACTAAATAGAAAGGCATCCCAAATGGCGAGTTTCACCAAGAATTGTCTAACAAACCGTTACTAAATAGTCAATTTTGTAATGGATTAATAATAACGTGGCATTTGTACAACATGGCAGCCTTTTTTACCAAGATGGCCGCCATTTTACTCCAATAATGACTCTTTCTCCAAGGAAATCCTATTATTTATTATCGGGAATTTTCTTATATACATTTCCCGCGCATTCATTTTTGTAATCAATAAATTACATCGTTGGGTCTTTGCAACATGACCGCCATTTTTCCCAGATGGCCGCCAACATTTTCTAATATTTGTCGTTTCCCCAGCAAAATATCACTGTTTTTACCAAAAAAAGATCAACCCCTTTCTTTAAGAATCAACGAGCAAAACGGAATGAGATACATACTATATTGTTCTCGAAGAGCATATGTTTTGTTATTGAAATGGCGGCCACATTTGCTACTGTAATGCTTTTTCATCCCTTCTCAACTCCTTGTCCAAATCATTCAAACACATGTCTAAACGAATTGGCTCCATGCACACACGAAGAGGCTAGGCTGACACACGCATATTTGTACATGCCTGACACGCTGCACGGCAGTGCCTTAAATCTCTCACAATTGATCCTACTACAACTATGCTGACAGTCGCAAAACAACTATGTCTGTCTTCATGTCATTTTTTCACTGTTTGTCTCCATTCGTTTCTTTGTTGTGACAGCTTTGCCCGAGTCTAGCGGCCCATACACGATCAATGTCATTGACAATATTATTGAGTCATGATATTGACAATATTTTTCTAGCCACCCATACACTATCAATATTATTGACAATATTAATTTAGAGAACAATCAACCATGGGTTACATAACGGCAAAAAAATATTGAAGAAAATATTTTAGCGATCGCAGATATTCGTCAATAGTATTGACAATCCTTCAATATTGCCCATTCACGGTCAATATTATTGTCAATACCAAATATTGACAATAATATTGTCAATAATATTGATCGTGTATGGGCCGCTGTAATACTTTTCTTTCCAGTACTCCGTGTTTGTCTACTCGTCGTTCCAGCTTACTTTCAGTATGGATCTTAGGTGCCGCATTATGAAGGCGTGAAGCTTCTTCACATACCGTTTGTAGACCGTCCAGGATTCTGCTCCATACAAGAGAGTAGATACCACAACCGCTCTGTAGATCTTGCCTTTAACTTTCATGGAAACACGGTGGTTGTTCAACGACCTTCGACAGAATCTACCAAACGATACACTAGCCTTTGCCATTCTCTTTTGTATTTCAGCACCAATTCGGCCGTCCTTTGCAACTGTGCTTCCAAGGTAAGTGAATTTTTGTTCCGTCTTCCGTAATATCCACTTTTGGGTTTCTTGAGGAGTTTGTTTGGTAAAGAATCCCTGTTTTCTTTGTTGATCTTGAGGCAAAACTTCTTTGACGCATCCGAGAAGGCATTCAGAATGCGCTTAATTTCTTTTGAGGAGTGGACAAGTAGTGTACTGTCATTTGCAAATAACAGTTCTCTGATCAGTATGAGGGTGTTCTTGGTCTTTGCTTTGAACTGCGGTACATTAAAGAGATCAGCGTCTTGTCTCGATTAATGTAGACACCATCATCCATGCCTCGGAAAGCCTCTTACACCATTACTGACAGGAATATGGAAAAGATTGTTGGGGCCAACACACAACCTTTGCTCGACGTCATTGGTAACATCGAATGCATCTGAGGTGGCTAGTCCGTCACTGATGTTTACCTTCATCCCTGTGTGAAGAGATTCAATCATGGAAGTGAACTTCCCAGGGCATCCGTACTTCCTCAATAGTTTCCTCAGTCCTGCCCTTCCTACTACTAGTATCTCGAAGGCTTTTGTAAAGTCTACAAAGACCATGTACAATGACTTGTCCTGCTCTATGCACTTTCCTTGCAGCTGTCTGAGACTGAAGATCATATCAATGGTGCTCCTGTTGGACCGAAAACCACACTGTGATTCTGGTGTGACATGTCGCGACAGTCTGTCAAGAAGGATTCTGACAAAGGCCTTGCCAGCAATGGACAAGAGGGAGAATCCTCCGTAGTTCCCACAATCTTTCTTGTCACCCTTTTTGAAGATAGTTACAATTGTGGCATTCTTCCACTCTTGCGGAATTTAGCCCTCATCCAATGCCTTGCATGTCAATTCATGTCATATTAATTGTACAGTTTGACGAGCATACTGGATCCTCCATGTTTCCATACTTCTGCAGGAATTCCATCTCCACCTGGGTCTTTGCCATCTTTCAGACTCGCAATTGCTCTCTCCAACTGTATCATTGTGGGAGTCTCATCAAGGCAGGTGTTGATGTCACATTGGGGTACCCTGTCGAGTGCTCCAGGTTCGATTTCTCCAGGAACATTGAGGAGTCTCTGGAAGTGTTCGGTCCACCTTGTCAGTACTCTCTTGTTGTCTGAGAAAGTCTCCTGTCCATCTGCTGACTTAAGGTGTACAGGTCCTTTTGTCTGAGGTCCCCAGACTTCTGTCAGACCATTGTAGAATCCCTTTATACCGTTCCTGTCAGCAGCTCCTTGAAATTCCTCCGCTTTTTGTCTTACCAGTTCGTCTTAAGAGAGCGGGTGTGCTGCTGGAGTTGTCTGCAGGCATTCTTGTAAGCTGCAACTGTCGATCTGGTGACAATTGATGCAAATGACACAGATATAATCATCATATCCGTTTCCCAGATGTCTGAGCTCTACATGGTTGGTCTTGGGCAAATGTGGGTTAGATTTTATAAGGGAGAATACACTAGTTGGATTCCAATTTGTGGACTTTCTGTCTTGGGTCAACAATTATCGAAAGGTATTCCGTTTTCCATGATTTCACTGGCTGCGATGTGGTATGAGGTTTCAATGGCAAAGGATAGAAGAAATCAAGGCAAACATGGAATGTATTTAAAGACGTGTCTGATATTTTCCAAAGACTCAGTAAAGTAACATTATCAATTGCTGAATCTGACATGAGATTTTTAGAACAATTTGTTGTTTTGATGTATGATATGTTTAGTGAAACAAAATTTGTCGATAAAGCAAGACTAAACCTTTTTACCAAAAAGCAAAGGGCTTACGATCTTATACCCCCTTCTCATTACGTATTATAGGAGCATGTCAAACGGACTGCATACCAAGCTGGTCCGATTTGGGGACTGTATATCTCGACAACCAGATCATCAACGCACGTAGAAATGGGGATGGTCAAATTGGAAAGTTGCAGAGAGTTGACAAAGTGTGGTTGCAAAAATGCTTGCAGTGTACGGTGCAAATGCAAGAAAGCGGAGCATTTCTACACTGCACTCTGCAGCTGCGTCTATGAAATACCACCTGAAAATTAGATCCATGCATATACCTTCTTCGTTATTAGTCTGTTCACAAACACTACGCCTAACTTTTTTTTCTACATAACATCTCTCGTTATTGAGAGGCCTCATCTGGGATAAGGGGTAGTCTGCTTGTAACGGTACATACTGTGGATTCGAAGATCTGTTCTGACCAAATGCGAAATTAAATGGTTGCCATCTCGGGTTCACAAATATACCGAACTTGTTTTCTACATACCATCTCTCGTTATTAAGGGTCCCCATCTGGGGTATGGGGTAGTCTATTTGTAACGGTACAGGCTGTGGATTTAAAGACCTATTCTGCATAAAGGCGAAATTAAATGGTTGCCATCTCGGGTTCACAAACAATATACCTAACTTGTCGTCTACATACATCTCTCGTTGTTGAGGGGCCCCATCTGGGGTAAGTGATAGTCTGCTTGTAACGGTACAGGCTGTAGATTTAAAGATGATAGATAAATTCTGACCAAAAACGAATACACCAGATAAATGTTTTTTATCTGGTTGCCATCTTGGAAAAAAAAACTTGTTTTCTGCATACCATCTCTCGTTGTTGAGGGACCCCATCTGGGGAAAGGGATAGTCTACTTGTAACGGTACATAATATAGATTTAAATGGCTGTTCTGACCAGCAAAAACGAATACACCAGATATATTGGATGTTTGACTGGTTGTTATCTCGGGTCCACAAACACTATACCTAACTGTAATTCTACATACCATCTCTCTTTGTTGAGAGGCCTCATCTGAGGTGAGGGGTAGTCTATTTGTTATGGTAGATAATGTGGATCTAAAGAAATATTCTGACTAAAACTGATATACACTACACATTGGAGATCAAAAATGACAATCAATTAAAAGTGTTAAAATTTTGATTAACTGGGCTAAGTTGGCTGCCATCTCTTATTAAGTCAAATTTTATATTCGTTAATGGAATTAGAAAGTAAATAACTAATTAGTCGAAAAGAGCAGACGAAATAAAGGTTTCCATCGGAATATTTGTCATTTTCGTACGATAAAAACGAAATATCTAACAATTATGGCAGCCATGTGACTTTGGCTGCCATCTCACACACCAATATTGTCTTTCTACAACTTAAATTTATCCGTCTAAGGGTTTGAAATGAATAATCAAAGTTTCTATTAGTTTAAAAATGTCGTATCATTACATACTGAAGCTCCATGGTGCTCAGATGGCGGCCATCTCAGAAAATGGCCGCTATATTGAATTTCCGATGGCTAGCTCTTTTTTTCTGAAAATGTTGGCTTAAAACAATAATTCTGCCAAATTTCATGCTTGTATCACAATCTGAACGATTATATGAGTTATGCGCCCTACTATTAAACAAGATTACCATGTGAAACGCAATTGGGTCTTTTCGTAATTCCGGTAATACAGAGTTGTCGTTCCTGCGGGACGGTATGTTTACTTCCATTTGCCTGTAGGACAAGCGGCAACTTAAATATTTTCATCAAATCAATGAGTAATTAAATGAAAATGATTTTCATCGTAACTTAATAATGGAATCTAATAATACCTCTGCACCTTCCATGATTTTTAAACCATTCGGAGATCTATAACAAAAGAAATCTCCCATAATCCGGTGATAGGTCATCATTGAAAATAGTTTCCCCCGTGATGTGCCTCAAATCAGGCCAGTGTCGATTTGTGACGTCATGACTTTGCGTTACTTACTCTAGTAATATGACGTCACAGAAATAAAAAGAGGGGCAACTTTGGGAAAAAAGATACATGTATATACATACGCTGTGAGCGAGTTTTTCCAAACGAATATTTTGTAATTGTTTGCAAGAACATTCCGCTCCACACGGTTTTTCACTGTCGGAAAAAAATGATATCGAAAACAGAATAAGTGCATGTTAATTAAAGCACAGAAAATATTGAGGTAAGAGGCGATATTTCTGACTATCATCAAATTGCTTTTTTTCTCTCAATGTTTTTCCAAACAATCTACTGAGGTCAAATAGGGGACTCTAATATTACGTAGAATGTTTTAAAAAATGAAGAATTCGTTTTTAAATGTGCCAAAAAATATGGTCCTTTCCAAATTGTGTCATACTAATTGTCAGAATGATTCTGATTTTGCTATTTGTGGGCATCAAAACAAAGAACTGGTTAGGAAAGGGTTAATATAATAAACCAACATTTCAAATTTAATCCAAATTTGAAGCAGGCTGTAGAGTATGATACGTAGATCTACTGAGAAGAACAGTTTGGTGTAGATTGTAGAAAAAGAAACATTGAAGGAAAAGCAAAGTCAGCATGTTTTTGTTTTCTTTAAGAAAATGCTAGATTCTATTTCGTTCAAGTAGATATATATGTCGGAGGCCACATTGGAATCTAGGTTGATCCGGAATCGGCCTAGTCCAGATTGGAATTCTACTCTGGCCTAGTCCAAAGTGGAATTCTGATCTGGGCTAGTCCGATCTGGAATCGGCCTAGAAAATTTCTAGTCCAGATGAGAATTCCAATCTGGCTAGGCCAATCCAGAATTGGCCTAGACCAGATTGGGAATCTGTTCTTAACGTTAAGAACCACTTCTTTTTTTAACCAATTTGAATTTTATACACTTGTTTTGTTTTGAAAATAGTTGCAATAAGCCTTTTCTACTTTGACTTTTAAAAAAATCCTAAAATATTCAACAAACAATAATAATAGTCGTGCCCAAACCAGATGTAAAATTATGAAAATATCAAACAAATAATGACTATAGCCGTCCCGAAAATGTCAGAATGATTCTTCTTCAGATTTTTTTCCATCTATTTCTGCAATAGAGCTATAGGCCAAATCTTTGTATCTTGATGACTGGAGAATGGTAACAACAACACAAAATACCGACTTGAATGCTAAGATTAAGCCATATGTTTTCATTTCTTAATCTGCTGCTCAAGAAGGAAAATAAAAATGCAAACCAGTCAACTTTTTGTCACCTTTAATATGCAATCTTTTATATATGCAGTTCTGATAAGAAGTGATTAATTACATAAGTATATTGTGTTTTTGCTCAATATTGGGCTTGTTTTCTCAACCAGAATCAGATATTTTGCATTCTAAGACAACTTAACGTATTCTTTTGAAGTGAAATGTTACCAGACAACCTGTGATTGACCATATTATGTACTTTAAATTTTGTATCATCTGACCAGTGTCAGCCCAAATCTGAATCCTTGTTCAGTTTTAAATTGTTGCTTTGTCGCCCAAAATGTTCTAAAATTTCCAAAGCGGTTATATACTTTTTTTAAATTCTGAAGTAGAAGTGATGGAGTTTAATTGGACATACTCCCCCGACATAGCATGGAAAATGAATGGCTTTTCACTGTGGAAAAAAGAGTAAAATGGATTTTAAACAGGAAATTAAGTACGATCAGGCGATACAAGTCTTACTGTACTGTTGGACTCTGAGACGTGCAGGTAAACGCTTTACCTTTACTCAAATTACCAAGTTACGTGTGCATGTTATTTTGTGTCTTGTTAAACCCTTTCCCAAATGACACAACTTTCTGATTGTCCAAATGTTTGATTTTATTGGGGGTTATTCGCCGTTTTCAAATACTTTGGTCATATTGGGGCGGCTGGAGCACCTAACCGTGGGTTCCTGGTATTTCTCGCACCAGTGCAACCGCAATATCCAAACCGAGACTCCAGCTGCTCTCTCACATAGATGAATCACACCCATTGGTGAGAGAAATGACTTGCCAAATGTCAGAATGGATACTGGCCGGGCTGGGGTTCGAACTCGAGACCGCTGGATTGATAGACTCCGACTGAGTTATCGGGGCTCAGCGATTGTCCAAATGTAAAGTTGTTATTGATTGCAAAATTATGTCTTGTATCAATAAAACTGAAAATTTACAATGCACAAGCATTAAACATTTAGTGAAGGGAAGAAAATCCAGGCCATCATCATTTATTCACATTGCAAAATTATGTCTTATCAATAAAACTGAACGTTTACAATGCAAAAGCATTAAAACATTTAATGAAGAGAAGAAAACTCAGGCCATCATCATTTATTCACATTGTTCTGAAAAGCATTTTATTAGGGACGGTAGAACTAAGGCTTGTTGAGAAAAGAGTTAATTACCAAAAATTTTTTTACATTTGGATTAATTTCCTATGATATGTTCTCTCTTAAGAATATGTTAAAGTGTCCGCTGATTGGCAAAATTAAACTCTTGTGTCGAAAAAACACCTTCCTAGTAACCAAATGTCAAATTTTCTACAATTTTCAAACATTACAAGTGTTTTTATTTCGTCTTTTAAATTGGATATTTTGGTCTTTTCCGATCTTTACCGAAGAAAAAACGCTAAATTTCCGACTTGAAGTTATGTCGTCATACCGGCCACTTAATGACGTCATGGCGGGAAAACGGGATGTCATTGGTCATTTCCTGGAAAGCCTGAGATCTCTGAAAAACATAAATGTCCGACTTTTCTGTCATAAAGTGACTTCCCCAAACGATACTCAAAACACGGAAATCATCTTTAGTAAATTTTATAAAAAATGTTAAAACAGTCAAAGAATATGTCGTTAGTAAGTAAAGAAATGTGTCAAAGAACGGTTTTGTCTGTATTACTCTTACGATCGTGAAATGGATTAAAAAAACTGAGAATTCGCCATATGACAGAAAAGTCGCACACTTTATCTTTGTCAGACACCTCATGCTCTAGATTGGGGGCGGAGTCAAGCCATTGTACGACGTCAATCCTAGGCGATTTTACGGAAATTGCCGATGTTTATTTTCTAGAAAATCCTCTAAGTAACGACGTAAAGAAAAGCAAACAAAACTTAAAAAACAACGGAGTTTTGGCGGATCTTTTATAAAACACCTTAATTTAATTATTTTCTTCCAATATACGGTGAAATCAATTGCCTAGCTTGGTAGCCTTTAAAGAAAAATGACAAATAAAATCTAATATATATCACTGTAGAAAAACAAGCCATTGCTTTAAACTAATTTGTTCCCATCTTACAATTTTGTACTTAAAGTGACATTTCAGATTTTTTTGTCATAAATTTTACTTTTATTTTCATCTGAAAGAGCGTATTTCCTTATGAAAATTCTGAAAATTTCAAGCCAAAATATTGCGCCGTTTACGAGTAATTTATATTTTTGTGCTAAAATTGAACAGATTGTTGTGGACAACAGTTCGGATTTATATGCAATTTATCGATTATGTCTCGACTTTAAATGCATGTTTCTCGCTTATTGGCAATAACTTGAAAAAACTAATAGCATTTATACTCATTAGAATAACCAATCTATGCATCAAGACATACTTTAAAAAATTGAAATTGGAATGAAATGTCCCTTTAAATTCTCGCTATTTGTACTTGTTACTAGACTTTAAGGTATAAACACTAATTAAATATTTAGTTTATTGAATCAAACTTCAGCAATTTTAATATTTACAATTTTCCTTGTTTTTTTTATTTCAATTTTCGAACTGATTCCAAACTGGTCTAGGCAGATTCTAGATCGGCCTAGCCAGATTGGAATTCTATTCTGGCCTAGACCGATCCAGAATCTGCCTAGACCACACTAGAATTCTAATCTGGACTGGTCCAAACTAGAATTCCAGTTTGGCCTAGACCAATTCTGGATCGGCCTAGGCCGATTCCGGATTGGCCTAGATTCCAATCTGAACTCCGACATATACACGTAATTCATTGTTTGTTTGTTAAAGCGTTCCCAAACAAGGCCTGGTTTTGATAAATATTACTTAAGAGAAAATAGATCTACTTTGAGAAAAATTTTGGCAAAATTTAAGAGCATCCGGATAACCAGCATTTTCTCCTTCTGTCTCAATAGACTAGATCTACTTTGATATGTAAGAGTTTAGTGTGTTGTGACTATGTTGCGATGGGATTTCTCTTTCTTCTCTCCGCTGAGGTTCCTCTGTTGGAATCTCCCATCGATCTACGTGTTCCGGCTAATACTGTCTCTCAGACTCGGGTAGGCCTAGGCCATATACGATGTTTGGTTCTAATTCTTGCGACTTATTACACAAATCCAAGCTCGTCTTCATGTATTTGCCTCTTTCGATTAAGTTTGTGCAGTTCAAAATTTCCAATTCTATCCGCAAAATCATCAATGATTATGGCATTCATAAATGCAGTAGCGGTTCTTTCCCACTGATAGCCCTTATTATTGACACCGGAAGACGGCATACCGTCCCGCATAAACGACAACTCTGTCACGACGGAATTACGAAAATCCGGAATTGTCTCTGCGAGAATATTTTCATGGGCATATCCAAGTCCACTCCGTGTACGACTGGGCGTACAAAAAGAAATCAGTTTGGGAAAAAAATGAAAATGCCAAGAACTCAAAAAATGCAATAAATATGGACAACCCGTGTAAAGTGACATTCTTCGCTTTTGAGTCTACATGAGACATTTTAAGAAATACTGCATTTTAAACTACGCCTATCTTTTCACTCTATTTTTCCCTTTTTTGGCTATTTTTCCCTCTGATTTCCATTTTTTTTGGGGGGGGGGAGTTAGGGGGTCGCCATTTGGCCAACGGTTCGAGTATCAGTACATGTACAATACGCTACAAACTTGCATTTGATATTCTGTTTGCTTATATGTTGTTTTATGTTGTTGCTGTTTTATTTCTTTCTTTTACTAGTTTAATGGTTTGGGGGAAGCGTTTAGTTACTTGATTAGACAACACTGTGTTCAGATACTTTCTTTTCAAACTAGACCATTTCTACGTCCTCACTCCCACAAACAACCAAAAACAAAACCACTAAACAACAACAAAAAAAAAAAAAAAAAAAAAAAAAAAAAAACAAACACGCAAAAAACACACCACACAACACCAATAGCAACAACGTACTGATTACTAGCATTTCTGAATTTCTCCGAGTATTTTCCTAGCTATACTGCACTTATTAAACTTTTCCAATGTTACTTTTCCTACATTATGCAGCAGCTTCCAAATTAGAGCAGTTAGAAAAATAGCCTGGGAATAGGTTTTAGTTTAAAAATCTTAGTAAAAATCTTGATAGTAATTTCTGTTAAATCTTTCACGTGTATTTCTTTCTCCAAAACAACGTCTTGTTTTGACATCAATAGTCAACCAGACTTTGGAAAACTTTGAGAGAAACAAAAAATGCTTATACTCTCTGTATTTCTCATTTCCTTTCAATGCTTCCCATGATATATAGTGGTTTCTGCAACTATTTCTATCCGGCATGTTCTATAAATGTTTCCCAGTTCCGATAGCCGTCTCAAAATAGGGGTTGATCTTATCCCGTTAATAGTGACTTGATTTCGGACAAAGAATAATATTTTCGTAGGTGTTGTTGTAAAATCTCATTGATTCAAGCCGTAGTTACGATATTTTATAACAACGCTAACGGTTTATCTAAACATAACGGTAAACCCAGTCTATTTTAGCAAAAAAATCTTTCCTATTCGAAACAGTGCGACTACATGTATATGATCATTTTCTTTTATATTTTTTCATGAAAAAAAAAATCATTTTAGCTCCAAAATTTAAGATACGTCATTTTTAAAATGTATTTGTTTGAAACTCCTTTTGAGACCCCCAAAATCTTCAAGCCATAAGCGATTTAATCTTTTAACCCTTTTACGGTCTATTCTTTATTTTCTTTCAATATTTTCCAAAGAAAAACTTTACTCTACATGGAAACTATACATGGTTTCGAAAATAGTAAGAATGAGTTTTGCGAGAATATTGTAGGAAAGGAAGAAAATTCTGGTGATCCGCATAAAATATTGAGGAAAAAGAAGAAAATGCTGAAAATCAGCATTTCCGCCTTTTGTCTCAATTTTTTTTACTATATTATACACAACGCAATCTTTTTTTAGCATCCATTTTGTTGTCAACAAGAGCTTTTGAACTGATCCATCCTAAGATTCTGTTGTTTGGGAAAGGGTTTTTAAAACTTGGCAAAGGACTTATGAAAGCATTTAGAACAAGGAAAAAAACTTTTTTTCTTTCGATGCTTTCGTTGCTATAATGTACTTATTTCAAACATTGGTCATATCGGTTGCAATTGAATTTTAATTCATCAAAAAATTTGTCGTTTGGGAAAAGATTATACTTGAATTTGGTTAACCTTTTTCTAAACAAGACATACCTTTTTCGTTCCTTCTGGAAATTGCTTTGGAAAAATGAGAAAAAAATAAGAAATTGCTGATGATTAGCAATTCCTCCCTTTTTCTCAAAAGGGCCAATTTTGTCGTGATAAAATCGTTCATCTCGTTAGCACCTTTTCAGACCAATAATAACGGAATAGCCACTTTCTGTCGTCGGGGTCCAAAACAGGGTCTTTATGACTCGGGGAAACGAACAAAGTTATCTTATATTTTGGAGCTAAAATGAATTATCTTAATCATGGGTGCAAGAAAGGACTACCTTTACTTTTTGTTTATAATTTTGGTGCTGGATATCGATATTGTTTGCTAAGATCACGGTGGATAATCACGTGATACAAAATTTTAAGAAAATCTTCAATAATTTTGTAAATACTGGACCGATTTGAATTCGGGTTGAAGAAGAGAATGTAGACAGACGCTATGCATTATATAGATGCAGTGGATTTTTTTTTTAAAAATCAACTGATAAAAAAGTTATTGAATATCAACCAATAGTTTGGTTGATCTTCAATAACTTTTTTATCAGTTTATTTTTCAAAAATCCACCACGTCCAGGTTATTCCTGGCATTTTTCCACCTTCTCTGCTTTAAACCTAATTCAAATTGGTCAAGTATTGACAAAGTTATTGAAGATTATTTGAAATTCTAAGTCACGTGATTATACACCGCAATAAAGCTGAACTATTTTTATCATTCACCCACATCCACCAGAATAACTGTGGAACAAAGGGCGAGCACCCTTCCCCCATGATGATATTTACACAAATAGATTATCCCCCAGAATAACTGTGGGACAAAGGGCGAGCATCCATCCCCCATGATGATATTTACCCAAATAGATTATCCCCCAGAATAACTGTGGAACAAAGGGCGAGGACCCTTCCCCCATGATGATATTTACACAAATAGAGTATCCCCCAGAATAACTGTGGACCAAAGGGCGAGCATCCATCCCCCATAATGATATTTACACAAATAGATTATCCCCCAGAATAACTGTGGAACAAAGGGCGAGCATCCATCCCCCATAATGATATTTACACAAATAGATTATCCACCAGAATAACTGTGGAACAAAGGGCGAGCATCCATCCCCCATAATGATATTTACACAAACAGATTATCCACCAGAATAACTGTGGAACAAAGGGCGAGCATTCATCCCCCATAATGATATTTACCCAAATGGATTATCCACCAGAATAACTGTGGAACAAAGGGTGAGCACCCTTCCCCCATGATGATATTTACACAAATAGATTATCCACCAGAATAACTGTGGAACAAAGGGCGAGCATTCATCCCCCATAATGATATTTACCCAAATGGATTATCCACCAGAATAACTGTGGAACAAAGGGCGAGCATTCATCCCCCATAATGATATTTACCCAAATGGATTATCCACCAGAATAACTGTGGAACAAAGGGCGAGCACCCTTCCCCCATGATGATATTTACACAAATAGATTATCCACCAGAATAACTGTGGAACAAAGGGCGAGCATCCATCCCCCATGATGATATTTACACAAATAGATTATCCACCAGAATAACTGTGGAACAAAGGGCGAGCGTCCATCCCCCATGATGATATTTACACAAATAGATTATCCACCAGAATAACTGTGGAACAAAGGGCGAGCGTCCATCCCCCACAATGATATTTACACAAATAGATTATCCACCAGAATAACTGTGGAACAAAGGTCGAGTATCCATCCCCCATAATGATATTTACACAAATAGATTATCCCCCAGAATAACTGTTGAACAAAGGGAGAGCATCCATCCCCCATAATGATATTTACACAAATAGATTATCCACCAGAATAACTGTGGAACAAAGGGTGAGTATCAATCCCCCATAATGATATTTACACAAATAGATTATCCCCCAGAATAACTGTGGAACAAAGGGAGAGCATCCATCCCCCATAATGATATTTACACAAATAGATTATCCACCAAATTAACTGTGGAACAAAGGGAGAGCATCCATCCCCCATAATGATATTTACACAAATAGATTATCCACCAGAATAACTGTGGAACAAAGGGAGAGCATCCATCCCCCATGATGATATTTACACAAATAGATTATCCACCAGAATAACTGTGGAACAAAGGGCGAGCATCCATCCCCCATAATGATATTTACACAAATAGATTATCCACCAGAATAACTGTGGAACAAAGGGCGAGCATCCATCCCCATAATGATATTTACACAAATAGATTATCCCCCAGAATAACTGTGGAACAAAGGGAGAACATCCATCCCCCATAATGATATTTACCCAAATAGATTATCCACCAGAATAACTGTGGAACAAAGGGAGAGCATCCATCCCCCATAATGATATTTACCCAAATGGATTATCCCCCAGAATAACTGTGGAACAAAGGGCGAGCATCCATCCCCCATAATGATATTTACACAAATAGATTATCCACCAGAATAACTGTGGAACAAAGGGCGAGCACCCTTCCCCCATGATGATATTTACACAAATAGATTATCCACCAGAATAACTGTGGAACAAAGGGCGAGCACCCTTCCCCCATGATGATATTTACCCAAATAGATTATCCACCAGAATAACTGTGGAACAAAGGGCGAGCGTCCATCCCCCACAATGATATTTACACAAATAGATTATTTACCAGAATAACTGTGGAACAAAGGGCGAGCATCCATCCCCCATAATGATATTTACACAAATAGATTATCCACCAGAATAACTGAGGAACAAAGGGAGAGCATCCATCCCCCATAATGATATTTACCCAAATAGATTATCCACCAGAATAACTGTGGAACAAAGGGCGAGCATCCATTTCCCATAATAATATTTACCCAAATGGATTATCCACCAGAATAACTGTGGAACAAAGGGAGAGCATCCATCCCCCATGATGATATTTACACAAATAGATTATCCACCAGAATAACTGTGGAACAAAGGGAGAGCATCCATCCCCCATAATGATATTTACACAAATAGATTATCCACCAGAATAACTGTGGAACAAAGGGCGAGCATCCATCCCCCATAATGATATTTACCCAAATAGATTATCCACCAGAATAACTGTGGAACAAAGGGCGAGCATCCATCCCCCATAATGATATTTACACAAATAGATTATCCCCCAGAATAACTGTGGAACAAAGGGAGAGCATCCATCCCCCATAATGATATTCACCCAAATGGATTATCCACCAGAATAACTGTGGAACAAAGGGAGAGCATCCATCCCCCATGATGATATTTACACAAATAGATTATCCACCAGAATAACTGTGGAACAAAGGGCGAGCATCCATCCCCCATAATGATATTTACACAAATAGATTATCCACCAGAATAACTGTGGAACAAAGGGAGAGCATCCATCCCCCATGATGATATTTACACAAATGGATTATCCACCAGAATAACTGTGGAACAAAGGGCGAGCACCCTTCCCCCATGATGATATTTACATAAATAGATTATCCACCGGAATAACTGTGGAACAAAGGGTGAGCATCCATCCCCCATAATGATATTTACACAAATAGATTATCCACCAGAATAACTGTGGAACAAAGGGCGAGCATCCATCCCCCATAATGATATTTACACAAATAGATTATCCACCAGAATAACTGTGGAACAAAGGGCGAGCATCCATTCCCCATAATGATATTTACCCAAATGGATTATCCCCCAGAATAACTGTGGAACAAAGGGCGAGCATCCATCCCCCATAATGATATATACACAAATAGATTATCCACCAGAATAACTGTGGAACAAAGGGCGAGCACCCTTCCCCCATAATGATATTTACACAAATAGATTATCCACCAGAATAACTGTGGAACAAAGGGCGAGCATCCATCCCCCATAATGATATTTACCCAAATAGATTATCCACCAGAATAACTGTGGAACAAAGGGCGAGCATCCATCCCCCATAATGATATTTACACAAATAGATTATCCCCCAGAATAACTGTGGAACAAAGGGAGAGCATCCATCCCCCATAATGATATTTACCCAAATGGATTATCCACCAGAATAACTGTGGAACAAAGGGCGAGCATCCATCCCCCATAATGATATTTACCCAAATGGATTATCCCCCAGAATAACTGTGGAACAAAGGGCGAGCATCCATTCCCCATAATGATATTTACCCAAATGGATTATCCACCAGAATAACTGTGGAACAAAGGGAGAGCATCCATCCCCCATAATGATATTTACACAAATAGATTATCCACCAGAATAACTGTGGAACAAAGGGCGAGCATCCATCCCCCATGATGATATTTACACAAATAGATTATCCACCAGAATAACTGTGGAACAAAGGGCGAGCATCCATCCCCCATGATGATATTTACACAAATAGATTATCCACCAGAATAACTGTGGAACAAAGGGCGAGCATTCATCCCCCATGATGATATTTACACAAATAGATTATCCACCAGAATAACTTTGGAACAAAGGGAGAGCATCCATCCCCCATGATGATATTTACACAAATAGATTATCCACCAGAATAACTGTGGAACAAAGGGCGAGCATTCATCCCCCATGATGATATTTACACAAATAGATTATCCACCAGAATAACTGTGGAACAAAGGGCGAGCATCCATCCCCCATGATGATATTTACACAAATAGATTATCCACCAGAATAACTGTGGAACAAAGGGCGAGCATTCATCCCCCATGATGATATTTACACAAATAGATTATCCACCAGAATAACTGAGGAACAAAGGGAGAGCATCCATCCCCCATGATGATATTTACACAAATAGATTATCTTTATAGCTTTCCACATACAAAGCCCTAAAATTAAACTTTTTTTGTATACGTTTTGTTAAACGCCTGGTTGTAATTTGAATTTCAAGTATAAACGACTAGTACAATTCGACCTCCTTGTGAAAACATCGATAGACAAAAATACTAAGATGATAACCATCATCTCTCCCCTTTTTCTCAAATGAATGTTTTTCTTTCTTTTTTTCTTTATCGTGTTAAAAGAATTGGGCATCGTAAACTAACGATCAACATAATAGCCCTTTTCCTAACAATGTCTGGTGTCTGACATCATGCTAGAAAACTTTACCAAATATTGCATGAATCATGCGTATATGCTGATAACCACCATTATCACGGTGCATAATCACGTTATACATTTTTTCAGAAAATCTTCAATAATTTTGTAGATAATGGACCGATTTGAATTCGGTTTGAAGTAGGGAATGTGGACAGACGTCATGCACTAGACGGACGTTGTTGATTTTTAGAAAATCTACTGATAAAAAAGCTATTGAAGATAAACCAAAATTTTGGTTTATCTTCAATAACTTTTTTATCGGTTGATTTTCAAACAAAAAAAAATCCAACACGCCCAGCTTATTTCTGGCATTTTTTCACCTTCTCTGCTTCAAACCGAATTCAAATTGGTCAAGTATTGTTATGCGTTTTGTAACACATGTTTTGTCCACAACACAGAAGAGTTACCACTGTGAATGTTTGGCTTTTTGAGAGTAAAACTTTTAAGAAATCTTCAAGAGCGGGTCGAATGAATGAACGGAGACTTTGTCTGTAGGAATGCTGAAGTGTCAAACATCAACAGTAGTATGTCTTGTCGTAGAGTTCACAAGCTTGCAGTTCCGAGAAAACAAAAGGGAGACAACAAAGTAATATGTGTCTCATTATCGAGCCGTGTTATTTCCCTTACTCCATAACACAAATACGAATAAAAAGAAATACTGAGAGCCTTTACCAACTGCCAAAATTTGGATTGCTTCAATTTGAAAAAAAAATGCTTCATGGAACACAATTGGTGTTTGGGAAGATTCGATTTAGGTACAATATAGCCCAGAGTCGCTGTTTTCTGCGAAATGAACATTGATAAGATAGGATTTGCCTAATAAAACGCAGGTGTCATATACAAGCAAACGAAGAAAATGTTGGTCTTGATCGTTGCCTTCGTTTGTCTCAATGCTATATCCATGCCCTTTCTATTAGGGGCATCTAAACGCGCCCAATACTATTTATGTTCTTTTGGACAGCAGGAACTACAGTTTTCTTGAGGTTTGCTAAATGTATTGGTATGTCAGTGTAAACGTCATGACTAACCTTTCATGCGTTACCTCCTGTACCTGGTGACCATTATCACTGGTGGTGAACTAAAACAATTTTCGCTACAACAAGGTATAGATATTTTGAGTTTAAATGTGAGTTTATAGATTTTTTTTCTAATGACAAAGAATTTGTTCTACAAATAGACCGGGTTTACCGTTTTGTATTGACAAACTGTCGGTGTTGTTATAAAATCTCGTAACTACGTAGTTACGAGATTTTATAACAACACCGACGGAATACATCATTCGCGAAAAAACGTTCCTCGCTTTGGCTGAGTTCACCACCAGTGAAAACAGCAATACAAGCTCCGCACTAGCGGGAAAAAGAAAGAATACCCGTAATGTGGCCATTTTGAAATTCATAAAAAATCGGATTTTTTTCGAGCGTCGTCGTTACGTATCCGAACTTATTCGGGCGCGGTCGTAAACATTCGGTGGTGGAAAGTTCCACCGCCGAATGTTTTCGAGGTCGCCCGAATAATTCCGACGTCGCGCGAATCTCATTAGGGGTATACTACCCTTAACCTTATAGGCTTCGAAGTGTTTATGCGAAAGACAATGGTTATGTGGTGGAACATTTCGGAAAAGAGGGAATTCGGCTTGAGTTTCATTTTTACCACAAATTTGTTTTCGTCCAATTTTCAACCCGAAATTCTTGAAAGTCACGCCGTCGGTTGACAAACATGAAGACATTGGTTTGAAGGCATAGAAGCATTATGCGGATTGGTTAAACTGAATAGTTAATGAGACCACCTTAGTTTTTACTGCATGTGTTTTGCAGGGGAAATACGTCCATAAATAAAGATCAAATTTATGCGTAGTTTCATCAAGACCGGTGCTGTCATCTTGCATGTATTTGGCCCCGGGGATATGGTGATTAATCATTCAGTCTAAAATTGTTTTCCTCAACATATACATGTATTTGTTTGAACCATTCTAGATATTCCACCCTTTGTGACAAAGGACAATATCTTGTCATTGAAAGTTTTTCATTCAGCTCCATATATGTACAGATGACATATGTATAGTTTATATCTGAATTAAAGATAAAGAAAGCTTTTGTTTAACCCTCTCCCAATCAAAATGGCGTGGGAAAACATTGAGACAAAAGAAGAAACTGCTGATAATCATCAGTTTCTCCTTTGTCTCAATATTTTCCATGCTACATTGTATACTAATTTTATCTTTATCAACATCCGTTTTGTCGTCTGTTGCGGCTTTCAAATTGGAACATCCTAAAATTGTGTCGTTTGGGAAAGGGTTAACACAAAGAATAAACATAATAATCATCCTTTGATCGTCATATTTAGATCTAATATTTAATTATCAAGAACAATACAAAAGACAAAAAGTCACGTATTCAGTGTATCGACGATTTTCTTCAAAAACTTCGTAACTGCAATTTGCTCTAATCAGCAGTTACGAGGTTTTGAGAGACGAAAGGCGACGAAATTTTGTAAATGTCAGTAGTTCGAGAGTATTGGACATTTGCAGATTTTCACCCGGACTAGGTGATTCGTAGAGTGCCTTGGCGTACTTTTTTTTTATCATAAGCTCACATTTTCGTCAAAGATTCCGTAAGTACAGCAAAAATGTAGGGTTTTGAAGAGAATTGGCGATATATCGTCAATTTTCTTCAAAGTTCTACAGTTTGTTTGTTGTACTTAGGAAGTTTTTGAAGAAAATACACTCCTCAAAAGTTCTAATTGGCCACTTTTTCAACTCGTTTAATTAAAAAATGGCTCAAACATAAAATCTGAAATTTTGACAGTTATTTATTTATTTATTTAATAGAGATTTCGAATAAACAAATTATAACACCGATTGTTTTTATTTGTTCACAAATTTTTGGCGAAAAGCACGGTTTGGTCAAGCGTGCACGCAAAACACGTAAGCTAATCAAAACTCGAAAATGTAGACACACCATATCCTACACGGCCTAGAACCTAGGAAAAACAGAAAACATGACCAAAATCAAGTAATTCGAATACGCTAGAGAGCTTGGCATGATCGAACTTGGCAGGTCAAATATGGGGTTATGATGTCAATAAATTTTTCGACCATCCCTTCATTTAATCTTCTATTGTGGTTTCTGGTACCTTTAACAATAATTTTCATGTTGTTAAAGTTTTCAATCGTCTCCTGCGTGAATATGGCTGTTCCAGGAATTTCGAATGACCGGAAGTGGATAGGTTAATATGACGCCGACAAAGCCGATTAATATCGGCTACACTTTCTGTCCTTTAATTTTTTTATTCAACAGCAATTTTTATGGAAAACATTATCAGCGCAATTTGTACGACCGGTGGAAAATTGCCCATTTTCCAGTCACTTCCAAGCATATCTGGAAACCATTCTTGACAACGATACCATCCCTTTGTCACTATTCGATAGGTACCCGCCACATATTAGCTTCAAACCACATTCAACATATAACTTAGCAACATTTAACCATATCGGGCTAGGTTGAAGAGAATTCAGACAACAGCCCATGTAACACAGTATTTTGGACGATCTGAAACGTTTTATTCCGCTCATTAGTGAAGGAAAATCCTAAGGAAATACACCCTTATCTGTGAAAGGATCATCAGAATTCAATGACAATCCGTGATCAATGTTGCTTGGAATAAATACGTCATTGACCTCTGTTTGTGACTTTTCATTTGGAGGGGTGTTTATCTCATGCCACTGTTTTGATAATGTTCTGTAATTTGAAGCTATTGAAAGGTTTTTGTGTAAATTAAGAGAAATAAATAAGCCAGCTTATGATATCAAAATGATTACGTTTTAAACAAAGTTGACGCCTGTACTTCCCGAAATATGAGGTGGGTAATTAGAACTTTTGAGTTGTGTATGACCTCTTGAGAGGCATCCTTCTTGATTGTCCGTTTTCGAAATAACAACATATAACTGCAATGTCTTTTTGAGCTGTACAGTTTACCCATCACCCAGATGTAGTTGTGGATTCTTTGAGGAAGATGCTGATCATTATTTTTGTAAATGCCAACACTTTGTAGAACCACGTTTAACATTATTTCACTGTTTACGCCAATTTCATCCGCTTTCGATAAGATTATTGATGTTTGGGTCTGATACCCTGAATTTTAAAGAAAATTCTGTCATTTTCAACTTCGTCCAAAAGTTCATAAAAGAAACTAAAAGATTTGATGGATAATGCTTGGTAATAGCAAAGGTCAATACAACCCTAATCCTTTTCAAACACTGACTGACATAATCTCCGCCCCTGTAGAAAATGTGCAAGAATAAAATATGAGAAATTTTTATCAGTGACTTTATCTCTGTCAGCTGGCTCTATTTAGAACTGTCTGCTTGTTTTTGACAAAGACAGAACCAGCTGACAGAGACAGGGCTACTGATTTCTAAGACAATACTCTATCTGTTCCCGGTTTCTCGAAAAAAAACTCAAGTACATTCTCATGCTTACATCTGAGCACCGTGCGCAAATCGCACGAAATCCACGTGAATTTCAATCGAATACCCTTCAACGTTGGAGAGTATCCCTTTGAAGTTGAGCATGTTCTCATGAGAATATACTTAAGAGAGCCTGACACGAACCACCAAGCTTTTGTGGAAACTGAAAAAAAAATCCATTTTTATTTTTTGACTTTAAACTGACCACAGTAATGAAACTAGATATATGATGCCATTCGTTTTATTTGTTTATTTTTTTCTAATTTTTTGTTGCCATGGATACTGAGGAAATGAAATGATTTTTCACGATTTTGAAGTAGATTTTATTTACATTTTCAAATATGCAACATACTTTAATACCTTATATCATAATTCAATAACATATCAAATTTCACAAAAGAATGTTTTTAAAACTTTAAACCTTTATGAAAAACCGAATTTTAAGTAACAAAATATTTCATTCTGACATATAAAATAGGTAATCTTGAAAATAAAGTGACAAGATTAGTGATCTATAATGTGTGAAATTTCACCACTGAAACATTTCAAAGGTTTACATCATGCAGGTATGTTGCTATGGAGACCACAAAACACATATTCAGACTTTCTCGAATTTGAGAGAAAATAAACACTTGTATTGTGACGATTATTTTTTCAAAACTGCAACTAGATGAACGTGAAACACTTAGTTTTTTATATTGGGGAAAAGTATATTTACAAAAATCATCAATATGAATTTGAAGCATTTTTGGCAAAAATGTGGAAAAAATGCACGAAATATCGCGATTTTTTGGAAAATCATGAATATCAATACTGGACTCAAACTCAATCATATGTACAACTTTGAACTAATGTACTTCAATAACAATAATTAAACAAATAATTATGTTGAGAAACAAGTTATAACTACTTTCGCTTTACCATAGCAACCATTTTTATTCCTTAGCAAAATATGCAAACGTTGTTAACAAGCATTTTCTTCTATTTACCTAATCGTTTCAAAAACCTTTCTAGTAATTAACGTACAGCATAGCAAAGAAGGCCAACATTGGCAAAGTTTAAAAAAGCAGGACACAAATTCTAAATAATATAACACGTGTTTCCATGAATAATCTTATCTTACACACGTTTTTAAATCGTGCTGGGAACCAGCATGATTTATATTTACTGCAAATCCGACAGCCGGTATGTTGAAAAATACTGCAAACCTATCCTTATCTGCTTAGCAAATTCTTCGAGCCAAACTATGTGTTTTCAAGCACCGAAGAAACGGCCTTTTCAGTCACAATCTACAAACTTTTTTTTATCTTATTTACTTTTACGAACTAGACAGCCCTGGCGGTCTGGAAGCGCTCCACAGGCCTGATTGTTTGTCTTGTTGAATGCAATTTCAAAGGTTCAGGCTGCACAAACAAGCAAGCTGAAAATTTCAAGCAAGTAAGATCTTATGGTCAGAAAATTTCTGTGAAAGTTATTGTATTGATTAATTAATACTAATGGTTGTAAAAGTGAAAATAAAGCCGAAAATGGCAATTTTGTCGATTTCAAGGGCACCTAACTCATGATGTTAAGTTCAGATCAAGCTGAAAATTACACCCAGGCAAGATCTTATAGTCACCAATATTCTGTTCAAGTTTTGTCTTGATAAGTCAATATTTGTAGTTGCAAGAGTGAAAACAAAGTCAAAATAGAGCCGAAAATGGCAATTTTGTCAATTTCAAGGGAACATAACTCATGATGTAAAATTCAAATCAGGCTGAAAATCACATCAATGTAAGATCTTTTGGTCACCAACATTCTGTACAAGTATTGTCTTGATTAGTAAATATTTGTAGTTGATTGAGTGAAAACAAAGTCAAAATAAAGCCGAAAATGGCAATTTTGTCAATTTCAAGGGCACATAATTCATGATGTAAAAATCAGATCAAGCTGAAAAATATACCAAGGTAAGATCTTATAGTAACCAACATTCTGTACAAGTTTTGTCTTGATTGGTCAATATGTGTAGTTGCTAGAGCAAAAACAAAGTCAAAATAAAGCCGAAAATGGCAATTTTGTCAATTTCAAGGGTACATAATTCATGATGTAAAAATCAGATCAAGCTGAAAAATATACCAAGGTAAGATCTTATAGTAACCAACATTCTGTACAAGTTTTGTCTTGATTGGTCAATATGTGTAGTTGCTAGAGCAAAAACAAAGTCAAAATAAAGCCGAAAATGGCAATTTTGTAAATTTCAAGGGCACATAACTCATAATGTAAGATTCAGATCTAGCTGAAAATTACACCCATGCAAGATCTTATTGTAAACATCATTCTGTACAAGTTTTGTGTTGATTGGTCAATATTTGTAGTTGCTGGAGTGAAAACAAAGTCAAAATAAAGCCGAAAATGGCAATTTTGTCAGTTTCAAGGGCACATAACTCATGATGTAAAATTCAGATCAGGCTGAAAATTATACCTAGGCAAGATCTTATAGTCACCATCATTCTGTCCAAGTTTTGTCTTGGTTGGTCAATATTTGTAGTTGCTAGAGTGAAAATAAAGTCAAAACGGCCATTTTTGACATTCAAGGGCAGATAACTCCAGACTTTCTACTTCAATCAGAATTCTTTGAAGGAATCTGAGAGAGGGTCACCCAAGGATCATTCCTGTGAAGTTTGGTTGAAATCTGTCAGGTAGTTTTTGAGAAGAAGATTTTTAAAGGAAAAGTTTACGGACGGACGGACGCACGGACGGACGGACGGACGGACGCACGACGGACACAGCGCCATGACAATAGCCCGCTGGCCTGTCGGCCAGTGGAGCTAAAAATAAAGAAGAGGCTTATACAAAATTTGATGTAATTTTCGCTTTTAGTAATTACCAGTTAGTATTTTCAGTGTTTATAACAAGCTTTTCGGTTGAGTAAAGGAGTTAAACGTACAATAGGTTAACTGTATAATACATTTGTAGCAGTTACAATATTACTGCTCTGATTTTTCAACAAACCAATCAGTTGGACACATTACATTTTTCCCTTTATCCGCTGAGCACCGTGTTCGAGCCAAACTCTGTGTTTTCAAACACCGAAGAAACTGCTTTTTCAGTCACAATCTACAAACTTTTTTTTTATCTCACTTACTTTTGCGAAAAATAAAGAAGAGGCTAATTCAAACTTTGTTGTAATTTTCGCATTTAGTAATTACCAGTTAGTGTTTTCCGTGTTAACTTTTCGGTTGAGTAAAGGAGTTGAAACGTACAATAGGTTAACTGTATACTACATTTATTGCAGTTACAATATTACTGCTCTGATTTTTTTCTCTGTCATTTACAGTGGTAGGGCTGACAACCAATCAAATTTGTTATGATTATCACGTGGGTTAGCGCAGGACACTTACATTTTGCGTGTTATCCGCTGAGCTATGTGATAAAGGCAAACACCGCAGAAACTGCCTTTTCAGTCACAATCTACAATTTTTTTCTGTGCCATGCACTTTTGCGACAAATAAGGAATAGGATTATACAAAATTTCATGTAATTTTCGTTTTTTAGTAATTACCAATTAGTATTTTTAGTGTGTCTTTCAAGCTTTTCGGTTGAGTAAAGGAATCCAACTGTAAAATAGGTTAACTGTGTAATAAATTTGTAGCAGTTACAATATTACTGCTTTTTTGTTCTCGAACGGCCATTGAACTGACAACCCTAAAACACATTTTATCTTTCCCAAACGACAAGAATTTAGGGTCTTACAATTTGGAAGCTGCTACAGACTAAAAAAGGCATGTTGTTATAGATAGAATTTGTGTACAAGATAACACAGAAAATATTGAGACAAAAGGAGAAACTGCTGGTTATCAGCAGTTTCTTCTTTTGATTCAATATTTTCCCAAGCATTAATTTTCCATTAGGGACGTCAAAACCAGGCCCCGGTTTCTCGAAAAAAACTTAAGTACATTCTCATGAGAAGATGCTCAACTTCAAAGGGATACTCTCCAACGTTGAACGGTATTCGATTGAAGGTCATGTGGATTTCGTGCGATTTGAGCACGGTGCTCAGATTTGAGCATGAGAATGTACTTAAGTTTTTTCGAAAAACCGGGGCCAGGTCTTTTTATGATAGGGTTAAAAACCTCAACAATTTCCTGTCAAACTGGTCAAAGTTACATTCCATTCATTTCGGGATCACAAAAACATCTTGTTTTTACGTTGAGCCAATTATTGAGCTAAATTGAAGCAACTACAAATGAGCTAAGGCTCTGAAAAAAATAACAACATTGTGGCATTTTAGACAATGGTTGACCAACATAAGTTCTAAATGAGTGCAGCAATGATTATCACACAAGTAAACATTTAGAGTTTTATTTTCAGATACTGAAAATAAAACCTAAGAATATCAAGGATGAATAATTTGCTTATGCCAATCTTGATCTGGGTCCATCTGATCTGAAATGCCACACTGGTCCTATGTCTACACCCAACCCTACTGTATAGATTGTTCTGTTTATTGATAGATTAATGATTTAATATTGAGACAAATATTGATGCTAGGTTACTATATGTATACCCTTTCCTTAACAGTAAATTGAAATGCATCCATTCTCAAATGTTGGGTGTGATTGCAAGACAGATCATAAATCAAAGAAAAATTCTGATTATCTACATTTTATATTCTCTTTTTTCCTTCATGTTATCCAAGAATTAGCCAATCTTTTAAAATAAGGGTCGACTAAATTTGTCTTGTTCAGGAAAGGATTAAGTTTGTATTTTGTTAGTTTTTTTTTTAATATTTTGTTAACTTTTTCTTTACAAGTATAAAACAAATCAAAAAGTATTTTATGTTATTTTTTATGTTATCTTTTATCCATGTTACTCTTCAAAATCAAGATATATTGGTCTCTGGATTTTGTGATTCACAAGTAAAGCTTGTTATAGCAGCTCACAATAAATGAACTGGTAGACCAATTCTAGCTATTAACTATTAGCTAGAGATGCTCTGCCAGGTCATTATATGGTTGCATATTTGTTCACAAGAGATCACTGAGGGCTGGAAGTGTTGTTCTATGATAATAATCTCTTTTAAACATATCTTTTGGGCCGTGGCCTTGGCGCAGTTGATAACGCAACTGACTCAAGCCATACACTTAAAGACACTTCTAACGCAACACTTACCTTTTTGGTAGTAACTTGATATTTATCCAACCATTCTTTTTCAACTTTTCAACGAATTTAATTCATACATAATTGCATAATATCTGTTATTTTCATAAAGAAACATTGAGTAGAAATGATCAAATTTGCAGTGCATATAATATGACTTGAAAACAAAAAGTCGCAAAAAGGCTGTACGAGCTGATAAAGAAAATTCATGTTATTCAGGCCCGTATGAAGCAATTTCATATTGGGGTGGCTGAAGCCCCTGTGTTTGGATATTGGGGGGCTAAATTGGATTTTCCATACATTTTCAGTGTAAAATAAGGAAAATTTGGCATTTTGAGCAACAATATGGAGGCTAAGACCCCCCCCCCCCCCAGCCCCGACTGTTCCTACGGGCCTGTTATTAATGTAACAGCAGTAAAGTTTATGACTTTATGCTAACATTCTGTGTGTCCGTCATGAACCTAAATGACACGAAGATACACCCTTCTCATTGATAAAGCATAATTGATGGTGAATCTTTGCGGGATCATTCTCAACTGTTGCAGTTGTTGAAAATTTCTTGGGGCAAAAGGGCGAAAAGCTAATGTCTGGTAACAAATTCAATGATTTTGTGCAATGCTGACACGTACAAAACATTAAACAAAATAGGTGCAACTGAATTCTAGTATTGCATCGCACTTGATAGCATGTTATCAAATCTTATGAAGCAGTGATATGAGTTTTGAGCATGATTTGGTGACGCTGCTTTGATGCTATTGAATTCTGCAATTGCCTGGGGGTTTGTGACTTCATATTTGAGTCTTAGTGAAAAACCTAAATAAATTTTATGTTCGGATCAGTCGATTTACTTGAAACTTACAGAAAACATGTAAACGTAATTGATTGATATTTGCTGAAAATTTCATGAAATATACTGCATTATTTATTTAGTTATGATGAAAAATGTAACTGTTGCGTTGGAAGTGTCTTCAAGTGTAGTTATGAGATTTTATGGCAACACTTTCGAAATATTGATTGTTTGTCCGATATTGCGCCATGGTTAATTGGATAAAATCGTTCCATATTGTGTTCTATCTTTTTGCTCTCTTTTTCAGTCCACTGGACCAAGGCTTGATAATTTTGTTGAAATTTCTTGTGCAATTTTGGCATCTCTACTGTTACTGTGCCTAAAGCGGAGTTGGAAGCATGTCGGATAATCAATCTTAGTAGTACTGGGTTCAATCCCCGAGTTGAATAAAAAAAAGTGTGACACATCTCTCACAATTTAAGGGATATAATTCTGTAAACTACAGTTTGATGAGCTGACGATGTCCCTGAAAAGATATAGACGCGACGTCAGCTACTGGTACTCATAAGCGTAACACGACGTCAAAATCTTTTTACGTTTAACCGCTTTATATCATCTGTTGATCAGAAAGTTTTTGTCTACTAAAGATTGTTTATAACGAGAATTATATTCGGTTGAGAAGAGGAAGGTTTTGTTATTACGCAAAATCATCATTTATTCATTATGTAATACTTTTTCCTGGTATAACATCGTTCCGAAACTCCACAGAAATTCTAATGATGATATGTTACCGGTATTCCATTCCAATATTCATTTTAAATACCGCTCCAAAAGCTGGAATTACAAGTAGTTTTCAGTACATGTAGTTGTGACTGGATTTATCAGAAAATGAATGAATGAAAAAAAAAAAAAAAAAAAAAAAAAAAAAAAAGAAAACCCGAACATACAAACAAACAAAAACAAGAAAAAAGGGTGACTGACGTATTTCACTCGGAACTACCGGTATTATAAAGATCATGATTTTTATATGTAGACTTACATGATAGCAAAATTAAACAATACCAACAATATTTCAGTCTGATCAAAATTAAAAAATCTTCGGATGACTAAACTGTATTCTCACTTTTCCTGACTATGCATTTTAAGGTGCCCGTTCATCATTTTTTTTTTTTGAAAAACTTTGTGAGAAAAGGAGATGCCGGTTATCATAGATGTTTTCGTTTATTTAATGTGTTATAGCATTTTAAAGGGCACATTGTTTGTTTTTACTTGCTTGCCGGTCTTATCACTTATTTTGTCAATTGCACGAATTTTGAAATCGGACAAATATAAACATTTTAAGGCGGGGAAATGTAAATTCATAAAGAAACAACTTTAATAGACGAACATAAAAGTGAACGTGCAACGTCATAATATAACGTTACGTCGGAAAATCGGTGTGTTTTCGAAATCGCTTTCGACACAGTGTTTTTAATATTTTGAAAGCAAATCTAGCCGACACATCTTATCATTTTAACTAGATATTCAATAATGAATTTACTCGCATTCTGTATAACAACCATAGAAAAAATATGCAGGGTTTGATTTAAATTTTCAAGTTGAATCTCGAAAATTTTCTAAAATTTACTCCATTTTACGGCTTTTTACGTCGTTTTTCTTACACAATTAGACACAGGTATTCTTTAATTGTGAAATGAGTTGGGTATAGAATGACGCGAAATTCTACACATTAACTGCAAATTAAATTTACATTTATGTGATCTGAATCGGAATTTCATCAACAAATTTATTCAAGTCTGAATTCTTAGTTAAACGTAAATTTACATTTTCAAAACGTTGCAATTTTCGCATGCGGACATTTTTGTCATAACTTTTTCGAATACGCTTATTATTTGTTACTTTAACAATATTGCAAGTACTACACATCAAATGATAGCATATATAGAAATATGCATTTAGGTACGTATTTTCAAAGAAATTCTCCGTCGATAAACCACAACAGTCACAAAAGAAAATTTTCAATGTGAAGTTAAAAATGAAAATGAACGTCGGCGGACATTGTCAAAATTATCCGTTTCATTCAAAACTTTATTTTACCTCGCTCATAAGCATCAATTTTCATTTTACCTTTCGATAGAACAATTACGCACAAATAAGTTTTGAGAACTAATTTCTGATGGCTGCATTTTTCATGGCGAATTTTTGTCTTTCTCTCGATTTAATAAATTCTGTTTTACTAATGGGGACACATTTTGCGCTTTTCTCGAAAACTTTATAACTTTATAATAAAAGCTTTCTGTCTCGAAAAAATCACAACAACTCTAACGGGAAGAGTCATCGCAACTGTCTGCATGAAAATCTAACGTTTGCTGTTATCCGCGTTGGAATTAATCGATGTTTTATACGAGAATATGTAGCGCGTTGTTACGCGGGGACATCGTGAAATAACGTTGTTTTACAAATTCTGATTGCTCGGAAATGCTAGGAACAAAACGCTCGCGTTTTATTGTTAAACCATATGAATCCTTATTTTATAAGCTTCATTTTGATATATAACACAAAATGGTAATTTCCAATATAGGAGCTGTTACCGGTACTAATTCACCACGCACGGTCCATTTTCTGAATGAGTACCAGTAGTTGACGTTACGTCATAATGTTATGACAAAAAATCCAAATTTGAACCATTTTGATTGACGAACTATTACACTATCCCAGCCCTTGATGGTATCTGTGCTGCCCGCCGTCTTATGTCTACTTTCTCAGTTCTGGTTTGTTCAATTTATCAGTGATGCACGATTTACAGTGCTGACAGCACTTTGATTTTAAATTGTAACAAGTTACTTTTACACCTACCATGGCTTTCTACTGGTAATAAAGGTAAAGCCGACACGCGGACAATTCGCGTCACCAAAATGCATACAAAAGCGAGCTAAATCACTGTAAGATATTTACGTAATTTTCTCTCATTTAATTAAGAAACAAGAATAAAACTGAAGGAAAAAGGTCCGAGTGGTAATTATGAAGCACCGTATAATCATTAAGAAAGCTAAAAATAGTTCGAGATCCATAAAATCCCGGAAAATTGGGCGCCAAAGGACCAATTATAAAGAAGAGATTTCTAGCTGACCTACTTATGCTAATTGTATAGTCCTTTTACATGAATGTAATTTTAGAGAACACAGAAATTATGTCAATTAAGGTAGTCCACCCTCATGAGATTCACGGGTCGTCGGAATTATTCGGGCGACGCCGTAAACATTCGGCGTTAGAAGGTTCGGATACGTAACGAATGTTATTTACGACGTCGCATAAAAATTCAAACGTCGAGCGAAACTCATTAGGGGTTCACACCCCTTAGTCAATAATGTTGGGTTATAGAAAACCATGACAAAAAAAAAAGAGATGAAAATCAGTTTAGTTATGGTACGTAAACTACAGAGACAGAGCCAATAAAAAACAAACCAAAAAAAAAACAAAAACAAAAAAAAAAACAACACACAAACAAACAAAAAACAATACCCCCCCCCCCAAAAAAAAAAAAAAAAAAAAAAAAAAAAAAAAAAAAACAACAACAACAAAAAGACACACACACAAAAAACCCAACAATGTTGAATAGAATTGTTGAAGATTTACTGCAAGTGTTGCTGTTGTTGTTGTACATGGCAGATTTGAATTTGGTTGCAAATAGAGAGGTAAACAAATATAGGAGATTTTTGTGTGTGATTGATCTTTTAAACAAATGCTGGTTAAAAAGTTTTTGACCAGCAAATGATTTGTTTTGCTAGTCAAAAACTTGTTTGTCAGACGGCGTTTAAAAGATCAACATAATCAGAAAATCCCTGGCGTTTCGAGTTTTTTCGTCTTCTATGCCTCGAAACATTTATATATCCGTCACTCATTAACTTAATCATTAACAGAAGATTTTTATATGCAATTGATGTTTTTGTTGTGTCACGTGTTTCACGGTCGTGTCTATTACCATACTTGTCAAAACGTTTTGGGACGAATCAGAAATTAACCCTTTCCCAAACGACAAAATATATATTGGTTCCACTTCAAAAACTGCCACAAATGACAAAATGGATGTTATCAAAGATAGGATTTGAGTAAAATATGGCACAGAAAATATTGAGACAAAAGGAGAAACTGCTGGTTATCAGCAGTTTCTTCTTTTGCCTCAATGTTTTCCCGAGCCTACTCTATTATAGACGTCAAAAGCAGGTCTTGTTTGGGAAAGGGTTAAATAACAGCACTTACAGCATCTAAATATTCGCTCTTAATTGTCCATGTTCTACCTTACACTTTCCAAACGACAAAAATGGGCTTTTCCTGTTTGAAGCTTTTGCAGACGAAATGATATATAAAGATAAAGTTTGTGTAAAAATAGCACAGAAAATATTAAGGCAGAATAAGAAAATGCAGCATCATGATTTCATGTTTTTGTCTTTTCCAAAAGTCGTCAAATTCCAGTCCTGTGCTTAACTATGAATGATTTAGGAAACAGTTACGATTGGAATATGTGTTCAAGCAGAAACTGCCGAGTTTGCGGACTTTCTTGTATCCAATCACAATTCTCAAACCATATTCGTTAAATATCGCTATAAAGAGGTAATTGGCTAAATGTCTGTCACCCTTTCAAAGAAATTCCGAATTTTGACTTGTCTGATACAAATTTTAGCCGAGATCTGGAGAAAGATACTTCATAACATTTCGTAGATAATATTGCAAAACCCCATAACTCCAGCTTAAATCAAGCGGAAGTTACGAGGTTTTGCAATAACAGTGACGATTTGAGAATAACAGTGGTCCAGATCAGGCTGTTCTTACATGTACGCACGCTCTGATCAGGACCCATTTTATTTCTTAAATCTAGCTTTTTCATTGTCTGTAGAAGATGGTAGTATGGATCCCTACGTAAATACCTTCGACCACAGGTCAATCTGGAAAAATGCTTATCTCAAATCCCGGCTTTTGACGTATAGACGACTTCAAAAGTATAGTGAATAAAGAATATTTCATATTCCACTCGGGGCTATGTCATTTATACGCTATGAAATGGGTATTCTGTATGACAATGACATCACGTTTCAATTTGGCTCGTCCAAAATTGTATCATTTTGGAAATAGTTAAGAGAACTACTCCCAATAGAGGTCGGTACTCGTTGTTTCCGTGCTGTAACTCATTTTCTCTCCAAATTTTACAGAAAGGTAATTGGCAGATAATGAAAGACCATTAAACATGGGGAGAATTTCTGCGTTTGAAGCTGACCCATTTTTACAAGACGTTAGGCGACCGACAATGTCTGAATTAAAAAAAAAACCTTTTTCCAAATCGACTACTAGTATATCGCGGAGGCTAACCCACGTGACTTTTTGGAAACGTACACAGGCTCGCTTCAAGGTCGTTTTTTCTATTTTTCTGCTCATACTTCACAGAGTTTGATGAGATAACGTCCGCTGTACGCGTCTTTGACGGTACCATTTACTGTCCTTTCTGGATTTTTCAAACATTTAAACAAAATATCACACAACAGATGTGAACGTTACCGCTTTTCAGACCTCAGATTTTTTTAAGACAATAATTTTTAACAATTTTCAGGTTGATTGGGCAGAAAATGTGATGTCTAGAGTGCAACCAATGTTTTTCAGATACTTTGACCTAGTAGCCTAGTTTTTGACCCAAGAAGACTCATCTTCTCAGACATTTTATCAAGACAATTATTCTGACAAAATTTCAGGTTGACTGGACAAAAACTCTAAAGGTGATGTTTGAATGACGACGGACGATACTTGACGGACGCCGGACACAGCGGTATCACAATAACTCACCATGTGCACTTCTTGCTCAGATGAGCTAAAAAGTATATTCTTTGTAAGACCCAAGATTTTACAAAAGAATTGCACATCACTGTTGGATATCCACGTGATTTGCCTTCATTTTTGATTAAGAAACTAGAATAAAACTGGAGTAAGGGACCGAGCGGTAATTATAAAGCGCCATGTAATCATTAGGATAGTCTTACAAGCTAAAAATGTTCCAGATCTAAAAAAGAAACTTGGGAATAAGGGTCTAACGGGCCAATTATAGGGAAGAGTTTTCTTGATGACCTACTTGTGCTAATTGTATAGCTTTTGCCTAGGCGACTATACTAAAGACGGGTCCAATGTGAAAGGGGCTGCAGAAAACACCGCCAAGTAAGCAAACAAATGGCACAAAGGTTTGTTGTGCAATATAAACCATCAGTTTCTTCTTTTACTTAAATGACTCACCAGTTATTAACTCGCCAAATTTTCTAGTGGCATTTCCGGCCACATTTGGCTCCTCTCTTTGGGTATGACTTTTGGACCAAAAAGCTTAAGCTTTCTAATTTGTTGTTCAGTTATTTTTAGTGACGCTTAAAAGCGAAAAAGAAGAATGGCATGCTACGCTACAACCATTAACCTGTCTAATTTTGATTACATAGGCACGATACTCAACTACTATTTCGTAGGTGTTGTCGCATAACCTCGTAACTCCAGCTTGGTTAGAGCAGGAGTAACGCTGTTTTGCAATGACACCGACGTTCTGTCAACTGAAACAACGCTAAAATAGTACAAGTCTAAAATTTTATTCATATTCGAAATAACTATACAATTAGAACAAGTAGGTGTTCTAGAAAATTCTTCTTTATAATTGGTCCTTTGAAGCCCAATTTGCCGGGCATTTTTTCATCTCGAACCATTTTTAGCTTTCTAAGACGTTCTTAATTATTACATGGTGCTTCATATAATTTAAAATAACCTGTCCTTTTTTCCTCAAGTCCTCTTATGATAGTTTCTTAAGTAGAACAAGGGGAAGGTCCATGGACTATATCGTCGCTTTTCAACGAAAACCTCGTTGTTGAAACTTGTTTTAACCCTTTCCCAAACAAGACCTGGTTTTGACGTCCCTATTAGAAAAAGCTTGGGA
Organism: Fragum sueziense; assembly: GCA_963680895.1. NCBI lineage: Eukaryota > Metazoa > Mollusca > Bivalvia > Cardiida > Cardiidae > Fragum > Fragum sueziense. Next base: position 55,831,948 of record OY804597.1, on the reverse strand, counting down.
AAACATTGAAACAAAAGAAGAAACTGCTGATAACCAGCAGTTTCTCCTTTTGTCTCAATATTTTCTGTGCCATATCTTACACAAATCCTATCTTTAATAACTTCCAGTTAGTCACATGTGGCAGTTTTTGAAGTTGATCACCCTAAAATTTTGCCGTTTGGGAAAGGGTTAAGCAACAGTTACGAGAATTTGTTGAAAGGCATCGATTCAACAGAGATTTAGCTTGTTCCTATAGCAGATATGGCTTTTCCCTTTTCTATTGTAACGAAGCATTGGTTTGTAGGTTATTATAGTCCGTAAATATTGACCTAAACCTGTGGAATATGCAATGAATAATTGTGATGCGGAATAATCACTCTCCGACATATATTGACACGAGAAGCATGTGCAGAATACAAAGTCACAATGCTTATGGAAACTATAGACAGTTTGAGAAAACATTAAAACAAAAGAAAGAAATGTTAATGACAAGCCTTTCATCCTTTGTCTAAATATAATGTCCAATTATTTTTCTATTTTTGTACCAAAATGTGTTTGTTGTCAACATCTGATAACGATTTTGTCGTTTGAAGAAGCGTTTGAATTGGAACTATCTTACATTATTCGTTTGGGAAACTAGAAGAAGGTTAAAAATATTGAGATAAAAGAGCAAAAGCTGATAATACACTTTCTCTTCGTTTGACTCAACACCTTCTATTCTACGTTGTATCCTACTCTTGGCTCGTAAACAACCTTTTTAGTGAGCTGGGACTTCATGTCCGGGGAGCTAATGTCACGGCCCTAGTTTCGGCGTCGCGTCGCGTCTTCGCTTATTTTTTTAAAATCTGGTTTATATCTCAGACACTATTAGAGATACAGCCTTGATATACTCCTCACAAAAAGTTAAGCAACAAAGATGCTTTTCTTTCTCAAATGTGTTTTATCACATCTAATGATCTATGTTTTATACAATACAAAGTTGGGGTCTTATTACACAAATTACGTTAAATAATTGGGAAAATCATCAAACGATAACAAAGTTACAGATCCTCGAAAACCGTCCCGACGAAACAATGGTGCAAAACGTCACTCGCCAGCAGTTCAGAATGTGTAAAAAGTTGTTTTCCGGCCACTTCAGGCCATAATCGAGCATCAAGTACCTGGTATGACCCCTACGATGTTCAACACACGCCCGAACACACCTTGGCATCAAGCAGATTTGTCTGTGTAATGTCCGTTGTGGATTGATCCTCCATTCTGTCTGCAAGACCTGTTGCAGTTCATCCAGAGTCTGTGGGCGAACATGCTGACCATAGAGTCCTATGTATGTTCTATCGAATTAAGGTCTAGAGACGTAGCAGGCCAGTCTATATGTCTGATGTTGTTGGTCCACAGAACTTCAGTCACAATTCCAGAACGATAGGAACGGGCATTACCATCCATTAACATAGCAGTTGGGTCTGTTTACTGTGCCAGAAGGATGATAACAGGCGTGATGATCTCGTAAATGCACCTTACACCAGTCATTGAACCTCGTCTAATGACAACCAGCTCTGTTCTGTGATCAACACTGATACCTCTCTAGATCATCAAACTCCCACGTTCATGTTGGTCGTGTTCGGCGATGTTACAGTCGGCAAACCGTTCAGTACCGTTTCTCCACACACGTGTCATGCCATCATTAGAATCAAGACAGAATCTTGACGAGTCAGTTAAGAGTTAGTGACGCCAACGAGTGACCCTCAGTTTTGATGTTGATGTTTCAATATTAATCTGTGTCATCGATGTTTTGGGGGAAGTTGGATCCGTTGAAGTGGTATCCTGGACCTTGGACCTTCTGTGTGAAACGTGTTCCTCATGGTTTGGATTGAAAGTCGGTTTCCTGACATCCTCAGAAGGTCATTTTCCAGCGATCTGGCCGTTGTAAGCCAGTTCCTACGGACTAAGGTTGCAACATAACGGTCTTCACAAGGTGTTGTTACTCTTAGACGGCCTGAACGTGGTCTCTCTGACATCTGTCCAGTTTGATTGTATCGGGTTATTGCTCTTCAGTCAATACTGCGATGAAATTTAAAGTGAAATGCAGCAGCAGTCTTGGTTGCCCCACCCTGTAGCTTTCCAATAATTTGAACCACTTCAATTGGAGTCAAGTGACGTATTAGCATGATTCAAATGTTGATGACATCAAATTTGTCAAATTGACGCATTTTAAGCACATACGGAGCTAATGCCAAGTTTGAAATCCGTATATGCGACACATTTTGCATGCATGTTTTGGGGGTGAGTGTGTTCTAATCACGTGATAGCTGTTTTTGGAGACGATAACATTCAGTATTCTTTTAAGTGTGTTTAAGCATAGATATGGCTGTCCAAATAACAAATCTGTGCAAAAATTCTCGCGTGTATAAATAGAATATTGAGAGAATTACTTTTGTTGCTTAACTTTTTGTGAGGAGTATATTTCATCAACATTTTATCTACATAAATATTTTATCAGACCGGGCTGAAATCACGTGGAAAATCAGAAACATTGTCTTAATTAATCGGCCTGTCCCACCTTACCGAACATTCGTAGCGAATTTTAACCGGATGTCAAGTGTGAAATTCGCAGTGTTCGTTGTCATTTTATTCGGTGAACTTTGGTTTTCAACGATTGTGAACCGACCATACACCGAACACGTAACGAACTTGTAGCGACTGTGTCGAACAGCCAACGATGTTTCTCCGAAATATACCCCAATTCGTTCCCAAACATCAACGAACCCCTACCTTTTAAGTTACGAGTATAACATCATATTCGGAATGGCATCGTGAGGATCGATGTGTTTCGTTAGCGATTCGTTTGCCTTTTCGGTAAGATCGGTATATAAACGCACCTTCATCGGAGTGCAAACGTTTGCCCTTCGGTTCGATCATGACGAACATACCGACCGGGAATTCATCGGCGAATTATTACCGACAGCAAAACGAAAGCAGCGAATGTCAGACTTGCGCCTACCTATCCCTCTGAGAAACATTACCGAATTCATTCCGAAATTTAGATTCGCTGCATTCGTTGAAAAAGTTTGTGCATGCTAAAAAATTAATGGGGGGCGTCTGCGAACATCGCTGAATGTCGACGAAAATCACCGAAAACATACCGAACATAAACCGTTTCGGCAACGAACATTTAACGAATATGCCGATTTAAGTTCGGTTTGCATTCGGTGTAAAATTCGGTTAGGTGGGACAGGGCCATAACATTCGTCGTACATAACACCTTTCATATCTGACAAGTCTAATTTGAGTTGGCATTGGAAAGGACTATTAGCATAAATTTGCATAAATAGGTCATCAAGAAAACACTTCTCTACAAGTAGAATTTTGAAGCCTAAATTACGGGACTTTGTGGGTTTTGTTGTTGTTGTTGTTGTTGTTGTTGTTGTTGTTGTTGTTGTTGTTGTTGTTTAATCTCAACTCTTTTTAGCTTTCTAAAACTCTCTCTAATGACTAGATGATACCTCACATAACGTTGCACGTGTCAGCCTTATACTACGAAATATTGACGATCTACTTTTACGCATCACTTTATCAAGATTAGGATAAGACTACTACGCATTTTATATGCGCTGACATATTGAAAGAAATTCTAAGTAATTACTGTATACAATGTATGTACTATTTTGTCCTATTTTATCCAACTAGTTAGCATTTGTAGCCCTCCTGGATAGATAACGAACTTTCGCAATCCTTAGTTTCTCCCTTCTAAAACAGTTTGGGGGAAATAATAGGAAATGACGGTGTCCATAATAGCCTCCTTTTATCTCAATATTGTTCATGTTATATTGTACCCAAACCTTTTCTCTACTGTCATTCAACAATATTTTGCCGCTTGCAAAACGTTCAAAAGAACCAGGCTTAAGCATTCTCATTTGCTAAAGAGCTCCAAAATCAGCATAAGTACGTCATCTAGAAAATCCTACTTTATAATTGGACCTTTGGAGCCTAATTTGCGGGTCGTTTTTATCTCGAACCATTTTTAGCTTTCTAAGTATCTCCGTAATGAAGACACAGAGCTTAAAAATACCACTCGGTCCTTTTTCCTTCGGTTTTATTCTAGTTTCTTTATTAAATGTATGGATATCTAACGGCAATTAAGCTTTCTTTTGTAGGGCACTTTGAGTAAACCATTATTGTCGTGATTGTTTCGAGCTTCGTTTTGCTGGTTTCCTTTTGGCATGATACTAACCTTTATACAAGACATATGTGACCCGTCGCGCTAAAAGGGACCTTATCTGAACTTGAAAAAATCAAACTTTTACAAACTTGCCAGACCCAGCACAGGTCAACCGGATACTGTATGTGAAAAATGAACATATAGTAAGATGGGGAAAACATTTCGGATTTAGAAAATTACATACAAGTGAAAAGTGTCGGCCCTAGTCTGGCTGCGCGGACTGCGCAGACTGACTAGGGTCGATTTTTTTCACACATCCGATAAGGTCCCTTTTAGCGTGACAGGTCACATATTTATATTTCGCAAATAGCCTAACATAATACAAACGAGACTTATAACTTAAGCCTCGCTTTACGACCGGTCGTACATGCTCCTGCGTGCGGTCTGTGTCTAAAACTTAGGCATAGTTCGTGCGATGTACGCACGTGCAACGTACAATTTTGGTGGACGCAACCACGACGCAGACTGCACGTAGCAACGAATTGACCGGACAGTTCTTTAAGCATCTCTTACAAGTCGTCGTACGTCTTTATAAATCGTACGTTTGAAAACGTACGATCTTTGTTAACATACGATTTACAAAGACGCACGGCAGGTTGTAAGAGAGGCTTTAGTACACGCAAGTACACGAATTCCACAAAGAATGAAAGAAATTATGACTGGATTGTGTTAGGGACCAGTTTGGTCGTGTTATTTATGACAACAACAGTTAAAACTGCACCAGTGGTCCAGTTCAATACGCCGATTTTTTCGCTCAACATCCAACATATAAAATTGTTACCAGCATTGAGTATGAACCTTGGGCCATTCCATAAAAAAAGACCCAAAAATCCGACGAGGGGAAATCGGTATAGTATAATCGGCCACTGCGAACATTTCCCAAAAGTCATATGTGGTAGTCACCGTGTTTAAACAGTTTTAAAACGACTGCATATAGCCTATTGTGAATACACGAACTTTTCATCGATTAATGCTTCGTACAAATTAAGAAAAAATAATTGGCAAGAGGACAAAATACATGTACACAATCGTATAAAAATCTTACTCCTTAAACCGAAACTTTAGTTTTCTATATGTATTTTTGAATTACAAAAAAATATAACCGCGGCCTTAAACCCCCTCTGCATCCCTAGTGTATACACACTCCTGTATGTCAATTTATAAACTATTTATAAAACACCGTGAGAGTAAAAGTGTTTAAGGTAAGAAGGGCCTAATTAAAAACACCACTTTCTAGCCATACGAAATGCACCTAATTATACACACTTGTAAATACACTTCACATAAGTTGATTCACCATGCCAGATTTCAAGATTATGCTTCAAGAAGAAAATGATTTACAAATATAATTTTACTCTATATTCATATGCAAGGGAGGTAATTTTGAACATTTTTGTCAAATATTTCCATAAATATGCATTAATTCAAAATTCTAAACCGTACAAAATGCTTATGTTTATATTTGGAATTGGAAATGTAAAACAGTTTAGGAATTACTGGCACTTTTCAAATTTTGCCGATGGCTCTTTTGTGCTAATTAGGCCCTTCATACCTTAAGCCTAAATAAGGTCGAGTGTGTGACTTTTACCTGGCTCTTTTTTATAGGGCAAAACGACGCTAATTAATTCACGGTGGAGGTTGTGCATGGGATGGATAACAAATACGGACAAATTTGTCTCGCTTCAGGTAAGATATTGTACAACAATTTTCTTTTTTCTTTGTCAATTTTCGATGTACCCCGCTAAGCTCTTTCCTCAGACATATGACTTGTTTGTAGAATCTTTGTACTTTGTCCAAAAATTGATCCCTACCGACCAGTAAAACGACAAATAATTCTCCTTTACTTGTAGTCGGTTGTTATCGATTTTTGAGAAAAGTACTAGGATAAGAAATACATCTGAGAAAAGGGCTCAGTAAGGCGGGGTACTGTACATGCAACAAACCGCTTGAAAATTGACGCAGAAATAAGAAGGTAATTGCACAAATTCTTACATGAATCGTGGTTAATTTGGCCGTAGTTGTTACCATTTCGCATTCTGGTCGGTTGGGACAATACTTTGGAAAAAAGTACCAATAGTGTTCTAATGTGTCATTCATCCGATGAAAGAACTCAGTAAGACGGCGTACATGGCACAAACCTTTTGAAAGTTGACGCACATATACGGAAGTTATTACAAAATATCTTACCAGAATCGAGATTATTTTGTCGGTATTCGTTATCCATCCCATGATGCACAATCTCCACAGTGTAATTGTTACCAGTTATACTAGTGACATTGTGTAAATGATGACAGGTTGTAAAATTGAAGTTGTTTACAATTGTATTTTAATACGATTTGTGATATTTTGTGTGTTGTGATATAATGAGAGAATAAATGGTAAGTTGGCCGATCTGCACACTTTTTTACGTGCTACTTAAGACGATGAACGAACTTTTACTTTAGTCTGTATTGGCATGAATGGATTAAATATTCGATAAGCTACTTTCACCGAAAGGTTAGCACATATACACGGATGCTGGGGACCATTTAATCCTAGCTTTGGTCAGTTTAGCTGATTCAAAGGATGCATAAGCAGTTTTATTTTATTGAATTATATGTCCTAATTTTTAATAAAATGTCTGTTTTTTTAATTTCTTTTTCCTTAAAGAGCATATATTTCCCAATTTAGCCCTAACTTCGATCAGATATTTGTGACCTTTCAAATGACCCGAAACTAGATCTAGTTCAGCATGCTCGGAATTATGTTTGACCCTGGCATTATAATTATAATTTATGTTTCCAGTTACATGGGCTGGAACTCCTTTATTTTTTCACTCGATAGACCACAAACATTGATCCATTTAGACAAATGTTGCTCAAATGTTGAGGACCATGAGATTTCACATGACTGACTTTTGTCATGATCCTAGTGATAGATTATATTATATCAAATGACTTATTTTAATCCTCAAAAGAGAAATATCGTTCACAATGAAGTAAAATACAATTTAAACAAGTCTTTTGGAGTGTAGCGATTATGCGTCCAAAGGCCACTACAATGGTGAATGTATATGGTGTTGAATATGATTTCCAGTGGTCACACAATCCACTGGTTCCCGCCAAAAATATAGACCATGCGCGTTTACTTACCAAAGGTTATACGAAATGATATACACGATGATCAGGATCACACCGTTCATCCAGATACAAAAAACACGGATTGATCTTCCAAACGCGGATGTAAACAATTTTATTTTGAACGGCGGGAAAAAAGAGTGAGTATTTATTATAGTTAATTACAACGAATATCGGCTGAGTTGATTTTTGTGTGGCATACAATGAAAACGTACATAATTTTGCAAATGTTTACCTAAAATCCTGTCTCATAAAATCTGTTAGTAAGAGAAATATATGCTACTGATTCTGACTTTGATGCACGAAAAGAGAAAAATCTTGGTAAGAATGTCTGTAAATCATTATTAAAGCACATAATTATTGTCAAATTGATGTTTCACGGAGGATCGGGGATCGCTTCAAGTGTTTTCTTTACAAAAACCCATGAAAAAAGTATAGAAAAAGAACAAAAACTATTTGAAATTGGGTACTGTCAGTTGCTATGGTGCAACATACCACGGTGCAAATTCTCCAGCAGGTAAAACAAACTCGGACCATCGATACAACCGACATGGATAATAAAAACCAAAATTCCGGTCTTAGAGTCAATAGACGTTTGGTTTAAGACCAATTATAGCTTATTTTGGCTTACTAAACAAGGAATGTGGATGAGCACTTTCGACGGTAAAGACATTGGGAAAACATGTTTACATGTTTTATAAAGCGATAGGCGAATATCAGCTGCATATTAACAGATAAGTTGTCCGTGTCTTTGTTTTCATTCTTTAAATTCTAGGATTAAAACCCTCATGATAATCTTGTTTCATTGCAGTTTGATAGTGAGCTCCAAAAGGTTTTCATCTTTGATATGCAAACACCAACTCTATAACGCATGTCTGTCAATTATTACATGGAAACATACGGTATATGGGTGCATTTCTTTCATGAAGATATTGCAAATAATATTTATCATGATTGTCTCTCTCACTCTTAAGTGTGGATTGAAGTGAAAGTCTTTATGAAAGGTCCTCTACGACAGCATGTAAAACAAATTATGAATAGAATTGAACAGAGATTGCGTAGATTCAAGAACTAGTTACCATGCCTCTGGAAGACTTTGGTTGTGAAAATAAGGACTTACATTGACGCTTGATCCTGCACGTAAAAATAACAAAAACTAATAGCAACCTGGTATAATCTGACTGTTGATTCGGCTAGGTGTCGAGGCGGTGGGGTGGGGGCGAACCAGGCTTTCACAAGCGTGTTTGTCTCTGAACAAGATATTTTTAATTTCAATAGAACTGGTACCAAGGAAGCGTCGGCTCCTTCCTGACACGACTAAAGAATTGTTTACAACACAAACATACAAACAAATAAATACCTACAATAGTCCCAGCCGAAAATGACAGTGACATAGGCTAATGTTTACTGCTGCAAAACCAATCAATTCCTTTGATTTGCACCGTTACAAATACGAAAAGAGTTGATTGGTTGTTAAGTAGTAAACATTAGCCCACGAGACTTTATTTTCGGCCGGTACTATTGTATATAAAAATGTGTAGGTGTTTACAGAGGCGGATCCAGGATTTCTAAAGAGGGGGTTCAAATGTGGAAAAGGGGGGTTCGTCTGCCTCATTTTACTCAAAATATCTTGAAATTTCCCACGAAAATCATTTCGTTCCAGAGGGGGGAGGGGGGTCGAGCGAACCCCTTGAAAGCCTTCTAATTGCATTTTCTTCTTTTGCCTCAATATTTTCCAAAGCCACTGGTTTATATCGCTTCTCTGATTCTACGCAAAAATAATTATCAATAGAAACTTGGGATGGAGCTACGAGTACCGAGTTTATCATTCGATTAACCGTTGACTTTTATGTCGGTTAACCGGTTAACCGATAAGTCGAACTATCGTTTGGTACATAAGATAAAATGTATTAAGCGTGTGATGGCTTTGTAGATCGAAAGTAAATCACTTAGCGAGAAACGTCTTAAAAGTCCGTTTTCATTATCTCCAGTCACCCATATATCTACAACTTTCGAAGGATAGAACATTGGTGCAGTTTGGTATCATTAGCGTTAAAATGATTTCAGAATAAAGTGACATGTGACGTTAAAGGTTGCCATTCCAGGCCACCCCGAATTCAATCATACACATATCAAGTATATTTAAGTAAATAACCGACTATAAAAGTCAACAGGATGCGGTTATAGCACGTTTACTTTATAGAAACCAAGCATTTTCATTACATTTTAATTAGAAAACGTCATTTTAAGTGTTTTGCACTACAAAACCCGATTTTCGCATCCGAGTTCGTTTTACCCAAATTATGTGGATCATCCGTGTTGTGTGGTATCAACATCCGTGGTAAGTTGTACATTAAAGCAAACTAGGCTAATTTTTAAACATGACTTTAGACACCCAAACATTTTTTTCCAGTTTGATAAATGGTATATATTTATTTCAAAGATGTTGAAAACTTATTTTGTAGAGATATTTGCTCGAAACTGCAGCATCCTCAAGATAAACCATTTTGCATCAGCTCTGTACAAACACTTTTTATATAGCAGCAATTAAAAGGCTATATTATGTTGATGTTTTCTTGTGTATTCCCACATTGTTGTTTTTCACATCCGCGTTTGGAAGACCAATCCGTGTTGTTTGTATTTAGATGAACGGTGTGAGGATTGTTATATAACTGTGATGAGATTTACACGTGCTTCTCTATACTGACATGTTTTAAAGGTTTAAACTTTGTTTATAATCATTACATTTTATACCACGCCACCGCTGAACAACAAGTCTCTCTTACCCATGAACGAGTTCATTCCATTTATACTTCCGTAAATAAACATCAGTTTATTTTATCCAGTTAACAGTGACGTAATTTCGGACAAACAAATGGTACATTGTTGGCGTTGTTAAAAAATCTCGTAACTACGGTTTAATTCAAACCGTAGTTGCGAGACTTTATAACAACACCGACGGTTTATCAAAACATGACAGTTAAGTCGGTCTATTTTTAGCTCAATATTCTTTGCTATTGGGGCGCCACTACACTATGTTTTAGCATTTCATCTTAGGCCATCAGAATATTCGAACTATGACTTTTTGTTTGTAGTACGTTCATGTACCAAGGTGATCGATTAAGAGCCATTATGACCGTCTTGTTATCATACACATGTATTAAGTTGCAAACTTTTTGTGTCTTTACAGGTCGAAAGACAGTTGATGAGATCCTTTCCTTGCTTACTTACAAGTGGTCATATTGATAAGCGCTGCTCCCCTATTATCTAACGCTCGAGGATAACATTGCCACATAGAGTTAATAGTCAACAGGAAAATGTAATCATACGGAACTAGTGGCATCTAAATGTAGGAAAGGGACGCTTATCAAGGTGATGACTCTAAACGGCATAATTCATTACGAATTGGACATTTGTGGAAAGGGGTATACGCGAGCAAAAGATTTGATATGATACGGACACTCCTATGAAAAGACATATTCATAAGACTTGTTGGCATGATATTATGTTTCTTTAAATCAATGGAGCACATGTGTCATGAGTAAAAAAGAACTTTGACCATATACCGTAAAAAGCAACATAGTCATATGCATGAAGACCATAAAGATGTGGCTTTTTTTTGGAAAGTACGTCTCATACTCTTATTGTCTAGTACGACGCATGCATGATTCCTGTAAACAAAGTCATGGATTTGGAATTTATGGAAACGAACACTCACAAAGTATGTGAACAACCTTTACATCCAAGTGACAAACCCTACAAATGTAGCATTTGTGGAAAAGGGTTCAAAAGATCTTCTGATCTCAAGCAACACAGAAATACACATACTAGAGAGAAGCCATATAAATGTGACATTTGTGGAAAAGGATTTGCTCATGCTCCCAATTTATACACACACAAGCGTAAACAGTGTGATGGAACACCATATAAATGTGAAATCTGTGAAAAGGATTTAAAAAAGGTTGTCCAGTCTAACACAACATAAGAATATACATTCTGGTGAAAAGCCATATGTTTGTGGCATTTGTGGAAAAGGATTTGCTCATGCTCCCAATTTATACAGACACAAGCGTGAACACGGTGGTGGGACATCATATACATGTGACATTTGTGGAAAAGGGTTCAAAAGATCTTCTGGAATCAAGCAACACAGAAATACACATACTAGAGAGAAGCCATATAAATGTGACATTTGTGGAAAAGGATTTGCTCATGCCCCCAATTTATACACACACAAGCGTAAACAGTGTGATGGAACACCATAAAAAATTGAAATCTGTGAAAAGGAATTTAAAAGTTTTGCCAGTCTAACACAACATAAGAATATACATTCTGGTGAAAAGCCATATGTTTGTGGCATTTGTGGAAAAGAATTTGCGCGCGCCCAGAATTTATGTAGACACAAGCGTAAACATGGTGGTCAAAAAACCTAAAATGTGATCTATTCGTGAAAAGGATCATCTAAAAGAGTGCCTTATCTTACTCAACGCAAACTATTAATTCTTGCGAGAAATAACGTAAATATAATTGTGTCACTTGTGAAAAAAGTAGATTCTTCTAATTAATCAAGATACAAAGTTAAAGGGGGAATAACACTTAACATCTTGCAAATTTTCCGAGAACTTCGTACAAAAAAAAATAAATATATATTATTAAAATATGGTCTTTAAATTGCATATATGCCAAATCTTAGCTTTCTACCTTGTGTATTGGCTTAGATGTCGACGGATTTAAAACCCCATGATTTTTGTCCCGGGGATAATACAATAATGGAACATATGGGGTTTTAAATCCGTCGACATCCTAGCCAATACACAAGATAGAAAGTTAAGATTTGGCATAGATGCAATTTAAAGGCCATATTTTTATAATACATATTTATTTTGTACGAAGTTCCCGTATTTGCATGATTTTAAGTGCCATTCCCCCTTTAAACATACTGTTTTAAAACAAACAAAAAGGTAAAATTTGTGGATAAAAGTGTTCATTTCCCAGTCTATCGAAACTCACAAACTAGTACATGCATGGAGGTGAAAGAACTATTGATGTAACATTTTTAGAAAATAATTATGTCTATCAAACGACCCTAAATGAAACATTTATGGAAAGGGATTTGCATTACTTTCAAATTGGTATTTCTGAGATAGCGGACGTTTATACTCTGGTTAGGAACCATATAAATGTAACACCTGTAAACTATACCATGTTTATCAGATTTTTTTTTCATAATTATTATATAGATGTCAGAAAAGACAACGGATACACACTGGTAAAAAACGTTAAAGATAAAACATTTGTGTAAATGGATATACTAACACGCTCGTTTTAAGTAACTTGATTTATTTCACACAACAATTTATAAACTGACAAAAAATATATAAATGTGACATTAGTGGAAGGCAGATTTATTTGGCATAAACCATATACACGTATGTGGAATAAGACTTAATCCTGACGCTAATGTTCAACTCAGTTTCTGTTTCTATCGCCCATCGTTTACACGATGGATAATCACGTGACTAGTAATTTACGAACATCAGCAAGTGGATTTTTGAAACCCAGCTGATTAAAAAGTTATTGAAGTCCAATCAAAATTTTGGTTTATATTCAATAACTTTTTATCAGCTGCTTTTTTAAATATATACCATGTCCATCTAATGCGTGATGTCGGTCCGTCTTCTCTGGTTCAAACCGAATTCAAATCGGTCCAGTATTACCAAAATTATTGAAGAATTTCTGAAATTGTTGGCAGTAAATGGCATTTAATAATTCAAAAATAAATTTTCATTGGTTGAAACCATTATATACCGTTATTAATCTAAAAAAATATCGAATTTTTCCGAGAGTTCGATTTGATTGGATGATTATCATTGTTTGTATGAGTGACCGCAATGAGCGCGTGATCACAAAAGTGTGTACCAGACTTTTATTAGATAATAAAAGTAACAACAGTGACGTAGTTAATGACGTCACAATCCCGTTCGCGTTACATTTCTTTTCATAACATCATGAAATCATTTTCACGAATACTGTATTTTTCGTATTTCATAGTACATTGGCTTTCCGTTTAAAGTGGAAATGCATGGTTGCTATGGTAACAAGACTGTTGAAACATCAATTTACACTATTCGAAGCAGGCAGTTTTACAGTTCTTAAAACACTTTGATGTTTTCTTGTCGTTACAAATCATTAACCCATTACAACACATTGACACCTTTTGGACTTCCCAAAAGATTTAGGCTATTTTAAACATTGTGAAAAGTTAAGAAATTGCTTGAAACAATCAATTTCTTCATTTCCCACAATGTTTTCTATCAGAAAAGACAAAGAATTAAATTTCATGCACTTAAAATTGTCGTCTGCGATATCTTTGAATTTGGTCAACTGGTAATGACTTAAAGACAGCCACCCTTGTTGAACGTTTGTCAAAAAAATTGAAAAAAATAGCCCCAGACCGATTTTAATGAAAGAACACGGGACCAAAATTTTTAAACAGATTTTTAATAGAATAACTAAAGCTTGCATATTATTGGGCCCCTTCCACTGCTCTTATGTCGAAGGATATGTCGGAGATACTTTGTTTTCCCAGAAAAAGTACATTTCAAAGAGTGTGAATTTACGGCGACATTGTCTGAAGTAAATCGACCATCGGGTTCATTATTTATTAATTACACGCTAGGTGGGGTAAGGAGTGTTCTAGATCGAGAAATATCTAATTACAGCATTTCTAACTACCTGCTACACACTTTATCAAACAAGATCTGGTTTTGACGTCCCTAAAAGAAAAGTCTTAGGAATACATTGAGACAAAAACCAAGAAAATACTAATAATCTACATTTTCTCTTTTTGCGACGGTACTTGCTGTGATACGAGAAATGTTGTACAAAAAATCAATTTTCATCAATACAGTCATGTTTTGTTGTCTCCATCAGCTTTAGATCCTGAACACCCTAATATTTTGTCGATTTGGGCACGGAGTAACTTAAGAAACAATTTTTAAATCTTAAAATTGACTAATATTTTGAAAGCTGCGACAGACGACACAATAAATATTTGTACAGACATTTTGCTGTAAATGTCCAAAAACCTGCATGAGTTGTTTTAAATTGGCATACAAGTTCGTACTTTGAAAATCACAGAAATCGACATTCGATGTTTTGTACTAACACCGACGATTTCTTTGTTTGTCTTATTTTTTTCCAAACTTACATAGTAAAAGTTGCCAGTCGTGTTTAAAAATGCCATTGATACTTTTTGACGTCCACAAGAAAAGTGATTTGGAAAACATTGTCGAAATTGAAGAAATTACAATGTACTTGGAACAAACAAAATCTTCATTTCCAACAATGAGTTCTTTTCAGAAAGTCAAACTTGTAAAAAAGAAATCATTCAAATGAAATTGTAATCTGCAACATATAAGAATTTTGTCAAGTCTAAAAAATCCGTCTGGTGATGGTTAAAATGCGTCGCCAGCGAAAGGTTTCAAGAAGTTCCGCCTTGTGACCCATTGGCTATCCTGCCTAGAACATATAAAGCAATTATTCACAGTTTCTGCATGCGAATGACGCAAGTAAGAGGGTCAGTGCAAAATAGCTGTAAATACAGGCCATTATTATCAGCAGTTTCTTCTTTTGTCTCAATGTTTTCTTAAGCCATTTCTAATAGAGACGTGAAAACCAGGTCTTGTTTGGGAAAGGGTTAATGCCATTTTCAAAACGTCCCTCACCAGTACTCGCACCTAACATGTGGGTCAATGAGGAACAAAGGATAACCTCCGCTAACTCGGAACCACTTGAAGCCGATGCTCTACCATTTAACCACGGACACCACGATCTTGTTTGGGAATGAATGGGCTGAATCATTTGAAACCAACACTGGTCAATATGAGCTTTTGTCTGGGTAAATATTGATTATAGTCGATGATTATGTGCAAGTGTTAATACAGGTACAGGAATTAGATAGAGTCTGTATAGTAGATTCTACGTGAAATAAACATTCAAATGCGCGCAGAATCTACTATACAGACTCTATTTGACTTAAGGTATCCGAACCCTCAAAAACGCCAAACAGTCAGAGGCGAAATTTCAAAAGTGCACATTATTCCTAAACTGTGTTACATTTCCATTCCAAATACAAACATAAGCGTTTTGTACGGTTTAGAATTTTGAATAAATGCATACTTATGGACATATTTGACACAATGTTAAAAATTACCTCCCTTGCATATGAATATAGAGTACAATAATATTTGTAATTTTTTTTCTTCTTGAAGCATAATCTTGAATTCCGGCACGGTGAATCAACTTAAGTGAAGTGTATTTACAAGTGTGTGAAATTTGATGCATTTCGTACGGCTAGAAAGTGTAGATTTTTTCAGGGTCTGTAAACCTTAATGTTCGCTAGCGGTTCATCGAAGACTGGGCGTGGGTATGTATAGACGTTACATAAACTAGCCGGCAGCCCGTTTATGCGAAACAGAGCGGCGAAATTTTTAAATAAACTGCAATTCCATTGGTCCAAAAAGTAGGTCGAACACTAAGTAATAAAAGACACCAGAGTGGATCAGACATTGGGACAGTGTTGAGAGACTGATTTGGATCCGTGATGGTCTTAAAAGTCCATAAATGCCATTGTCAAGATATTGATCCATTCTTTTTAGATATACACTAGTTTTGCACTGAACCAAGGCATTAATTGTTCGTGCTAACAACCCGCTAATAGCTCGAGCCTCGCTCTGGCTTGTTGAGAAAAGAACCAGAATATTCGAGATCTTTCAAGATTTGCGTTCTGAATATTCAGAGAGGGCATTTTGGGTGTTTGTTTTTTCCGAACTTGGCGAATAAGATCTACGTGTATGTCATTACTTGTACACATTTATACACAGACGATAAAGTGTTTTGAATTCTCGAGATCTGTTTTCGAATGTTCGAGATTTTTCCAACTTTGTTAGTGGACTCACCAGTTGTCGGCGGCCATATTGGATGCTGCGTTTAGTCAAGATCTTACTGCGTAAGTAAATATATCATATCAATCTAGAAGACAAAACTAATTTTCAAAATTCCATAAAATATACAAATTACAAATATAGATTTAGTTGAATCTCATTGTGTCTAAGTCGACGGCAATACCTCCTTATCAATAACGTTAGAAATATTTAAATATAGCAGAGAAAGGGAAATAAACTCAAAGGTTGAAACGATACTAAATTTTAGTGGCTAAATTTATTTCAAAACAGTATTTTTAAAACACTTTGTAATTTAATTGGTGAAAACGAAACCAAATTTTTAACAGTAATTTGACTTAACTGATGTCGGGATAACGGATATCAGATATATGGAATTTCGAGAAAGGAAATGCGGTCATTTTGGGTGATGGGTTTTGTTTGTTCGTACTTTTGAGTAGAGCTACACATCGCAGGGTTAGGATTGAAACGTAATTTTATGTTGTATTTCAGCTCACGAGCATTGCTATTTTTTGCTGCTTCTGTGAAAGTTTTCATCTTCCTTTCATGATTTTTATCAAGATCACTGCATCTAGTCCGCTTTAACAGCCTCTGTGAGATTATATTTCTCCTTTTTCACCGATACTTTCTAAGCGGTGATGAACGTAATAAATTGTTGATTCATTTAAATTTGTGATTTATTTTGTTTCTTGAAAATGCTTGCAGCTATGAAGGGTCTACAATGTTTTAGAGAAGGAAATTTTAGCGTTTGATATACTCAGTGTTCTCCCCAGCCAAATAAGCCGTATCGACCCCACTACAGCTTCATCTAAATCAGTGTTATTCTCCTACAGCTTCAAAAGCACCCACAGATTAATTTGTTCAAAATGGTCACCAAATTGAGGAATTTGAGTCATTTCATGTCAAAAACTGATAAATTAAGGTATTTTATACAATAAATATGCATAAAAACATTATGGGAAAAGAAGAAATTGCTCATTGCAATTTCTTCTTTTCCCATTATGTTTTTATTCTCAATTATTTGCACAAACAGTATAAGCTTCAACGATACTGCCACTACAGCTTCAAATTATTCTGGGGGAGAACCCTGAATTACTGATCTCTTAATCGCTGAGTTTAGTCTGTTTAACCCTATCCAAAACAAAACCTGGTTTTAACGTCCTCAATAGAAACGTATTGGGGAAACATTTAGGAAAAAGAAGAAAATGATGGCGACCAGCATTTTGTACTTTTTCCTCAATATTTTCTGAACTACGTTGTTCACAAAATGCATCCTTATCAACGTCATTTTTTTTTTTGTCTGCAGATGCTTTAGATTTTGAACAGTTTAATTTATTCATTTAGAAAATGGTTTACCCTTTTCAATGGCAAATTTCAGACCAGTAGCCTACAAAACGAAAAGAAGATCCAGACAGCAGAATGGATGTTACTAAATTTTACACGTGAGATAGCAAATAAAGGAGAAAATGGTGGTTTTCAGCACCTTTGCTTTTTCTTTCATTGACTTGCATTTTATTCTTTTCTTCCATTGATTGACGTCAAAGACGGGGATGGTTTCGAAAAAGTTCACCCTTTCCCAAACAAGGCATGGTTTTACATTTTTAGAATTGTGAGGGTTTTGGGAAAAAATTGCGAATAAAGAAGAAATTACTAACAATCAGTGATTTTAGCCTACTTTCTGCTTAAATGCCATCAATCATTTTGTCGTGTTCCGATCTTTTCAAATTAAACTGGTATACAATTTCGCCAATTGGGAAATGGTAAAAACGGTCTCCAAGAACTAGTTAATCAATACTTACGCAGGTGCCCGAACCTTTGGCATTTTAAAGTAGGTCGCCAGTATAAAAGATTAGAAGGTACTGGCAAAAGCGATCTTTTGGCATTTCGTCGTTTTCAACGAAAACCTCGTAACTGCAGCTTTAGACAACCTGCAGTTACGAAGGTTTTGTTTAAAAGCATTGATTTGATTCAGTCGTGTTTTAAGATCTGTGGCTTAACGTTGTTTTGTAATGATCCGAACAGCCATAAACTTGATAAATGTAGACTGCGCATTGGAAAAAAAAATAAGAAAAAAGAGAGGAAAATACTGACAACCAGCCATTTCTACATTCGTCTCAATATTTCTGTAGTGTATTGTACTCGAATCCCATATATATTAGCATTTTTTTTGTCTACAACAACTTATTTGATCAGTTTAAATTTAACTGTTTGGAACGGAATAATTCTTCAAGTTGTTAACTCTTTCCAAATTAAGCAGTATTTTTGATGTACCAAATATAGAGCCTGCAAAAACGTTGAAAGGAAAACAAAGAGAATGCTTTATTTTGCTGAGCTTCTCTTTCTCTCTTTTTTCCCTTAATTTTTCATACTTTGATGTGCAGTTTTTCCATATCCGATAGTGTTAGCTTTGTTGTTTGGCGACAATTTTCAATTTTCGCTAGGTCTGAAAACTGTTTGAATTTTGCCCATTTTCGTTTGCGGCGGCCGATTTCTTTCCCGATTAATTTTCTAAGAAAAAAAATGAGTTTGATTGACAGTATTAAATGTTCTTAGAATCAAAGTGGGTCATGATCATTTGCCATTTTCAATGAAGTGACATTCCACAGATATTTTTTCGTATTTTACTTTTATTCTAATCTGAAAGAGCATTATGTTCTTAATGGAAATTCTGAATATTTCAAGCCGAAGCCGAAGTCGGAGTCAGGGGGCGTCAGCCGACGCCTTCACAGGCACAACGAAACGGCGACTTCCATGCTTCTCAGCCCTCTATCAATGTTTGTATTTCGGATCCAACTAGGTTGTCTTTGCTCGTCCTCGCGTGTGTCTCCCATGTTTTGGCTGCCATAAGATCAGATTGCTGGCAGCTAGCTCAGAGTGACGAACACAGTGGCCGGCTAACTGCACATGGTGCAGTCATATTTTGACTGTTAGTTTTGACCGGTTACCGTACAGGTCAACATGTCTCAATTTGTCCTCCCACTTGACCTTGAGAACCATGCGCAGCACGTACGTGTACACTTAAAGACACTTCCAACGCAACACTTTCATTTTTCATCATAACTAAATAAACAATGCAGTATATTTGATGAAATTTTCAGCAAATACCAATCAATTACGTTTACATGTTTTCTGTAAGTTTCAAGAAAATCGACTGATCCGAACATAAAAAATATTTAGGTTTTTCACTAAGACTCAAATATGAAAAGTCACAAAACCCCAGGCAATTGCAGAATTCAATAGCATCAAAGCAGCGTCACCGAATCATGCTCAAAACTCATATCACTGCTTCATAAGATTTGATAACATGCTTTCATGTGCGATGCAATACTAGAATTCAGTCGCACCTATTTTGTTTAATGTTTTGTACGTGTCAGCATTGCACAAAATCATTGAATTTGTTACCAGACATTAGCTTTTCGCCCTTTTGCCCCAAGAAATTTTCAACAACTGCAACAGGAACTTAATAGGGATGAGTTGAGAATGATCCCGCAAAGATTCACCATCAATTATGCTTTATCAATGAGAAGGGTGTGTCTTCGTGTCATTTAGGTTCATGACGGACACACAGAATGTTAGCATAAAGTCATAAACTTTACTGCTGTTACATTAATAACAGGCCCGTAGGAACAGTCGGTGCTAAGGGGGTCTTAGCCTCCATAATGTTGCTCAAAATGCCAAATTTTCCTTATTTTACACTGAAAATGTATAGAAAATCCAATTTAGCCCCCCAATATCCAAACACAGTGGCTTCAGCCACCCCAATATTAAATTGCTTCATACGGGCCTGACTAACATGAATTTTCTTTATCAGCTCGCACAGCTTTTTTGCGACTTTTTGTTTTCAAGTCATATTATATGCACTGCAAATTTGATCATTTCTACTCAATGTTTCTTCATGAAAATTACAGATATTATGCAATTGTGAATGCATTAAATCTGTTGAAATTTTGATAAAGAATGGTTGGTTAAATATCAAGTTATTACCAAAAAGGTAAGTGTTGCGTTAGAAGTGTCTTTAAGTGTATACTCCATCTAAGGCCCGTTCCTCATTAGTCTGGTTCCCGCCTCTAATACACTACGTTATAAAGAGTCTGGTAATGCCTGGCAAACTGGGTTCATTGATTGGTTAGTATACACAACCGATGAAACGTCTCGACCAATCAGAGCCGCTCGTTGACGACCATGTATACGGCCTCGGAGATTAGCTATTACCGTACCTATATTCATAGTAGATTTCAGGTACTGGAACCAGACTAGTTCCTCATGTACAGCCAGCGCCCAGCACTCACAACCATAGAAAGCGACACACTCTACTGCTGAGACAAAGATTCGCATTCAATATAATTATAGTCCAAGTCCTATTCCCAAACCTTTTCTACATTTTACGGAGAGCATTCCATGGAATGCCGAAGTATTTCACCGTTCACGAGAAATATATTATAATAGTTTTGTGTTAAAATTTATATAAAAAAATTAAATGTACAACAGTTCAGATGTACTTGTATATGGAATTCGTAGTTCCTGTCTCAACTTTAAAGGCGTTCAAAAGGCATTTATACCCATTAGAATAACCAATCTTGGCATTAAGATATACTTTAAAAAAATGACATGGCAATGTTATGTCTCTTTGATATAGTCTAGCATTTCTGTTAAGGAAAGGTTAACACGTAGCTGCGATAATGTATATCGATGCTGTTCAACGAAAAGCTCGTAGCTGCAGATAGTTTTAATCTGCAGTTACGAGGTTTTCGATGAAATACGACGATATGGTACTCAGATTTAACACATAACCTGAGCTTGGTGTAATGAGTTGACTAATTAATCAAAAATTGGTATAAATAGGCTAAAAATAACAACATTTTCACAACCTCAGTTTCAATTTACCACAATATGCATGATACAGCAAATTTTACACGTGACCTGGATCATGGCTGTGAAGCACGTGACACAACAACGACAACAAAAAATGGTGGATGTGGTGTTTCTGTCTCAAACAACAACCAATAAAAAGGTATTGACAAGCAAGCACATTTTACATACCCGCCAATAACTTTTTATCAGCTGTTGCTGCTTAAAATTCAAATCGGTCACATATAAACAGATTTATTGAAGATTTTCAACTGTTTTCAGTTGTTGTTGTTATTATTATTGTTGTATAAATTAGACCCGTAGAAAGCCCTGTGTCTGAATATAAGGGGGCTAAATTTGATTTTCCCTAAATTTTGAGTGTAAAATTAGGAGAATTGGGCATTTTGCCAACTTTGAGGGCTAGGCCCCCTAGCCCCCGCCCCTTGTTCCTACGGGCCCGTAAATTATCAACAAACGGTGTGAATAGAGTTAAAAATGTTTCGCTAAGTCTACTCAATTTTCATTTTGCCGCAATATACTATGTATATGATACAGCCCATTTCACACGTGACCTAAGCTGTAGGCAAGGATTTGAATAATTAATTAAGATTTGGCGTGAACAGATCTAAAAGAAATTATCAATCGATACAGAAAATTGTATGTCTTACATCCGACCATTCCCTGGTAGAATGCCCGTAATGTCGTCATTTTGAGACTCAGAAAACATCGGCTTTTTTCGAGCGGCGTCGTTAGGTATCCGAACCTATTCGGGCGTGGTCGTAAACATTCGGCGGTAGAGAGTTCCATTGCGGAATGTTTACGATCGCACCCGAATAATTCCGACGTCGTGCGAATCTCATTAGTGGTGGACTACCTTCACTCATTTTGTATATTAAGGGATAAACACAATTTCGGCGTTCTTTTCCTCATGCATATTAACATATTTTTTTAACTTTAATCTTTATACTTGTACATTATGAATTTCTTTCCCCGAAGCTGGGCAGTTTTGTTAAAATTGGTATCATTCGTTTGCGCATTTTTATATAACTGATTCTGATTAGTAGTTTTAGGGACTTATTTCAAAACATACAGCTTAATTCACCAGTTTAGAGAAATCTCATATTAGTTACTTATTGAGGTAAATATCACGACTAAGGGCGATTACAACCCCATACTATATTAAAGACAGAACAAATCCTCGTAGACTATGACATGCGTCAAGATCTACGAATGACAATGCCCACCAAGCCATCAGAAGCGTCGTTTGTTTTTGAAAGTTGTCTAAAAGAGTCATTTATGTATTGAATTTTAAAAATAGAAAATTCAGTCTGCAGAAATACTTAATCTTTTTTGTTCTTTTGTCAAAATGATTGAATCTCTAAATATGTGTAGTGTGATCAAAAATTTTGAACCATGGCTTCTCTGTGAAATTGTTAAAAGGGAGACGCTTCTCCATACGTCGTTAGCAGCCAATATCAAAAGTTCCAAAAGTTCCAAAAATTTAATCACGTTCGCGGAAAAATACGTAAATGAGGTACCTGTCGTAAATGACCTACGTAATTTCCGCCTGATAATTATCCTTAACAATAGCCGTCAGATGTCAATAAAACGTTCCGAGCATTAATAATGAATAATGAAGCGTCAGTCGGTAATCAAAATGCAACAAACGAGGAAATTGAATTCTGTAAATGGGATCATTGCCTTTAAATGAGAACTCCGTGTAAAATTGAAACTAACCTCGGGTGATATGAATACCCGCTGCTTGAAATGGGGAAATGGAGAGGGGGTCAAAACTAGCTACCACACGGCGGGGATTAACAAGGCCCTTGCATATCGACGGGTGAGAGCATAAAGGTGCCATCTGCACTTTTTGTCAAAATCGAGTTTTTGCCACTACCAGAATCCATATAGCAGTGTTCATCTTGTGTCAAAGTTTCGTTGTAATCGGTCTGACTACAACTTGCAAAATTCACCAAAACATAAAGGTTCCATTTGCAAATATGAAAAATTGTTTCTGCATAAAGGTGCCATCTGAAATTTTTGTCTGCATAAAGGGTCCATTTGACAAATGACACCTTTATGTCTTGAAATTTGGTGACTATTATACTGCATAAATGTGTTACCTGTCTGAATTTTATCTATTAGTTGACATATAACAGGTGTCAGGTATTTTACAATTCGGCTGATGAGCCACGATGGTTTCAAAAATGTAATCTGAACATAATGCTGATAAGTTATCATAGGAAAAAATGTACAATGATGACAATTATGAAATATTGTAACCAAGTAAGAAGTATTCCCATAGTTATATAGGCCTATAGATCTGGTCTTATAGGCCTAACTGCGACTTGGAACTGGAGTAGCCAAACTGTTTCCGTAAGTTTTTAACTCACCTGAGCATTAGGATTTGTATATACATGTTTATCTTGTTTCCTATTTCACACCATTAGTTTGATAATGCAACTCTTGGTAATGAGTGATTTTTTTTTACTTTTTTATTATGAATTTGCAAACATCCATCAATTATGAAAAATATCTTGGGTAAAAAGCCCAATCCTGCCTTTTGTTCGTGTTCATATGTTCTTTTTGTAAGTGCGTTTTTTTTTCTTGTTTTTTTTTATTTAAACAGTGATGGCTGGCATACCAAACATTTACAAAATTTAAATCAAAATGCCTTGCTCATTGAGTTGTAGCACATTATAGCATATTATCATTTACAGATGCCTGTAAATGATGCAGATCTATTTTCTAATTTTAATGCAGTGCACATTCTGGAAGAGAGCAATATACTTCACTGCAGAGGCTTGCATAGCATTACGCATTGTTATTGTGATACAAATGATGGGAAAGATGTCACTTGTTCAGAAGATGACAATATTCCTCTTGTTCACTTAATTTCGATTGAACATGGTATACCTCTATGTACCAACAAAAGCTGGTTTGAACCGCACAAATTCTGAACAATTCATAATTAAAATGAAATCAGAAGAAACAAGACTGATGGAAGGTGAAGATAAGAAAGGGGATGGACATTATGCGTTGATACCCGTAAAGTAGAAAGTAAACTCTGCATTAAAAAAGAAAGGCAGGGCTAACATCGAAACTGAAAATGAAAGAAAGGTGGTCAAACAAATAAAAATAAAAGTAAAGAAAAACATGGATTCACAACTAGAATTATCCGTCTAAGAAGTTCTAGTGACACTTATAAATGATTTAGATCCTAATGTGTCTACCAATGACCTCAAAAGACTCACGAATCGCAGCATGATAGAATAACTTGTATCATTACAGTTATTAAGTAGGGAGTTTCGAGGGAGAAGAAAAAATAATGATGCACTGGTGGCATCATGATTGTATTAACCTGGGCAAAATTTTAGCAGATTGTCTTCCTCTTGTTGTTGCCAATACAATCGGTGTTACTGCTATAGTGTTTTTCAGTCAAAAATCAACTAAAAAAGGAAGTGCCATTGCCATAATTCATCTATGTACTCAATTGAAAATTGATATCGAACCTCTTATATTTGGGATGAAAATCAAGCAAGCAGAAGTGCATGTGAAATTGCTTCTTTTTGGTTGACCATAATACTTAAATTACAGAAAGTCTTCAACTTAAGGAATCACATTTTTTTCTAGTATTTGGGGGTTGACAGAACAAGAACCGGTCTGTTGCAGCTAATTTGCTTTATCCACTAAATCTATCTGAAACACTAAAGACAATTATCCGTAATTTCTTGATCGTGGACGTTATGAAATAGATAGTGACAATATTCTTTCGTTAATAGAAACTACAAAGAAAAAATATGTCCCGAGTAAGCCTATGTGAAGCACTGGTATATCTATGATAAGAAGGAGCAAACCATACATCGTGGATTCCGGTCAAGTACTAAGGCGTTTGCGATTTAAAAGAATTTGCATTGTTTAAACACGAAATTGACAGAAAAGTAAAAATGGGCCAATTATCTGAAGTTGAAATTGATACAAATCAGACATAACAACCCAAAGAGTGTCTTTATTGAAAAAATCATTTCGATGAAATATAGGATCATTCATGGATCATTCATCCACCATAGCCAAAGGACGGCCTCTATAGTGGTCAAACAAATATTTCTCTTTGTATAAATCATAGTTGTGTATTTCAGAACAGAAACTTAAGGAATGAACTCCTCTCTCCGTGTAACATTGGTCATATTCCTGAACAGTGTCATCCAAAGATCTCCCGTCAGGCAAGGACTTTTAAATGATAAAATTCCTGTACTAAGAAAGTGATAAAGACTCTAAGACACTGACAGTGACTGAAGAAATAGTCTGGTTTTAATTCTTTTACCACAAGTGCACGTACATGCATACACAAAACATATATTTTTCTAAACTTTTAAAGTCTTTGTAATTTACATGTATTTGCGTTTGGAAGTATTTAAGCACAATCTTGTCAGTGCATTGGCTTTACAAAACATTGATAAAACACGATAATTTGGACATAAGGGTAACCTGGTGAGATTTTCAAGTTGCAAATGGCACCTTTATGCACTATTTTTGAATAAAAAAATTCCAATGCATAAAGGGGCCATTTGAATTTTTCCCATATATGGCCATCACAACAAACGATTTCACGAATGTATACATGTCAAATGATAGAGCCTTTTACACTCTAAAAAAGTATATAACCAACAAAAATATACAAGCACTTCCTGATTTGATATTAACTCTCAAACCTTTAAATGCGATTTTCTCGAAAGTATGAAAAGTGCAGATGGCACCTTTATGCTCTCACCCGTCGATATATGGCTAGAAAAGGAGCAAAATGAATAAGGATACATATTTGTTTATGATGCTGTTTTCATTCGAAATGTAAAGTAACTAATCCGTGATTCTCATTACACCCATTGCCCTTGCAAAATGGCGGTTTCCGGTTTTAGCCCAACCAACCCCCAATTTCCTCTGAAAAGCTCTATTCATTGAAATTTTGTATCTGGCCTTAAGCAAGTTCCAAATTAAGAAAATGTTTTACTTCACTTTACCAACCAACCACTCCCGGGTATTATAAAAATTTAAAGTAATAATGATATGAGAACTGTTTGTGTGTACATTACATAGTATATGCATTGAAGATAACAATTAAATAATTCCGGTTATAAACAAATAATAGAATGAAATTGTCAGGATAAACTGATATTGAGAATTGAGGGATAAGAAGAAACGAACATAACTATCATTTTCTTCCTTTCTCCCAACGCACAATGTTATATTAAATTCACCATTTGTTTGTTAAACTATTTAGTTGCGCTACGTACATATGTTTACAGTTTCGACCATTTTGAAAATTTATTGTGTTCGGATGCGTTTTACATGTATAGCTTAAGTATTGTACATATCCCAGAGTCTGCTTAGAATTGGTAATGGTCATGGTATGAACTAAATATTATGACACCGCGTCTAATTATTTTGAGGAAAACGTATAGTTTGACCCACCATTCAGTTCAATAATTTTATGTGAAGATTTGTGAAACGAATATGAACGAATTACGGTGGTAGTTTTGGAAAACACACATTTTCTATTAGTATTACCTCTCGCAAAAATCGAAAATTTATAGCGATAAAAATCGTCAAGAGGCAAGCGTTTTTAAAGAAAAGAAAATCAAACATTCAGCCGATCGTCTGACTGCCACACTCCAATAATCACATTTACAATGAGATTAACACTTCGACGCGTGTCACATGATAATGGCAATTACGCATGTTGACAAGTCGTGATAACCCAATTTGATTGACGATTGGGCTTGTCAGATGGTTAAGAAAGATTTCGATTGGATATTTTGGTGTCTTCCCGATTGTCCCACATTTAATTTTCCAATATACCCTTAAACCTGTGGGATAACGGTGGGTAAGGGTAGAGGTGTGAATACAGTTAGGTTCAAAATTTGTTCCGAAAGAAACCATTGTTATTTAACTTTTTGCAATCATTATTTCATTTGCTTTAGCGAACTTTTATGGATTTTTTATTAACATTAACTATGACGAAAGAAAACTATGAAATTTCAATTGCAGTAATAGAATTGAGTCCATTTGGTAATTTAAGTTGGTCCCGTAAATTTATAGATTAAAGAGACTGAATTATCTCAAATAATTACAACATCCTTAAATATTTTACCGGTAAAATACATTTGACATTTTTGGTAGAAAAAGTGAATGTTATTGCCACGGAATCTTAAAGGAACATAACATTCCCTTTCATTTTTTAAAGTATGTCTTGATGCTAAGACTGGTTATTTTTTAAAGTGACATTTCACAGTTATCTTTGCATAAATTTTACTTTTATTCTATCTGAAGGAGCATGTTTTCTTATGAAAATTATTTATGAACCTAACTGTATTTTAGCCCCAGGCGGGGGATTATCCAATACCTTACCTGTTCGAAAAGGATGGGTTGCAATAAGGGTTCAAAAAATAGATTTTCTTTAAATTCTGTGAATTGATAGGGTTACATAATATCTTTAATTTGTATGTGTAAAACTTCTGATGAGGGCTTATTTTTGGAGATAATGGCTAACAAAGTGGGTGGGGTAAATTGACACGAGAAGCATTTTTTTACTTTGAAGTTAAATAACTTTTTCTGTATGGATCAGATCGAAGTGAAATTTTGCACGTACTTTCAATGTACTAAGGACAGAATATTTTCGGAATAATTAATCATGTATATCAGTTTGTTGATTTTATGTATTCGTCCTTCTGTCGATCTCAGATTTTGCTTATTTTTGATACACTAACTTTACGAAACTATCTCTACAAACTTTATTTTTGCATGAATTGACATGATATTTTGTGAACATGATCCTTTATGAATTTAAAGAAAATCTATTTTTTGAACCCTTATTGCAACCCATCCTTTTATCGATAAAATCAAATGTGGGACAATCGGGACTAAACCGATATTTTGTATAATATATGAAAGTAGGCGTGACAATTTGAATTAACTAGATTCGGCCCGTATGAAAAGCGATCGATTTGTCTAAATAGCATAATTTTATTTCGTTTTCTTTGATATATGATTTAACCCTTTCCCAAACGGCCTAAATATGGACTGCTAGGATTTGAAAGGTGTTGCAGACGACAACTTTGAAGTCAATAAAGAAAGGCTCGGTGTACAATATAGCACAGACAATATTGAGACAAAAAGGAGAAACTGCTGGTTATCAGCAGTTTCTTCTTTTGTTGCAATGTTTTCCAAAGTGTTTTCTATTAGGGACGCCAAAACCAGGTCTTGTTTGGGAAAGGGTTAAAGAGATAAGCTTTTACGCTAAAATGAAATGCTATCTGTCGACGATTGATGTAAATTCCAGTTTTTGTGGGATTTGAATATTAAACCAGTCGCTATTTGCGTTTATATGCATCCGAATCCCCGAAAAAACAAATGAAAAAGATTCGGAACTTCTACATTCATTGGACTCTATTTAACCTTCTAAGGAAAATACGGCTAGAAAAGAAATATTTTCTGATCTATATTGCACTTTGCACAAGAAAATCTATTTGGTTGTCTGCTACAGCTTTCAAAGTAGAACAGTCTAAATATTTGCCATTTCTTCTTTTCCCGGTATGTTTCTCACCTGTAACATGGATCTACTAAAAATTTATTTTTGTTATTACCGAAACTTCTTCATTTTCTGCAGATTTCAAATTTTAGAAATCTTAGAGACATGCTATACAGGTAGTGGTAAATCATAAATTAGATCAATACTTAAATTTGAAAGCACTTCTGGTGCAAACAGAATATTTCTTTCTCTTCTTGTTTCTTTCATGTATAATGCAAGCATTGAAACAGTTACACAGTGAATAACCCATTACCAGACGACAAAATTTTGAACTGTTCCAATTTGAAAGGTGTTGCAGACGGCAATTTCAAGTTGATGAAATTTCATAAATCTTTCCATTTTGTAATAGAAAACATTGTGAAAAATGAAGAAATTGCTTGTCACAAGCAATTTCTTCATTTTCCACAGTGTTTTCCCAAGCCTTTTTCTAGTGAAGGAGTCAAAAGGCGTCACTGTGCAGAAATGGTAAAAGACGTTATCCTTCCGTAGACCACAATTCGTGGACTGAGTGCAGTGCAGGCGTTGCAGAACTCCCATATTGGTGGTGGTGGCCATGGTCGTCGTCTATTGAGCTTTTAGTCATTAAGAAGATTCGCATGTTTTCTATATTTCTGCATGTATTTTACCTTCAAACTTTTCTCAATCGGGATCTGATTTCAATAGCCTTAGTATGAAAATTTGTTTTCCTTTCCTCTCAATATTTCCTTATTTCTATTGTACACAAAATCACATCATTATTAATAGCGCCCATTTCATCGTGTGTTTCAGCGTTAAGATTGGAATTGTCGAAATTCTACTATTTGTTAATGTGTAAAAAGACCGAACAACCTTCTTTTAGTGTACTGAAAACTGGCATCTCTGATCTTACTGCACGGATAAGAGAATATATTTTTTTCGAATTTTCAAAGCCTACTTTTGTCACGACTTGAGGTTCCTATTACCAATGATTATACGACAAACTCACCATAATCATTCTCCTAGCTTTGTCGTAAGATCGTTGATGAATACAGCCCCAGGTGCGCGGAAAAAATTGTGAAGATTTTCTTTTGTGTTGCTTTAAAAGATTCATGTTCCCTAATGAAGTAGCGGCACACCTTCAGATGGTCTGGTGAAAGTGGGTCATATAGAATGGCTTTGTATTCCTGCAATTCTGGTCGTAATTGTATGTCAAAGTTCAGTTTGACAATATTTCTTCTTTCCTTGTACCTCGTAACTTAATCTGATGTATGGTTGGACGCTGTACAGAATCTCTTCTGTTTCTCACTTAAGGTATGCAACCCTTCATTAGCACCAAAGAGCCAGAGGCGAAATTTGAAAAGTGCCGGTAATTCCTAAACTGTAAGATATTTCCATTCCAAATGCAAACATAAGCATTTTGAACGGTTTAGAATTTTGAACTTATGCATACGTATGAAAATATTTGACAAAAAATGTTCAAAATTATCTCCCTTGCATATGAATAAAGAGTAAAATAATATTAGTAAATTATCTTTTCTTGAAGCATAATCTTGAAATCCGACACGGCGGATCAACTTATATAAAGTATATTTACAAGTGTGTGTGTAATTTGATGCATTTCGTATAGCTAGAAAGTGGTGTTTTAAAGTGACATTAGTATCCGTAGGCCCAAATCCCTTATGATCCACAGAAGTTGGATTTTAGCATGTTGTCGCACCGTTTATAGACTTTATAAGACAGAATACAAGATTCATACAGCAAATGACATAAATCGATAATCATGCAGCAGTGTAAATATATGTAAAATATTCAAAGTGGGCAGATACTGCCAGATAGTGTTTACGAAATGATGTGATATTGGGTTTTAAATCCGTCGTAATCTAAGCCAATACAGATCAGACAGAGCTGACATTTGGCACAGAGGAAAAATAAAGGCCATATTTCATTTATGTACAGTTATTTTTACAGCAAATTATCCAGAAAATAAGTAAGTAACAGTAAATGTGTATCTTTAATGATGGGTCATATACCTTAAAGAGACATCACATTTCCATTTCATTTTTAAAAGTATGTCTTGATGACAAGATTTGTTATTCTAATATAATGCGTAAAAATGATATCAGTATTTATGTTATTGCTGATCATCATGCCTTTAACGTTTAGACAGAAATGACAAATTACATTATTACACATCAATTTGTTTAATTCAAACACAAAAACTATTCGCGTAAAATTATGCCTTGGAGTTTTCAGAACATTCATAAGAAAATATGCTCTTTCAGATAAAAAATATAGTAAAATTCATGTGAAATATATGTTAATGGTCACTTTAAGGCAGATGTTTACAAAAAATTGTCATATTTTCCCGGATATACGTGAATCACGGCGGGCAATCACGTGACACATCATTTTCGATACTTCCAATGGTTATGTTAATTTGAAAAGATTTGAAGCAGAGAAGGCGAGGAAATACCAGAGATTTGTTGAATACGAAGGATCTTTAAAAAAATCTGCTGATAAAAAGTTATTGACGACTAACCAAAATTTCGGTTGGTCATGTCGTGACTAGCCAATATTTATTTTGCTCAGCCGATTTTAAAAAAAAAGGACACCGAATAATGGACGTAGTTTCGCCTACTATGCTTCGAACCATTTTTGTAATTTTTTACATAACTTTCCGCACTTGCAATGACTTTTGTGCTTAAAGTAGACTTGCTATGTCGTTATGTTTTTATAAACCGTCAGTGTTGTTATAAGTTCTCGTAACTACAGCTTCAACCAAGGTGTAGTTTCGACGTTTTGGATTTACACGGCCGAAATACCAGTGTTTGTCCGAAATTACACATAGGCTGATCAGATTCCATGTTGGCAAGACCCAATTCTTCCAGATCCTAGCTCATATGTAATTTTCACCCTGGTTATTACCGTGCTGACCTTTTTATTAAGTGTTTACTAGTAATGTCTGACGCATCTGATGACGTCAACTAATTTGCAGATTTTTCTACGTTACCTATTTTGACCTTAGTGTATATGAGTTCAAATACCTCTCTATCTTACGAAAGTCGCACAATGCTGTAGTATAGTGAATTTAGCGATTTTTATATAGACATACATGTAGCTACTGATAAATTTATTTCCACAAAGTATAACTACGGTGCATCATGGGATGGATAAAATACAGACAAAATAATATCGATTCTGGTAAGATATTTGGCAATATCTTTCTTATTTCTGCACCAATTTTCAAGCGGTTTCTTCCATGTCATATTTCTGAGGAAAGATCCCAACTAGGCTGGGTACATGCAACAAACCAATTGAAAGACGCGGAAATGAGAAAGTCATTCCACAATTTCTCACCTGAAGCGGGGCAAATTTGTAGGTATCAGGTACCCGTCCCATGATGCACAATCTCCACTGTGATAACGTTGATTCAATGAAATTGGCTTAAACAGGTGATCGTATTGTCCTTATTTTACAATTTTGATAAAATGGTAAAAACGGACTGTTTCCGTTTATAGGGCCCATGCTAGGATTACTGTCACTATAAATATAAAGGGGGGGTCAGCTGATTATATATAGACTTTATCTAGAGTCTGAATTAACTTCATTTGAGATTTCCTTGGACAGAAATAATCTAGCTTTGCAGGTTGATCATTTCTTACAATATTTTCTAATATATATGAGGGATCTCGTGAGAAAACCTGCCTTAATAACATGACGTGACGTCGCCGTAAAAGCCGAATAAAGTTAGGTCAACGTCATGCAATTTGACACGCAAAATCACGACATGAATCTTGTTCCTATCTAATTCCAATACGGTATTTCCTAGATCTAACAATTAAGTGTTTCATGAAAAGGTTGAAATACTATATGACAACTATTGGAATGTATTCAAAAGATGAAAACTGCATTTTTAGGCTGAAAATCAGCTCTTCTTTCCGGGGGTATCGTGTCTTCCATGCATCACAACGATTTTGAATTTAGAAGATGAGGACTACGCTTAGATCTCTCTAATTATAGAATAAAATAACACACAGAGGCTTGCGTAGCTGGTTGTGTTGATGATTCACCATTTATAGTCCAAAGTTGACTTAAAAAAAGAAAAACAACTAGATCTACCTATCAGAATAAATATTTCCTAGTGGCAAATTGCAAGAAACGAATCTCCGCAACCATCTTTTAAATCTTGATCTGGATTTCACACATCAGTACATCATCGAGTTTGTTGCTACGATATCGTAGCTAGATATTTCCTGAGCATTTTGAATTCTAATTACCATCCCTGATCACTGATATTTCCACATGGATCAATACACAAAAAGTAAAGTGAAGATGACGTCCCATCAAGTTTGACCTAGATACACTAGTTTACACCTAGGGGATCTTCACTAGGGGATCTTCAAAGGGTAAGCGCCGAGATTTCTAGATAACAGAAAGAAAAAAAAAATGTTTCACACAAATGTCTTTTACTTTGTTTTGTTTTTGGTATCATTGCTTAATAAAGTTACTATGATGCTCTCGATTTTCCTTCACACTTCCACAACAAAGAAAACTTTCGCTGGTCCAATTTCAATGTTGTTGCAAAAATAAAAAAAATATAATTGAAAATAGAGTTTCTTCAATTTTCAGCAAATAATCTTTGAAGGAAAAGAAAAAAACAATGTTTTCTATTTAAGCCTTCTAAACCAACATCGTATAGGGTTGTCAAAACAAAACATGATTTGAGAAGGGTTGAAAGAGCGACATCAAAACGTTTACTGAACATGCTGTTCCAGTGTAGAAAAAGAATTCCACTGTTTTAATGATGGATACCTTAAAATGACATAACAACGCCACTGTATTAGTGCTGCTTGTAGATTTATTCTGTTCAAATTGAAATGGAAATGGAAAACAAACGTTGAAGGATAAGGAGAGTTGGTTATTGGCATTTTCTTCTTTTCCGTCAATATTCTCTAAAACGTTGCGCTTATGGTTGCGAAAACCATTCATTGTTAATGAAAAGGGCTAAAACCATGTATGTGAATGAAACTCGGTGTTGTGTTGAACAGCAAAACTGTCAGCAGCTTCTTTCAAATCAATCCTTAACTATTAAACTATCCCATGGATTTAGTTTGGCAATTGTACAAATGTAGGTTATGTGTGAGGTCATTTTATCCAGACCTGCACATTGATGTTTTCAAACCCTTTCCCATACGGCAAATAATTAGGGTGGCCTTATTCAAAAGTTGTTGCAAACAACAAATGCATGCTATTTTTAAAGATATCATTTGTGCACAATTGAATAAAGAAAATATCGATACAAAAGGAAAATACTTTTGTCTCTATATTTTTCAAAACATTTTTGTTAGGAATATCAAAATCAGGCCTTGTTTTGGACTCTACTACTTTTAACATAGAAATCTTCGAAAGAAAAGGAGTAAATG
The DNA here is from genome assembly GCA_963680895.1 of Fragum sueziense. Taxonomy (NCBI): domain Eukaryota; kingdom Metazoa; phylum Mollusca; class Bivalvia; order Cardiida; family Cardiidae; genus Fragum; species Fragum sueziense. The sequence goes on along the minus strand of OY804597.1, from coordinate 55,797,860 downwards.
GAAAATTATTAACATTTTTTCTAAACTGGCGTTCTGTCGGGCATTTCGAACCAGTTTTTAGCCTACTGGTAGCTTGAATATTTCCCAAACTAGGTTGTCTAGTCTTGGAAAGGTTCAATCTACCAGACTGATCAAGCATCTGTATTCGCTGACGATCTGACATCCCCTTTCTATATAAAGCTTGTGTATGTATTTAAGTCGTTTCTGGACAATACACAAGACATTATGATTACATTTTGATGCACTTTTAGATGTGAATTGCTCGCTTGAAAGGGTTCTTTGCTGAAAATGATTCCCGACCGCACACTAAGAACGATTTAGGCCTAACTGCGATCTGCATAATCCATTTATCCTTTCCAAAACAACACTATTTTAAGCAGATCCAAACTGAAGGGAGTTTCACACGGAAAGCCAAATGCTAAACTGTAGGGATCTTCAGAACGTAGCAGAGAGAACCTTTTTTTGGGAAAATAAGAAAATGCTGTTTATCAGCAGTAATCTTTACCTGTAAGATTTTCTACAATCAACAATTATTTACTATTTTACATGTCGTTGGATCGTCACAAAGTGTCAAAGTAGCTTGGGAATGGGCAAAAAGGGAAAAACATAATCACAGAGTTTCTTTGTGATATATTTTGTCTTTAGATATTTTTAAGCTACTTGATGTGATTGATCAGTGTGATGGACGGCATTGTCGCGTGGAAGAATACAGCGGCGATCACTGCGTTTTCGACACTCCAGATAGATTTTCACAGTTGACGAGTGTTAAAGCTACTATTTCCCAGATTTGGACCCAAAAATTGTCAAATACAAACGAAATGTACACTTTTTAAGCTTTATATGACCTGATTAAATGATTACGACAAACTATTGAAGCAACGACTCATTTTTTCGCAATTTGATACCAAATTCATGAGGCGATGTCGAAAGTAGGTCAAAACAGTAGGACATGCGACTTTCTTAAATGACGTCACAACATACATGATGACGTCATATTGAAATTTAAGTATGAATCTCGTTTGAATCATGGTCCGCGCTGTATGCGCATGCGCAACAATTTAAAAATAATTCTAACCCCATCTGAGACGGGGTTGAATTTAGGTTTGGATTCTTCCTAAATTCAGCTATCTGTCTTGTAATTTCGGCTCATTCTCTGTCTGAATCGCATATTATTAACCATCCCGAGGTGGTCAACACAAAAGTTTTGCATATTTTTTTCAAAAAATTTCATTTTTTGCAATTAGACCATCTGTTACCGTCGCCCTTTAAAGGCAAAAAGAGAAAAATACAATCTGCACTGTCAGGACAGTATAGACTATAGGTAGATGTTGTAGGCCTATTGTTATTATATTTATTCCAGAGTCGTAGAGGCGATACCTTGAACGTCTTAAAAATGGACGTCATTGACGTCACGTTTACAAGTGTGTTCAACAACGTTGTCATAGGTTATCGCTTAATATTATAAAATCGTTAATATTTGTCACATTGAACTAATTATGGTGTCATATGAAAGAAAAATTGTCGTTGCATTAAAATGTGTTACTTCCAACAATCTACCATGGGTCCCTTTAAGTCAGAGGGGATAAAACAAGCAGAGCACCTGTCACGCATCCATTTTACAAAGCTACAGATAAGGTTTTTTTTTACTTTTCCAAATGCAAAATATCATTTTTGTCGCAAAACTCTATGTTGTTGGTACTCATTGGAATCGTTTAATCGAAAATAGGGTTTTGGTTTGATACAACAAATTTAGAATGAATTTAACACATATTATCTGTTATAGCATTAGGAATAAAAAGTACAATTTATGCTCTTCTGCTGCGAAGTCACATTGTATTCATTACACTTATTCCACTTTGCTCCATCTAACAGCAGACCCGTAGGAACAAGTGTGGGGGGGGGGGGGGGCAAAAATGCCGAATTTTCTTTACACTGAAAATTTAGGGGAAATCCAATTTAGCCCCCCCCCCCAATATTCAGACACAGGACTTGAGCCCACCCAATATGAAATTGCTTCCTACAGGCCTGAACAGAGCTACAGAAAAGAGGGGTAAACACATTCTGAATTTAATATTCTAAATCTATGTTGTATGCATATGATCTTTCCACAGTATTCGGGTTGGTGGCGAACAATAAATGAAATATTGCACTTTGGAAAGCCAATGCCTCCCTCTTATCCGTAGCTCTGATATTGGTTGTTTAGTACCGTCATTGTTTAAAATTTAAAGGCCAAAATAATAGTTAAAGGCCATATTAGCATGAGAATCTTTGCATAGGCAATCATATTGGAAATATCACAGAGAGCATGTACTTTGTAAATGTGAGAGTCATAGAATGAAGTTGTATTAAGGTACAGTACCCGTAATGCGGCCATTTTGAAATTCATAAAACATTGGATTTTTTTTAACGTCGTTACGTGTCCGAACCTTTTCGGGCGCGGTCGTAAACATTCGGCGGTGGAAAGTTCCACCGCCGAATGTTTTCGACTTCGCTCGAATAATTCCGACGTCGCGCGAATTTCATTAGGGGTGGACTGCCTTAAACTTGTAGACATCTTTTTCGCGAGAATCAGTAGATACCACGCCGACTATACAATATAAACACAGTACTATATAAAATAAAAGATATCACTTCATTGAAAACTAAAATGTTGCCAAAGATAAACCTTTTCCCAAACAAGACCTTGTTTTGATGACACCAATAGAAAAAGGTTGGGGAACTTTGAGACAAAACAAGAAATGCGGAAAATCAGCAATTTCTACGTTTTTTCTTAATATTTTCTGTGCGATCCTGTCTTTTTCAACATCAATTTCGTCCTCTCCCAAACCTTTCAAATTAGACCACCTTTATGTTTTGTCGTTTGGGAAAGTGTATTGTATCATTATATTGTAACAACGAATTTGGTCTTCAAACCAAGTCGAATTTTCAATTCCGTCGTCTAAACAAGACCAATTTTCAGACAAATAATTCAGTCGACTGTGAATTTACGATGGCAGATGTTAGATAATTTGACCTACATGGTGTGAAATACCATCCTATATCTAATATATATTATTATGCTTTTCAACAAAAACCTCGTAACTGCAGCTTATTTCAAGCTGCAGTTACGAGGGTTTTGTTGAAAAACGACGATATCTTTTTTTCAGAAGGCAGTAGACCAATTCTCCCTGGAACTGTGTTTCTGTAATCCAATAAGTGTCCAGCATTTCTCCAATACTGATTTTGACTACGTACGTATTACAGCCGCAGGGACTAGACGATATTTGTGTTTTCATTGGTGAAGAGTAATCAATGGCCGACTTTTCTCGGAACAGGTAAATTCCTATTTCTCAGTATCTTGGATTAATAGATCGGAAATTACATTTGTTGGATTTTAATTGATATTGATATGAAGAACTAAGAAGTGGAGAAGTGATTTTTACCTTGATGTTATCGAAAAGTCTTTGTGATAAAAAAGTGTAATAAAAATTCGTTAATTAGAAAGCACCTACATGTAGGCTACATTAATATACTTTGCTAGGAAAAAAAAAACGATTCAATGGTTGGTTCGATAAATAGTGTTAAATGATGCGGCGCATCATAGAGTTCAATCGATTAATCTAACTTGGCAAAAGGTTATGGTAGATAATAATACGGAATCCTACTGATGCCCATATATGGTTATGTGATTGTCTTTTAACAATGGATAATCTCACGACGACTGTGGCCACCGGTTCTCCAGTCCTGGGTTCGATACATGATTTATACAGCTTCAACACGACGGTTCCAGATGGCCCGGGTCAGTTTGAGCATCCTGGAATGGCGTATGATTCTAAATACGAAACCGTGAAGGATATATTACAGAAGTACATCGTTCCGATCATCATCCTGACGGGGTTTGTGGGCAACACGATATGTTTTATTGTATTTATTGCCTCACCCCTGAAGAAGATATCAACCAGCGCATATCTAGCAGCGTTGGCATTCTCCGACACAGGGTTCTTATTTTGTTTGGGTATCGGATGGCTTGAAGCTCTGGGTATACGATTCTTTCATAAAGAAGGGATATGTCAGATCACGGTGTATGCGGCCTTCGTATTCAGCTTCACGTCTATATGGTTCGTGAACGCCTTCACTATGGAAATGTATATCGCTATATTTCACCCTTCAAAAGGAGCAAAGCTGTGTACGCCGAGAAACGCGAAAAAGGTGGTTTGTCTTCTCTCAGTGATCGCTGGCCTGTTATATATTTACGCGTTTTGGCTGGCTAAGCTAGTACAGAGCCCTATTGCCGGTCAGAGGGTGTGTCAGATGGTCCAGGAAGACGAAAAGATCGCCATCGCCTTATCTATCACTGACACGATCCTAACGCTCATAGTGCCTTTTACAATGATAATGTTCATGATCTCACGACTCTGTATTCACATATCAAAGTTTTATAAAACAGAACTAGAAAGCATGGCTAATTCGATCGTCAGCGAATCGCACGCGGACTCTACTGAGAGTAGACCGAATGGCAACGCCGCTCCCGCGTCAAATAATTCAGCCGTGCGACAAGCGAGCGAATATCAAACAAAACTGACCCGGATGTTGGTGGTGACGGTGGTAGTGTTTCTCGTGCTAAACCTTCCTAGCCACGCCATCAAAGTCCAGTTCTTATTTCGATCTATGTTATCGGAGCACGTGCAATTTACCGAAACGGAAGGACTGATTCAGGTTATATTCCAAGTGCTGTATTATGCCAACTTTTCTGTTAATTTCATCCTGTACAGCGCGTGCGGGAAGAGTTTCCGGAGCGCTCTCATGCGCGTCTCAATGACCCTATGTTATTACAACTGCAAAAGAATGGTGGACTGTAGGGGCCATCTCAAACGGCTTACAACGAAATCGAAAATGGCCGCCGGTTCGGGGGATCATAACCAGAACATTAACGAACAGCAACATTCTCGATTAGTGGACATACATCTAAATGAGATTCGGTTCTCTCAGCTTCCCTCTATGGGATCCCAGTTTGTGTGTCAGTCGCCGCCATGTCTACTGCAGTTCGAGTCGGAACATCTCATCGAGGAGTAAAAACGCTACACTGGTAACTTTGTCATTGAATGATTTAGTCGCTTTTCAACAAAAACATCGTAACTACAGCTTATAACAAGCTGTAATTACGAGGTTTTTGTTAAAAGCAGCGATATTATACTCTTTCCCAAACGGCAAAAAAACTTAGATTGTTCCAATTTGAAAGCTTCTGTTAACAAATATGGAATATGTTTATGAAATGGCAAACAAAACGTTGTGGCAGTAGAAGAAAATGTTGTTTATCAGCATTTTCTTCTTCTATCAATATTTTTCAATGCATTACCTATAGGAACGTCAAAATCAGGTTTTGTTCGGGAAGCATCAACCCTTTCTAAAACAATCTCTGGTTTTGCATGACGTGTCTCTAAGAGATAGGTTTTCAAAACGAGGTGTGATGAGAGAAAGGAAGAAATACTTATAACAAGTATTTCTCATTTTCCTCAGTGTTTCACATGCCTAGCTCAATTCTTGTTCGTCGCAATATTCATTTTATCGTCTGCATCAATGTTTGTAAGTGGTACAGTCTGACAATTTGTCGTTTGGAAAATGGTTAATATATTGGTTCTTACGGCAGGTTTAAATAAAAATTTCCAGACGATTTTAATTATTTCCCGAGCAGTGATATTTTAGATAGATCTAAATTAAAAGGAGATGCAGACTGCATATACATGTTGTCTATAGATTTGTACATTTAAATATATCGTCAATTCGAAGCCTCCTTTTGACGCTATATATGTTGAAGGATAGGGGAACAAGTCTTGTATTGTCAGCATGTTCCTTTTTTCTCAATGTTATCTCAGACTATATTTCATACAGTCAGAAAACTATGTGATAATAAAATGTACATGTATAGTTGACACTCGTTATGTCGACATCGCATAAGTCAAGTTTCTGCTTATGTCGAATCAAAAAGTTGGTCTCGTCCTCATCATTTAATATAAAAAATTTCGAACGAAATAATTTCAAAACACATGGAGTCATGGAAATGATATGAAAAGCTCGTCTCGAGTATTTTCTTTCCCTTTCCGGAGCTATATTTCAATCATGAATGTACTGGATTAGTAACTAAATTATTAAATGTTATATGAATCTAGAAATTGTACAAAATCTGATTAAGTCGAACTCCGGATATTGTCGAAGTGTTTTGGCGGTCACTCTGACTTCGACACAACGACTTTCAACTGTTCAATTATATCAATCGTCATTTCGTCGCTTTTCAACGAAAACCTTGTAACTGCAGCTTGTTTTAAGCTGCAGTTAGGGGGTTTTCGTCGAAAAGCAGCGATAAAGTCATTTACTCTCGACCCTTGTTATCTCGAAGACAAGGATGGCGTTAAATTATATCGAGATAACGGAAGCTCGAGAAAAAATCTAAGGCTACTATGTCTCAAGTTGACATATACTAATATAGATATGTACATGTATAGTAATTGTCATGTTTTGTATGTAAAAGTAAATTTTGCTCATTTGTTTAACGATAGAATTATCGAATATGCTATCTGGAAGGTCCACATATATAGTGAGTAAATTATATATACTTTCTTAATTCGTTTTCTTGCCAAACCAAACACTATGTTTTCGGCACTCATTTGAATCGTCTTGGAGAGACAAGAAAAATATGTCAGCTTATCCACGTATAAAAGTGTACACAGTCGGCTATAAATATGTTTTTTCCTCTGTTTATTATTTCATGATCATGTATCATTATTTTTGTGTGTAATTCTCAATTTAAAAAAAAAGTTTTAGTTAATCTCTTGGAATTGTAGAGAGATATTTGATACATAACGTCGATAATGTTTAAAATGTCGTAACTACAGCTTATTCAGGTTGTGGTTACGATATTTCGAACATCTCTAGTATTCTCTACTTATTTCTTTAAATTGTTTCCTTGTATTGAGATGTTAGACTGATCTTGTCATAGATAGGAAAATGACATTTAGATGAGACCCTTTAACAGAAGGCAATATTTTAACCCTTTCCTAAAAAAACAAAATTTTATGGTGATGCACTTCAAAAACTGTCACAAATGACAAAATGGATGTTATTAACGATACGATTTGTGTAAAATGTGGCCCAGAAAATATTGTGACAAAAGGAGAAACTGCTGGTTATCAGCAGTTTCTTCTTTTGTCTCAATGTTTTCCCAAGCCTTTTTTAATAGAGACGTCAAAACCAGGTCTTGTTTGGGAAAGGGTTAATCTGATCCATTTTCAAAGTTACGGTAAGTTTGGACTCGGTGGTTACTTTTAATCCGCCCAATGATTTTTTTATTTGTACATATGTTGTAAAGTAACATTTCCTGAACAAAATGTAAAAAAATCAGGGTAAGTTTCCTGACTTGTTTTCGTTTCAGAGTTATCTGCCCTTGACTAGTAATGACCATTTTTGTAAAATTTCCCATAATGTTTTAAAGTCATATAGCAAGTTATTCTGAATGGATAATTTCAAATGTTATATTAATTAAGAGACTTAAAATATGCACAAGTGTGATGAAATGATTGAAAGAAATATTTTAAAACCATTTTCTGGAAAAAAAATTATGGGAAAAGTTGAAAAATCACATTTTTTAGAAAAAAAAAATCAACAATTTTTCAATTTACCAAAAATTACTCTAGGAATATTTTTTGTTGATATTTTGAAGATGATACCAAGAGCTTTTTTTACACAAAAAATCCGCACACCTTTCCACACAAATAAAAAAAAGATATTTGATTTTTTCTTACCCAACCAACCCTGTTTTGACGAAAAATATCTATATTTTCAAAAAAAAAAAAAAAAAAAAAAAAAAAAAAAAAAAAAAAAATACTAAAAAATTCTGGCATATGTTTACAAAAAGAGCAATAAAATACTTCATTTGGCATTCGCGATCACAAAAAAGGAGAATGATTTGCTTTAAAAATTTGATGAAAATTGTAGCCTGTGCATTTGGTGCTGCAGAATAAACACAAAATTTGCAAGTCACGTGGCTGCTCTCAAAACTTACCTTAATGCAGGCGACAAAATTGATTGCAATTAAGAATGGGTATGTACAGAAAAAATAATCAAAAGGAGAAAATGGCTCAATTTTATCCTTTTCTAATTTTCATTTCGTTTTATTTCATTAAGAGTTTGAAAACTAGGGTATTGCTTGCTAGAGCGTAAAGAAATTCAGGCATGTGACGCCATTCTTAGAAGTAGTTGCTTGTTTGGAAAAGGGACAATCCATTATCACATAATGGCGATTTGAAGTTCTAAGGCTTTGAAAAACATTGTGCGAAATGAATAAATTGCGTGTAACAAAGCAAATTTTCTATTTTTACATTTTTTTCTACTCATAAAGGTCAGAAAAGGTGATATTTAATACCCTTGAAATTTTCTTCTGCAACGAATTTGGTACTCTCTTAGTAACAGAGCACATTCTCTCTTCATTCCATTATGATATAATGATGCTCTGTTCCCGCGGGGTCATTTCACGTCTAATCTCGGGGCCTTGGCGGGATTTCGGTATCCAATCGTTGGCTTAACACAACAAAACAATTTAAAAAGCTGATACAAAATCTCATTGGCTGACGCTTCAAATTACCAGCTTAAGCCAAAAATAGAAGCGACGTAATGTACGAGGGTTGTTCGGAAAGTTCGTAGAATTTTTTCATATGACAAGTTTTAATCGCAATTTAGTCAAATAAAATATACGTGCACAAATTTCAACTTTTGTTCTATCAATCCCCTGTGTATTTTACCCGTATCTGACAAATCAAAATTTTACTAACAAAAATGAAACAGTATGTAAGTCATACCCTGAGCACGCCGACGTCATAAGTAACGTCAAGCGTCATTTAAGATCGACGAACGTCACACTTTTCCCAACAGCAAGATCGACGATTTATCGATGCCTGCTTATCCACTTAGTGAACGTTTCTTTATACGATTCTTCCGAAAATGACGACAATACTGCTTGGGCTATTTTAGTGAATTAAACCGTATTCCCCTGTGTTGCCCGTAATTAAGCATTGAGCTGTTTTCGTGCACTTTTTTTTTGGGATCCGAGCCTCCTTTGGCGATGGGGTATGCGGGGTTTTCCACACCGATGACGTTTCGATGTCAAAGTGATGCCCCTAGGTCTTATCCGTGGTGATAATACTGAAAAACATATCTTCCTTTGTTTCATAGCGGGTAAGAAACACGTGTTTCATAGCGGGTAAGAAACACGTGTGACCATCGCCCCCGGGATTCTTTTTCACTTTTCTTTAACAATCGTGGCACCCAGCGTGCACTAACATGCCCAGTTCATATGTTAATGTCCCATGTATCTTGGATACCGAATTATCGAGTTATCGAGTATAATCTGCAATCGTCCTGCCAGTAATTCTCCTATCACAATTTACCGTGTCTATTACCAGATCCCTAACTAAACACACTACGACGACCGGCCAACCAAATCTAGGATCGTCCTCAATATAATCACACCAGCTTCTTAAACGCGCGTGCCACTCATACATATTATCTGTGCTGCAATTTTTATTCTTTCCTGAAGAATTGATCATGTTCAGCGTCTCTGTTGGTGATTTTTGCTGCGCGACACAAAAAATCACAACACTTGTCAATTTGACGTCGCCGGTTGACGTCACCTCTTCCGGTCAGCAACTTTTTGACATCTCCTCTAAAACCGTGTAACTACTTTGAAAGAACCGATAACGTTATGAAATTTACAAGAAACGACCCCCTGACATTGTGTAAATGATCGACATTTTCGCGCAATATTGGTGCAAACCGAAAGTACAAAAGAGACAATGTAAAATCTGTTATACTATGTTTTACATTGTCAAGAAATGTACTGCTCCGGTATCCCGATATTGTGTTGCTACGGTTACACATATTTTCGGTTATTATCGATATTTTCGAATAATCTTTTGGAAATAAACTCAAGATATGTTAAAGTATTTATACCTTGATATTTACCTATAATTAACAAATAACAGGAATTTTAGAGCAAAATTCTACGAACTTCCCGAACAACCCTCGTATACGTAATCAAACAAGATACAACTGAATGATTTAGATTCGATAATTCAAATGTTACCGGCTTCAGCCAACAATAGAAGCGACGTAATGTATACGTAATGATCATGCAAGATAAAACTGAATGATTTTGATTCGATAATTCAAATGATGTGCTATAATTAGATTATGACGACCAAATAGGCTGTTTGTGTACCAAAAACGGTAATCCGAGTCTTCTCTGATGTAAACACGCTCTTTGATATTTTGATTTTTCGCTATTTACGTAAATAGCGAAAAATCAAAATATCAAAGAGCGTATTTACATCAGAGAAGACTCGGATTACAAAAACGGCAGAGGTCATATTTGATGGTTAATCAATAGACCTCGGCTTTGGAGAGTACGAATTTGGCAAAGTACAAACTGTATAGCGTTAAATGTCCTAGAATATTGGCTTCGTCATTGATGCGCCATACCGGAATTTTAAAGACGGATTTTCATTGCCGCTTCACTATTTTTGAGAGCAATTAAAATTTCCCCGATAAGATTCTTATTAATCCCTTTCGAAATAAGACATGATTTTGACGTCGCTAATAGAAAAAAAACTTGAGAAATCTTTGAGGCAAAGGAAGAAAATATTTAAAAGCATCATTTTCTCTTGTTGTCTTTTTGCTTTTACGCCATTTTACATACATAGCCAATAGACTCCTTTCATTTATGGTTTTGTCCGTACCCACAGAACACTTCCGGTAATTCGAGTCTTCTCTGATGAAAATTCTCTCGAAGATATTGGGATGTCGCTATTTACAACAGAACGCTGTCCCATTCAAAAACAAAAGAAAATTCCGACACAGCAACATAACTTGTGTCGTAATTTTCTTTTGTTTTTGAATGGGACAGCGCTTCAATGATGTAAATAGCGACATCCAAATATCAAACAGCAAATTGTCATCAGAGAAGACTCGAATTAACTTCGGGAGGCAAACAATGGGTTTATGGGAAATTAACATTGTATTCATGTGAATTGTTACTAAAAATAATAACAAATCGACATAATCAAAACGAGGCTCCCAAAAAGTACGGAGAAAAAATGACCACGCACGTGCATTCAACATACAGCGACAAAGCGCACGTGCATTCAATATACAGCGATAAAGCGAAGTTTTAAGTTGAACAAAAACTATGAAATTGAATAAATTCGTTAATAGCCGGTGGTTATTTTATTGGATTTACAGTCAACCGTTCCCGGTTTAAAAATTGCGCCTTTTGCCTCTAAGGACGACTTCCGGATGCTGTTGTGTGTGTGTGTGTGTGGGGGGGGTCTTATTGGAAATTAATTCGTTTTATGAAAAAAAAGTTATGACATTTCTTCACATCGCATTATAGAAGCTCTCTTAACCCTTTTCTATATTGTAAGATTTTGGGATGACTTTTACATGATTTTGGTTCAGAAGTCTCCAAGATTGACATTCTCTTGACAAATTATCGTCTAGATAATAATAAATAAATATAATGTAAGTATGAAGATATCGCATATCTGTCCGCTGTTAAAGAAATATTTCGGACGATATCTCACTGTTTCTAGTTCTATAAAAATCACGTTCTTTCCTTAAACAGATATTGGATGAAAACTAATGCATTTAGCGTGCGTGTGATCGTTTGTGCATGTAAAACAACAAAAAAGAAAGTACAAAATGAAACATATCGCTGCTTTTCAACAAAAACCTCGTAACTACAGCTTTAACAAGCTGTAGTTACGAGGTTTTTATTGAAAAGTGACAGTATATTTATAATAATATGAATATTTGCGTGATGTTGGAGATGAAAACTACGACCTGTAATTTCATGTAATTAGGATTTTTGCATCAGACTAACTCGATGTGATAGATTGATTTTTGCCTCTCTCGGCTAAAGACAAACCGCTGCCTACGCCTTAAAATGCCGTAACTACAGTTAGAATAATATGTAGTTACGGCGTTTTTGAAAGAAGTCAATGATTCTCTTGTCACAGCTCTCTTCTACTTTGTCAATAATGTGAGGTTATGGGCTTTACAAATTGACATTTCTTGTCTCGAAAGTTCATTGACCGACAGAAGTAAATGCTTTCGTAAGAAACGATTAGAGTTAAGCCAGTGGGGAATATTAATTCTGGCATCAACATGGATCACGTTAAACCTTTACTATATAAAAGAGGTCTGGTTGTGACGACCATTAAATACAGATTATCAGAAACTTAGATCATAAAAACGAAATTGATGACAGTCAGGATTTTCTCCTTTTCTTTCAATATTTCTTTGCTATAATGTTTTTCTCTTTAATCACCAGTAACAATTTAGTCGTCTGCAACACCTTTCAAATTTTCCAAATTGTGCCAGTCTAAGGTTTTGTCATTTGGGAAATAGTCTTCGCATACTTGCGGTCTGATCTATATCAGATTGCACAGAGTAATCTTGGTCCGCAATGGTTTGATAGGAGATATAAAATATAATTATGATATGAGATCGGTTTTTTCTAAATGATTGAAAAGGAACTGAAATATTTATTTCATTTATTTCTCTGATTTGTTTTCTTCTTTTGCCTAAATGTTTCCTGGACATTTCGTGCAAGGGACGTCAAAACCAAGTCTTTTTTTTTTTTTTTTTTTTTTTTTTTTTTTTTTGGGGGGGGGGGGGGGGGGAGTTAAACTAGCAAATGTTCAAAGACGATTTAGAGTGTTGTTTGTTTACGGTCTATATGTATACATGTAACACCATTTTTTTTCTTTTCTTCAAAACAATCATGCTACTGATTAGGTAGGAAATAAGCTTGTTTTAAAGAGCACATTCAGAGAAAATGTTTAGCTATAAAGATCTCGTTCTGTCCTAACTTGTCCTATAATTGAATTACTGCAGCAGGAAAATGACCCTATAAGAAACAAAATAATGAAGCACGTGTTTACGTACGTGTTAGTGTCAACCCTTTCCCAAACAAGGCCTGGGTTTGACGTCCCTAATTAGAATAGGCTTTCGAAATCAATTGTGAAAAAGAAGAAAATACTGATGATCAGAATTTTCTTCATTTTCCACAATGTTTTCTGTCAAGAAAGACCAAAAAGCAGGTAAATTTCGTTCGCTTGAAATTGTCGTCTGCAACGTCTTTGAATTTGGATCAAAGTTTGTCCGTCTGGTAATAGGTAAAGCCCTTCCTATGTCAGTATTTCAGACAAGACAAAATTCAAATGAGATACAGACGAGAAAATTAATCCTTATGCACGTGTTTTATAAAATTTATATATTTCATCAAGAGAGTAAAAATACTTTTGTACGAAAATTCTTAAACGCTCGGTGTTTTTTTTTTTTTTTTTTTTTTTTTTTTTTTTGCATCTTTCCTGACAAGTGACTTTTTGAAACGTTGGTTTTTGTTGAAACGTTGGGACGTTGTTTTGAAAAGACTTAACTAAGAAAAGAAAATATTACACCGTTTACTGTTTACATACTTTCAACATTTTCGTAATGAAACCATACAAAATGTAGAAACATTTCTTAGCCTTATTATTTCGCACGTCCTAAAGGATATCTTGTTAAACCAATTACATTTTTGTGTTTCCCTTCTGAAATTCTAGAGTAAATATCTAGACACAAGTAGGAAATACTGACAGACAGTATTTTCTTCTTTTGCCTGAATAGTTTTGAGCTATAATGTGCAACACTCTTATCTGGGTGCTTTTATAAGCCTGTAGTACAATTAACCCATTACCAGACGACAAAATTTTAGACTGTTCCAAATTCAAAGAAATTGCAGACGACAAATTCAAGTGAATGAAATTAAAAGTTTGTCGATCATTTTGGGTAGGAAACATTGTGAGAAATGAAGAAATTGCTTGTCACAAGCAATTTCTTCATTTTCCAGAATGTTTTCCAAAGCCATTATCTTGTGGGGAGTCAAAAAGGGTCAGTGTGTGAATAAAGATGAAGATGTCTAAATTTTGTTATTAGAGAAAGGGTAAGATCAATATACAAAACATAAAAATGAATTCCCATATGAGTTTACAAAGATAGATAATGTGGAGATGGTAGATAAAAAAACATAAAAAAAGACAAAATCGTCTTCTTGGTTCTCTTTATCGAAACTGTTTTCCTATTCCTTTCATTTTTTTTTCTTGCCTTTTTGTGTTATCATATTTAAAAAATATGTAGGGAAACATTCAGATCAAGAAGAAATTGCTTAAGATGGGCATTGGGAGGTGGGGGTAACAACAACTTAATGAGCGTTGAAAAATTCTTAATAAGATTTTTTATACGTATATTTTACAAACTTTAAATAGACATCCCGTTTAGAATTACTCTTTGATACAAAGATTGGCTATTCTTATTTGATTTAGTGCCATCAGTTTTTGAGTTGTTGCTGAAAAGCCACAGAAACGCTTTTAAAATTGAGACAGAAACGTTAAATTTGATTTAGACTGATCCCACCGGTAGACTGGTTACCGCGCTTGAAACGTACTGCTACATTAAACTGGTACCCCGTCGTCTCTCTGAGAAACCATAAATTGATCGATATATCTAGGGGCAGTAATCAAGTCTAACTGCGACTTAGGCTTGGTACCAATGGAATAGTTGCTCACCATACTTACTTTAAATAAAAAAAAGATTCCTCGTACACGGCGCAATACATTTTCTTGAAAATTTCAGAATTTAGGTAAGAAAATAATTTTACTCTGCCAGATGAAAATTAAAGTAAAATTCATAATATAATATTTATGGGATGTCTCTATGCGACGAGAGAAGATATCATAATCGAACAGACGACATAAGAGCAATAAATTTTGTTCTAAAATAGATTCGGTTTACCGTTGCGTATTGATAACCCGTAGGTGTTGTTATAAAATCTCGTAACTACGGCTTGATTCAAGCCGTAGTCACGAGATTTTATAACAACACCTACGTAAATACTATCGTTTTTCCGAAATTACGCCATGGTTACTTGAATCTATAAACTATCGAATTGATTTGAATTGACTTGGATAAAATCGTTCCCTATTTCCTAGGTTTTAGGTTAGGTAAGGTACTATCTCGTATTTCTTTGGTTTTTCGACTCTTAAAGTTCTCAGCATTTCGACATGAAAATATCAGTTTCTGAAATCACCATGGCAATGGTCTATATTAAACATTAACAGTGTTACAAGGCACACCTTTATTTTAACAGATTTCACTCTAGAAATGCCAAATGTATCGAATTCGAAACTACCTGAATGAAAAAATCCTTTACGAGACAATGCAAAGTTTTCCTTGTTTTCCTTTTCACGAACAGCCTCTGAATTCGACAACAACGATTGTCGAAATTATGTACATTTTCAAAACGTAGCTAGATCTAAATAGGGAACGATTTTATCAAGCTAACCGTGACGCAATTTCGGACAAACAATAGCATTTCCGTGGGTGATGTTATAAAATCTCGTAACTACGGCTTGATTCACGAGTTATCAATACCTTACGGTAAACTATGTTTATTTTTTAGCACAAAATTCATTGCAATTGCCATTCGACAACAGCGATTGTCGAATGTATGTATATTTTCCAAATGTAGCTAGATCTAAATTGACTTTGTTTTTACGTTCCCTTTGAATATGCTTTTTTACATTCCCTTTAAATATGGACAAATTCAGAATATGATAGTTTGGGAAAGGCTCTGCGTCTATGTTATGACCGTTTTGATATAGAATTCTGTTAAATATTGATCTATCTTTCCACAGTGTTCATTAGCAAATAGTTCACAGGTGGACCGCTAATCGTGTATTCGGTAAGCATGACAACCGCGAATAATGGGAACGTGCTGAAATTAGGGATAGGGTTCTGAACACTTTCCCAAAAGACAAATCATTTTGTTCTAACTTTAACCCTTTTCCAAACGACAAAATTTTAGAGTGGTCTAGTCTTCTCTGATGTAAATACGCTCTTTGATATTTTGATTTTTCGCTATTTACATCAGAGAGCGTTGCTCTTTGAAAAAATCAAGAAGTTCGCAACAAATTGTTGCGCATCGTTCACCGTCCGATCTTGAACGCTATCGTTAAAACCCCTGATGATGTCGATAAATGAACCATTTATTGTTATGGCTGCTGAAAAAATTACGACCAAAAAGTATTTCTAAAAGGTTAATAGGCAATGTTTTGCAACAACCCTCACCTGAGCAGCCTTTGTTTACCTTGACCTTCCATTCAAAACCAAAGGTTATACTCATCCAGCAGGCCGATTTGAAATGAAATTTTTGGTCAGGTATGGCAAAAAATGATTTATTGATCTAAACCCTACAGTGTTTTACCGAGTGATTCGAAATGATACACAAAAACAAAGCTTCAAGTTACTTGTAACATTACCGAACTTTCCGCTGTTTTCAAAGAGCAACGCTCTCTGATGTAAATAGCGAAAAATCAAAATATCAAAGAGCGTATTTACATCAGAGAAGACTCGGATTAATTTGAAAAGTGCTTCTCCCTCACTGTATCTGTATCCACTAAAATAAATTACTTTATCCTTAATCACTTTACATATAAGCACATTTACTTTTGAAAAGAAATATTGAATTAAAAAAGTTTATAGCGGTAAAAAATTAGACTGAACTTTATCCCGATTAAGGGGAGGTCACTGCGAAGGAGACTGGGCTTAACAAATACCGTATATAGAGCATCATACTTCATGATTCGAATGTCAAACGATTTTGTGCTAAAAAAGAATTGGCTTATCATTATGTTTTGATAAGCCGTCAGTGTTGTTATGAAATCTCGTTACTTCGGCTTGACTCAATTATATATACTATTGTTTGTCCGAAATAACGTCACGGTTAAATGGACAAAATAGTTCCCTGTTTGCTTTGACTGATATAGATCCATGTTGGTCTCAAATGCCATTAGAAACTATTTTTCATATCCAGGCTCTTGGTCTCCTTTTCATTCAATCTTTTCCAAGCATTTTCTGCTATGGATGTCAAAACAAGGGCTTGTCTGCGGAAAACTAAACCCTTTCCCAAGCGTTATTACGTACCCAATAGAAAAAGCTATGGAAAGATAATCAGGATGTTCTCCTGTTGCATCGATGTTTTCTGTGTTGTTTTTTCATAGTTTTTACCTTTACAACATCTTGGAGTGACTTTAAAATAGAATAGCGAAAATTGTTGCCTTTTGTGATAGGATAAATGAACTTCGCAGGGTTACTTTAACCTGTTTTTAGATTTGCTAGGCTAGGGTATGGTGTCATGTCTAATTAATCCTTTCCCTAACAAGACATAGTTTTGACCGCAATAAAATAGACTTGAGATACTATTTAGAAAAAAAGAAGAAGCTGCTGATAAACAACATTTTCTTCTTTTGTCACAATATGTTCTGTGCATTATTGTACACCAATCCAAATTTAATAAACTTACATTTAGTCGTCTGCAGACCACCCTATTTTTTATCGTTTGGGAAATGGTTTATAATTATTTCTGTATGGTCAATACAAAACCGCGGACTTAATAATTACAAGTTGCCATCTCATACAAATTGATGCCAATTTTACCCTTTCCAAGACTCTGAGATTTCTCTCAATTTACTGTTGTTGTTGTTGTTGTTGCAGACAAAATTCTCGTAAACAATATATGATTTTTTACAATATAGCACAGGGCAAATTGAGGCAAAAAGAGAACAAATGTTGGGTGTTCTCATTTACCACTACTGATATATTCTTCAAGTTTCAATACTGTCGAACTATTAGGGACGTTTAAACCTTGGACTGTCTTTGGGGAAAGGATTAATTTGTAGGCGTTTCATTCAGGTCTAACCTGTTTCCCACACAATGACTATTTTCGACTCCCCACAAAAAGAGACTTTGGAAACCATTGTTGGAAATGAAGTAATTTATTGTTACAAGCAATTTCTTCATTTCTCGCAATGTTTTCTAAACAGAAAGACCGAATGAATAAAAAATTCATTAATTGACATTGTCGTCTGCAATGCAACTACTTTGGATTTTGATCAGTCTAAATTTGTGATGTTTTGTAAAGTGTTAACTCTTTCCTTCACTTCCCCCAATTGATAGAGCATGAGGAACATGGAGAAAAAATGAGAAAGTATTTTATACTTCATTGTTTTGGAAATAATTAAACAGTATAGTAGGCACTATAATTGAAAAGTGAAGTTAATAAGAACCGAAATCTGGAAAGGGGGCTTTTTAAGTCATTTGATAGAAACATGGATCCAGACCAATTTGCGCCTACGTGTAGTCTGATCAAGATCGATAACGCTATCTTATAACTGCAGCACTTTTCTGCCAAACTATTAGGGATGTCAAAACTAGGCATTGTTTGCAAAAGGGTTAATTCTTCGATTCAATGATTGTACATGTACAGTAGTTCACAAACGAATCTCGAGTCAATTCCATATCTATTCTTAAATGATAATTCATATTTTGGTATTTCACCAAATCGCTTACAGAACAAATAAAATACATGTACAGAACTAAGAATATCAGCATTGATGTTCTGAAGTATATTGCCTACGTAATGTGCCATAAATCTCGTATCTCCCTTTAGATGTGTTGGTAATTAGAAGAATAGGTCGATATCAATTTGGCATGGGTCTGTTAAAAGAGAACCCAGCGGCATTTGAGACGAACATTTAACTTATTCGGACGACGTCGGAAACATTCGGTGGTGGAAAGTTCCACCACCGAATGTTTACGACGTCGCCCGAATAGGCCTTATTCCCATGTCGTGTGAATCTCAATAGGAATGGACAACATTATAAACAAAAGGGAAACCTGGTCCATGGTTATCAAGCCGCGCAATCTAAAAGGAATCAAACATGGTTTCAAATGTTTAGTTTTACACATTCCTAAACGGCATGATTTCACAAACAACTTATGATTTCATTCATAATATTTTGCAGAAGGAAAAGAAAAAAATGTGCTTTTCATCAGCAATTTCGTTCCATCTTTCATTGTTTTCTGACTCTCATTCCGTAAGAATCGAAAAAACAAATAAAAATGTCTTGTTTTAGGAAAGTGTGAAAGTGCCCTTCATCAGATTATTCGCAATTTGGGAAGGCTTTGAATTATTTGAATAGGTCGATTTCAACTCAAGTATGGTTTGAAGTCGAAAACGTTGTTCATCAACTTATTGTTATTTTGCTTCGATGTTTTCCTACGCTTATTCTTGTATAAATGACGTCAAAGGTAGGGGAGACCGGGGCTATTTCGGCCCCGGGGCAAGTTCGGCTAGTGGCTCTTTTGAGCCTGTCGACAGAGATAGAGAGCTCTGACCCGGATTTTAATGTCACTCATGACGAAAGCTTTTCGCAGAAGGTTTTTGGTCGAATTTAATACAAAAACACAGAATTTAGAACACGATTCTGATTTTTAGACACTTTCAGTATTTTTCCACATCTATGTAAGTTTTAATTTATAGTAATATGCGCCAGGATTCAGATTTCATTTTTGTACATTTATGAAGACAATTAAGTCCTCTTTCATATTAAAACTAAAGATGGAGTGTTCATGTTATCTAAAAGAAGATATGGCGTGATGTTGACACCAGGTCTGTCTGGGGCTAGTTCGGCCTTTGGGGTTGGGGCAAGTTCGGCCACCACCAAACTTGCCCATGAATAAAAAGAATAATCGCTGTTAGAATTGCCATTTCTTGACGACTCCGAATATATCAATTGTTCAGACCTAGCTCTAACAGAAATGTAAAAAAAATGGACAAATTCAAAATCACAGGCCGAACTTGCCCCAGCCTCTACCTGTTATCCCGAATGTCCCCTTACTCACGATGATTTGACTGTTATAACAATGCTTTTTCAATTTATACCTTCATTTGGAAGTCGTATACAGATTCCTTTAAATTTAAACAGTCTAAAAATCAAATATAAGGATTTATAGGTCTGTGCATACCTTGCCGCAAGGGTGGGCCGAACTTGCCCCATGTATGGGGCAAGTTCGGCCACCACGATCAAAACTCTAAAATTTGACATTCTCTTTATTGAAAAGAAAAATATTAAAAGGACAGACGCAGTTTGAAAGGCTTTCGCCTGTCGAACTTAAATATATAAATCACGCCCAAATAACTTTCATATAATTCAAAATACGAGCAATCGAAATTAGGGGGACGAAATAGCCCCGGTCTCCCCTAGGTCTTGTTTTGGAAAGGTTAACACATTCCCACAAAAGGACCCTTTATGACGCCTCTACATGATGGGAAAACATTGTTAAAAATGACAAACAATTTCCCCATTTTCGACAATGTTTTCAACAGAAGAATGCAAAAAATGCATAGAAATGTAAAACTTAAAACATGTTATTTTGTCGTCTGCAACATCTTTTGGTTTTGGAGCAGTCTAACATTTTGCAGTCTTGTAACGAGTTGTTAAGAACTGTTTCTCGATACCCCGGCCCAAATTAGAAGACTGGGTCGATATCAAATCAATGTGGGGTAACAATAGGTATGATTGGAATTTCTTTTTGTGGTTACTTCTCTCACATCTGCGAGATTAATTCGGAAAGTTTTAATTATTCACGCAGAAGGAACAATTATTACATTCCCTTTTTTCTCTAGTTTTCTTTATTAGTGCGTCGCTGAATCTTTACCTAGATCATTTCCGCTAAAGTCTGGTCATGTTATTATGGCATATATTTACATAATTTATTTATGTAAACAACAAAATACCGAATACATATCTACTATATTTTTGCATGTGATTGCTCAAATCTTGCAGATGTGAGACACCTGCAAAATTGGAACCAACACACGCAAATGTGTAGTGGAAACCAACAACTTTTTTCCCCCGTTTCTTTTGAACGATTTTGTAAACATGTGTCATAATATTGTTGCTAGACTATAGGTCGTGGCACCTGTGTTGAATCGAGTGTTGTTGTTGTTGTTGTTGTTGTTGTTGTTGTTGTTGTTGTTGTTGTTTTTTTCCCCAAACTAACACCTGATTTCAGTGTCCTAATCTTCAGATATCATTGAGGGTGAAAAGAAACTGTTTTAACCCATATTTTTTCCTTTTTGCTCAAATGCCAAAAAATGCCCCTTTCTCCAGCTAGACCCAATCTCACTTACACACGTTTGTTTGGTTTTTGTTTGTTGTTGTTGTTTTTTTTTGGGGGGGGGGGGTCTTTTTTTTTTTTTTTTTTTTTTTTTTTTTTTTTTTTTTTTTTTTTGTTCGCCAAGAAAATTCTTTATAGGCCTACGTAATTCATGCATGTGTTTAACATCCGCCAAAGCATTTTGTATGAAAACCGCTCCAATAATTATGACCCTAGCAGTTGAAAGAGGCGTAAAACCCTAAACAATCAATCATATGTATGAAAGAAATTTCACAAGAAAAGTAAATATCTCAAAGCTTAGAAAATGCAGTTTGTACATTCCCTGTTCATAAAAAAGATATTTGATTACAAAGCAATACGTACTTACAAATGCCGGAATAGCTATATGGTATTAGATAGCGATCTTTATTCGTTTGTTCAACAATCTTTGATTACTTTGATTGCTTTGTGGTTTTGATTTGATTGACTTGGCAGAAAATATTCTTGCGTTTGGAAATTAATTACAGCACCGAAACTTTGGAAAATTAATGATCTTAAGACGTAAAGGAATCGATGGCTACGTTCAAAAATGTCGTAACTACAGCTTATTCAAGCTACAGTTACTGTATCTTTGGACGTGAACAATATTTTAAAGTGTTGTGTCTTTCTTTTTGAATTGAACCCATGTAAGACTTAAGTAAGTTTGTGAGCTCAAAATCTTTTCTAGTCTTTATTACAAGTACTTCTGTAAGTTTTCCAAAGGCATAAAAGTAAAGCATAAAGCTCAATATCTCTTAAAACATTTTTGTTGTTGTTGATGTTGTTTTTGTTTTTCAATTTGACCATGCAAGTGGCTGTGCAAGAGCGCGTTTCATGCAACTGGCCCATATTGTTTTCTTGGAAAACCACAAACTTACATGTTTCAGAAAAGTAAAAACTTGCTAAAACTCGGTAAAAGTAATTATTACAGAAAGATTGCTTTGTTCAATAGGGAATTGTCTTGACACCGAATTCATAATTCTTTCTTTTGAAAGACTTATCAAAGAGGCGAAACCGTATTGTCTATACAACGTTATTGGATTAACCTTTTCCCAAACACGACCAGCTTTCCATGTATTTGCATGAAGAATTCTTGGAAAAACTTTGAATTAAAATAAAAGAGAAAATACTGATAACCATCATTTTCTCCTTTTGCCTCAATATCTTCTGTGACATATTTCACCTGAATCCTAATTTATCGACATTAAATTTGTCGACTGCAGCAATTTTAATATAAGACCACTCTAAACTTTTCTCGTTTGGGAAAGGGTTAACCATTTCCAAAATAAGAACTGCACTTGACGACCTGCTGGATGGTGGATAAGAAATAAATGAAGAATATCGATAGTCACCATTTTCTCCTTTTAATTCAAGAATTTCTAAAACAAGTACCATTTGAATACTTTTTATCCAATTAAACGCTTGCGGAATGGAATAGCCTCAAATAATCTGCATGTGAAAGGACTAATTGAAAACGGGAAATTATTTCTTGACTTATTAAAGACCACGGGGCTAAAAATCATTAAAAATAAGAATAAAATATAACAATGTCGTGCAAAAGAGTGTATCACTTCTCGGTCAGCTTGCCTTTTGTTATGGCGAAGTGTCCTTCGTGCGTGCGTGCGTTTGTGTGTGTGTCAATTCCTGGTCAAAATTGTTGTAGTGAGGTTACATTGTATGTGCCTTTTAATGAAAAGGCGTCCATGTTATTTGAATTTCGACAAGTTTAAAATGTTGCCATTTGCAAAACAGGGAAGATGGTTCTCAGTTTCGAAAGGTATGGTCGTCCTCGAACGTTTGAATTCTTGCCAAACTTATCGTCGATTTTCAACAAAAAACTCGTAACTGCAGCTTGTTTAAAGCTGCAGTTACGAGTTTTTTTCTGAAAAGCATCGATAGCTCGTTTTGGAAACCGAGAGCCAAATAAAATTTCTCGAATTTGTCACCACTTTCCGAACTTTATGTTTCTCTAACTTAACTTAATTATTGGTATTTGGCTTTGAAGGTGTTTCTTACGTATACAGAACACAGTGTTTTATGGTGAATAGATCTTAGTAAGTCGACCTAATCTAATTCTTAGTCAAACATAAGACGTTATTAAGGTAAAAAATGAGCAAATTTAGATGTTGAAGTCTTTCTTCAAGTTTGTAATTCGATATTTTATAGTATGGAAAAGAAAATATTAATACGTTATTTTTTTCTTTTAATGCATTTTATTTGTTTGAAATACAGTTTACTAAGTTCACTTTTAAATCCATTTATTTGTGTTCAAATATAAGACGTCATACAGTTCAAACTTAAACCAAATAAAACGAAAAAAAAAAAGAAGTTTAATTTTAAAGTTTGAAATGGAAGTATTGATTCGTGTAAATTGTGATTTTGTCATTTACATCATTTTTTTCTTTTGCCTTCTCTCAATTTCACGAACTTTATATCATTTGGACTATATACCTATTTACAATTTTTGTTCATTGAACTTTTAAGGGAAAAACGCAAAATCAGAAGTTGAATTATATCTATCAAATGCGAAAATGATATTAAGGTTTACAGACCCTTATTAATTAAAAACACCACTTTCTAGCCATACGAAATGCATCAAATTACAGATACTTGTAAATATACTTCATCTTAGTTGTTCCACCGGGACGGCTTTCAAGATTATGATTCAAGAAGAAATTAATTTACAAATATTATTTTACTCTATAATCATATGTAAGGGAGGTAATTTTGAACACATTTGTTAAATATACTGACGTCAAATAGAAACGCCTCAGCCCTAATAAATGTCCGATTATTAAGTAAATCTGATTTGAAATTACAACCACTGATTTCCATCTGTAAATTTGATTATCTGTTGTTGAAAAATAATGATAAAGAAATGATCAAATTGTTACAGTTTACAAAAAAACGACACATTTAAACAGAGCGGTATTAGAATTTCCATTTGAAAAGCAGTAGCGTGTGGTTCAAACTTTACTTGCGACGACAAAAGGTACCGTAAAATGTCTTATTTGGTGACCACAGTTAGGGATACTAAATCCGACGTCGATTTCAACGTCTCAAGTCTGAAACGGATATGACGTTAACGTCAGACAGCTTCTTGTATAACAGGCGTTACATGAGGTCTATCTGACTTTGGCCGATTGGCAAATGTTTCTGTAACTCTTACTCGTCGACCAAGATTCCTAATCGTGCAGTGCAAGACGTCAAAACGTCAGGCGGCTTGTTCTTGATTTTCCCGTATTCAAAAATGGCTAGTCTACGAGATCTATTTTCCAAGCAGTGTGTCTGTTTCAAACGTTACATGCAACTACAACAGTTGCCAGAAAAACACTTGTTTGGCCACCACTTTTACCGACTATTCGACAGAACGTCGATCAAAACGTCACAAACCTGAAACGTACATGACGTTAACGTGGATAATTATCTTGCTTTACAGGCGTTACGTGAGTTCTAGTTGAGCGTGGCCGATCAATAAACGTTCGCAGAATTCTAACTCGTCGATCAAGACGCCGAATCGAGAAACACAATATGTTAAGCTGTCTCGAGACTTGTTTGTGCATTCGTCGCATTCAAAAATGGCTATATTACGAGCTCCTTTTTTAGAATTTAGTCTTGGAATCCTTCAATTCGAATGTTTCATAAGAAAATCTTTGAATACGTGGTTGCATATCCATTAACACATGTTACTGTGTAAAATATGATAAGTTTCATCACGTGATGTACATACACGAAGCGCACGTAGAAAACGTGACCAGTCACCGGAAATGGACATGTTAGTGGATAGAAACGCATATTTTTTCATTTAGCGTAATTGTCGATCAAAATGATGATATACAGTATACATTTCAACAACATTGTAATTGGTATTAGGAAAATAACGACAGATTTCATTGGAGCGTTTCTATTTGACGTCAGTATATTTCCATAAGTATGCATTTATTCTAGATTCTAAACCGTAACAAATGCTTACGTTTGTATTTGAAATTGAAATGAATCACATTTTAGGAAATATTCGCACTTTTCAATTTTCGCTTCTGTCTCTTTGGTGTTAATGAGGGGTTGGATACCTTAATACAATTTCATTTTTTGCCATTGTACTTTAATTGGGTGGAATACAGTTTACTATGTTTACTAACTCTTTTTTAGTCTTTCGACGTAATATGTAGATAAGAAAAATAAGAATATATTTTTTCCTTTGTTATGTATGCAAACCCTTTCGGGCGACCACGTTTACAAACATTCGGCGATGGAACGATCCACCGCCGAATGTGTACGACGTCGCCCATCTTTTCGACGTCGCGTAAATTTCATTTTCATTTACCCGTGAAAGTAATGCTGTCTTTGTCTGAACCTCAAAAAAGTACTTAGAAAGTTTTTTTTTTTTACAAAGACAATTTCAATAGCTTGGGGAACAGAAGAAAATGTTAATAGCCAGTATAATTTCCGTGCTAAACTCTTCGGGCGATATCCGTGAAATCGGAAATGAACGAGGGATACCTTCGTCAATTTCCGTTGCTATGGTTGACGCCCGAAGATGCACGAATTGTTTTGTAGTTAATGATGGGTTGTAATTCTTAGATAGAAGACTCATATGTGCATGTAGTAGATCTATACTACTTTTAGTCATTCTTGCCAATTTACGATGTTTTGTTTTAACCCGTTTCCAAACGACAGAAATAACACGTCTTTCACAACTAAAGCATCTGCAGAAGACAGATTGAAGTCAATCGTAGAAAAAAAAAGAATTTTTAGTCTAATAGTAGTAGAAAGACCTCATTGATGGAAAGTTAGAAATTGTAAATTATAATGCGATTTCTTAATATTTTCTCTCGCTGGTTTACTAAATGTCTTCTACTGGGGACGTCAAAATCGGATTTTGTTCGGAAAAGGTTTACAAATTGTAGAAAGATCCATTAGCGATGATTTGTATGTAATCGATTTATGTTGATCACGGCGGGGAATCATGTAACACGTCATATTTACTACTTTTTTCAATAATTCTGTAAATATTAAGATCGATTTGAAGAAGATTTTAAGCAGAAAAATGGGAAAACGCCAAGGATATCCAGAATGCGAAGGATCTTTTAAAAGTCAGCTGATAAAAGAATATGGATTTTGGTTGGTCGTCAATAACTTTTTTGTCAGGTGATTCTTAAAAGATCTACCACAGCCAGCTAGTTTCATGTGTTTCTTTACCTTTTCTGGTTCAAAACAAATTTAAATCAATTTTCCAAAATTTTGGTTGGTCGTCAATAACTTTTTTGTCAGCTGATTCTTAAAAGATCTACCACAGCTACCTAGTTTCAGGCGTTTCTCCACCTTTTCTGGTTGAAGACGAATTTAAATCAATTTTCTTAAATTTTGGTTGGTCGTCAATAACTTTTTTGTTAACTGATTCTTAAAAGATATACCACAACCAGCTAGTTTCATGCGTTTCTCCACCTTTTCTGGTTCAAACCAAATTCAAATCTCTGTTCTGAAATTGTTGTGTCAAGTGATTCCTTGCCATGTAATTGTTGATTTTTATGATGATGATTATTATATTATATATTTCATAGAGCCTATAAGTTAGATTCTACGCAATATAGACATTCAAATGCGCGCAGCGCATTGAATGTTTATATCGCGTAGAATCTACAATACAGACTCTATCTGACTTAGTGTTCGCTAGCGGTTTATCAGAGGACGGGGGCGTGGAAATCTATAGACGTCACATAAAATACCCGACAGTCTCGTTTATGCTAAATATAGCGGCGAAATTTTAAAATATACTGCAATTTCATTGGTCCAAAAAGAAGGTCGAACACTAATAGATATTAGGGCTACATTTTACCATTCCTGAACGTAGGCTAATGAGTGTGAGCCTTTTATAATAGTAAGACCAGTAGAAAGATCTGGCCCCGGTTTCTCGAAAAAACTTAAGTACGTTCTTATGCTCAAATTTGAGCACCGTGCTCAAAACGCACAAAATCTACGTGAACTTCAATCGAATACCATTCAACGTTGAAGTTGAAGTTGAGCATGTTCTCGTGAGAATATACTTAAGTTTTTTCGAGAAACCCGGGCCTGGTTAAAACATTATACCACTGCTTTTCAACAAAAGCATCGTAACTACAGTTTAAACAAGCTGTAATTTCGAGGTTTTCGTTGAAAAAGAGACGATAATGTGTATAATTATAATTAATCTTTCTCTGGAGATTTTTAGAGAAAAGAAGAAAAAGCTGATAACAAAAATTTACCCATTTTTCTCTCAATATAATCTAAGCCAAAGTGTGTGTTATTTCTACTTTTGATTCTTTTCTATCAATGTTTGTCATTGTTTGCTTGACTAGGGACGTCAAAATAATGTGATATTTTTGATAGGGTTGAAGTGAGTAATGACGCTCAAATGTTCAATATATTACTCGTAGATTACGTGTACTAATTTATATATATATTTCTTTTTTCATTTTTTATGCAGAATCATCAAAATCAAGGAAAACTTTTGAATAATTATATAATTTTCTTGTGAGCAAACCAAATCGTCTTAATGACAGTGATTCCAAACTTGAATGGATTGTTTACATTTCTCACATTGTATAGTTATATAGTTTGTAATGAAAATATATATAATGCTTGTATATATTGTAAATAGTTATGGTGCACAAATAGGGTTTACTAGGTAAAAAATCGAGCTGAACCTATATTCATAAGTATACACTCCTCAAAAGTTCTAAGTGGCCACTTTTTATACTCGTTTTACTAGAAAATGGCTGAAACATAAAAACTGAAATTTTGACAGTTGTTTATCTATTTGATAAAGATTTCAAATGAAAAATTTGTATCACCGATCGTTTTATTTTGCACGAGTTATTCGGTAAAAACGCATTTTTGTAATACGTGCACGAAAAACACGTGCGCCAATCAAAACTTGTAAATGTTACATGCATCATGTCCTTTACTGCCTAGAACTTAGGAAAAACAGAAAACATGACCAAAATTAAGTTACACGAATACGCTAGAGGGCTTTGCTTGATCGAATCTAGCAGGCCAATTATAGGGGTATGTTCTCAATAAACTTTTCTGTCATTCTTTTATCAACAGAACATAAGTGATCTTCTTTTATGATTTCTGGCGCCTTTAGCAATGATTTCCATGTTGTTAGAATTTTCAATCTTCCCAATTCTGTCTAAAAAGGACTGTTTCTGGAATTTCGATTGACCGGAAGTGGGTTTGTTAATATGACGCTTACAAGGCCCATTAACATCGGTTACCCTTTCGGTCCTTTAGAATGTTACATTCAACAACAATCAACATGAAACACATTATCAGAACAATGGTACGACCGGAACAAAATTATCCCTTTTTTGACCATTTCCAAGCATATCTGGAAACCATTCTTGTCAACAATATCATTCTTGTGTCATTATTTGATAGACATTCGCCACACATTGGCGTCAGACCACATTCAAAGCCTTCAATACCATTTAAAAGTTTAATTTTAGCACCATTTAGCATAATAGGTTAGGTTGAAGAGAATTCAGACAACCATCCAAAACGCAACATTTTGGACGATCTGTATCGTGTTGTCGCTCGCGAATACAGAAAAATCACAAGGAAATACAGCCTTTTCTGTGAAACCATCATCAGAATGAAGTTACAAGCAATGATCAATGCTTCTTAGAGAAAATACGCCATTGGCCTCTGTTTTGTGACTTTTCATTTGTAGGGGTCTTTATCTGATGCCATTGTTTTGATAATGCACTGTAAAACGAAGCCCTTGAAATTTTGTGTTAATTATGATAAATAAATATATTAGCTGATGAGATGAAAATGATTATGTTTCGAACACAGTTGTAGTCTGTACTTCCCAAAATATGAGGTGGCCAATTAGAACTTTTGAGTAGTGTACATGTAAACTAGTTATTTGTTTTATGATTACTGAATATGAAGCTCTACAAACACAGCTACTAATATGATCGGCATAACTATAAATTTGACCCGTTAACCGGTGATTATCAGTTCATTTGCTTTCTCTAAAACAAGAATCGCTATGGTAATGTGCTCTATTAAGATCTTTGAATTTTCATTCGTTCTGTTTTTTTCTGAATGGTGCAAAAATCGTTATGATTGGTAAGTCTGACAAAAGCACTGTTCAGATAAAACTGGGGAACAAAGTCTTACGAGTTAAATTAATAAAAATAGGTACCGGTATTTATTTTATCAAGTTAACCGTGTCGCAATTTCGGACAAAACATATTTTTGGTAATGGGTTATCGATAACATATTTTGTGGTTGTATTTCTAAATCTCGTAACAACAGCTTGAGTGGAGCTGCATTTACGATATTTTATAATAGTAACGACGATTTATCAGTCTACACTGGTAAGACCAGTCTATTTTAGCACGAATATCATCCCCCATTAGGTTTACCCGTATATATAATTGTCTAGGTTTAGCATTATCTTTTAGGTAAAATTTTATACTTGTCCAAATTCAAAGATGATGCAGACGACAATTTCAAGTGAATGAAATTTTACATTTTTTTGGTCTTTTTACATAGAAAACATTGTGGAAAATGAAGAAATTGCTTGTCACAAGCAATTTCTTCAGTTTCCACGATGTTTTCTAAAGCCATTATCTTGTGGGGAGTCAAAAAGAGTCACTGTGTGGTAATGGGTTATCGATAACATTTAATGTACTCCACCCATCATTGGATGCAAATCGCTTTGTGTGTCATCTGTGGCAACGCAAATTGACGATGGTATCCAAAATTTACAATCCGGATACCCTCGTCATTTTCCGTTGCCACGGGTGACGGTCGAAGTTGTACGAAGTGCTTGGTATCTACTGATGAATGGAACATCTTGATAAGAAATAACAATAGATTTTAATATTTGAATGCCATGCCTATCGATAAAGACCCAGCCACAAAAAAAAAAAAATCCGCGTCCAAACCACGTCATAAATTTACGCTGCACGTGTCACCATTTACGGACGTGCTCTGACAGTGTTGTGGACGCAGAGTTGTTCCTGTGACCACTATCACGAGGTTTGACCCTATTCGTGCGCCATATAGGTCATAATAAATAACCTGACAGAGCATCTCTTGCTAATAGCTAGAGATGCTTTGCCAGGTCATTTATTGAGACCTATACATAGTTGACACTTTTTTGTTGTTTAATAACATGAATACATATCAGTATTGTTTTACTTTCGTTTTGTTGATTATGATACTTATCAAAAATGTGAAACTTTATAAAGACGTTGTGATATTGTTGAATGTTATGTGAAGCATATGTGAATCATTCTATGAGTATCAATATGCTGCTTTATTGAAATAAAATGTTGATTTGTGATTTTGAATTTGTGATTTGTTTTGAAAAGATATCCCCGGCCATCCTTGGATTGGTAGCACGTCAGATAATTTGAGACCCAGGTTCGATCACCGGTCCTGGTTAGCATCATGTCTAACATCTGTCGTCCAAGAATTGGCTGATAATTATAAACATACGTGGAGGCCTGATGGATGCTCGGATGTAACATACTCTGACGTTACCGGCTGAGCTATCCAGGCTTGGTTCATAAAATTGTTATGAACCAAGCCTGGATAGCTCAGTCGGTAACGTCGGAGTACTTCAATACACGGCTCACAGGCTCGAACCCTGGCTCGGTGTCCACAATATCTTCTCTGACATTTGACAAAAGTCATTTGCCCCTTGCAAATGGATTTGAATCATCTGTGTGAGAAAGCAGCTGGAGGCTCGGAACGGATTATGTGGTAATATTGGTTAGAGAAATTCTAGAAACCCATAGTTATGTGCTCAAGCCGCCATGGCATCTGAATGAGATTTGAATAGAAAAGGCTTGGGAAAACGTTGAGACAAAATAGAAAAATGCTGATCAATAATCAGTATTTTCTTCTTTGACTCAATATGTTCTGAGCTATATTCTACACATTTTTTTTTCTTCATTGGGGCCCATTTTGACAAATGCAGCAACTTGAAACTAGGGCCACCATATAATTTTATCGTTTGGGAAAGGGTTAAAACCGAATCAACGAATCGAATGTTGATATGGTACAGGCGAATCCATAACCACGTTTTAGAAAGGGTATACCAAAAACATTCCTACCAAGTTAGGTGTTATTTTGCCCAACGGTTAAGGGAAATATCTTTAAATACCTTATGAACAGACAGACAGACAAACAAACATAAATCGGATTGACATGCGGACGACGGGCGGTGAGTTACCACACAAGCTCATATTGTTTTATAATTATACTATATTGTGTAATCCTCATGGGTCAATGACCTTCTGGATATTAGCTAATAAACTATGTTCTATTTCCTATGTTCATATTGAGCATTTCGTACTCAGGTGAGGTGAAAAGACAGTTGTCCGCATTTTGAAAATAAACATATTTTGTTGTCCTGCAATTTTGACACACAAAATTAATTTTGTTGTTTAGCAAAACGTAAATATTCCAAAAAAAAAAAAAAAAAACTCCTCCTACTTACATGACAGTGCAATAAATAGCACAACAATTCACCTGAGACCCATAACTTTGAAAATGTGTCAGATAATCTAATTTACAGAATGATTGACATGGAATCCCCATATGTCTTCACAATCAAATTATCAAATGTTGTAGTCATATAAACTTTCCTTGAAAATAATGAAAGTTGTATTTACATTGTCTAGAATGTCATGAAAATATGAATTGTAAATGTCTACTCGAGGTGAGTACTCGGTGACTCCTATTTCGTCGTGTATTTGTACTTATGCGAGAAATTTATGATACATACAACCGACGATGGCGAGGAGGTCAGTCTTTAAGTATGGGTAGGTGACACATGGTTATCATATGTGGCGTTTCTTTTTTATTTTTTTTTTTTCTTGTTTTTTACATGAAATCATGAGGGAGAGTAGTGTAATGGCGTTTGGTCGTCCGGCTAACTCAGAGGTAGAGCGTCCATCTTGTGTACCGTGAGTTGTGGGGTCGTTAGAAACACTGACTGGCTTAAATTTGAAATATTCTAGTTAAGACGACACTACAGAACAACGCCATCAGGTTAGTGAACCTTTTATTTGTCAGGCAAGTTCCAGTCAGTGTGTCCTGATAGAATTAACACCGTGATATTGCCAGACGCTATTGTATTACAACAAAAAATCCAGATTTCAATTAGGAGTTGTTTCTGACGCCAGACAAATATCCTTTTCTTATACACATATCTATCTTTGCATACCATTCCACGTTTACAGAGAATAGTTGTTTACTACGAGTAAATCATGCAGAGAAAGCGCAAAGGGATAAAAACACAAGACATTAATTCATCATCTTTTTCTGTTTGGATCATTACAGTAAGTTAGGATCAACCCAAAGTGACCAGGAAAAATTCGATGTATCCAAAGTTTCAGAAGAACGGCTCGAAAAGTAAAACTATCCAAAATCACGTTCCATATCACTTTATGATGCCTTCATTACAATATAATCCTGGATATTTATTCAGAAAAGACACCTTTTAAACAGTAGGTGAGTCTACTTTCGACAAGTATAAAATGAAAAAAGTACATTTAATTTGGCACTTTTTAAACTATCTTGGTATGTCGCGTGAAGTTCTTCGAATAGTAATATTAAACTGGCGGGCAAAAAAAAACGCACCAATTAAATTTGTCATTAATTTCCTCGGTCGTATTATGTATACTTTAACCGAACGTTTACGCAAAAAAAGAGCGCGCTTCTGTTCAGCAAGATGTCCGTTTCCGGTAGATGGTCATGATTTTGACGTCTATTGTGTGTGTGTTTTCCGCGTGATGAAATCGATGGCATTTTACGCAGTAATATGTGTAAGTTGATAAACAATCACGTTTACACAGAAATTTTTCGAGTGAAAAGTCCCCATTTAAGAATACAAAGATTGAATTCTCATAATTTAGCCATTTCCGAATGTGCGGAATGCAAAAACAAATCGCCAGACGTTTTAACGCCATACGATCGACGATTAGGCCTCTTAAAGAACGTGCTAGAGTTACACGAACGCTTTCCGATCAACCATGTCTAGGTAGAACTCGCGTAGTGGCTGTACAACAAGATTTTCATTTTAACTTCATATTTAATTCAGGGTTGTGACGTTGGAATCGACATCATATTTAGTCGTCGGTAACTCTGGTTGCCAATAAGTCGTTTTGCAGTAACTGCTGTTGTTTCAAGTAAAGCTGGAATCAGACGCCGGGTTCTGAAAAGAATGTACCTACATTGGATATTTCCGAATGTGTGGGATACAAAAAAAGACGTTCTGACGTCTTCGTTCCAGGATAAGGGCGTATTGGTCAATAAGTTTAAGTTATGTGAACGATTGCCGATCGATCATGTTCAAGTAGGTCTGGTGTAACGCCTGTAGCCCAGATAACTTCTCACGTTAACGTCCTGTGTGTTTTAGTCGTTGGAATCAACGTCATGTTTAGTAGTCAGTAGCTATTTAAGTCGTTTTACCGTAACTGATATCGCCGTAAGTTGGAAACAAATCTAATGGTTTGAAATGTGAATTCCGTGACCGGTCTATTTAAATTTGTTATTTTCTAAACTGAAACGGTCTGACAATTTATTTACGATCTTTTTTCATTAATAGATATTCAAATTTTCCGATAGAAATAAGTTTTTGTAATCTTAAATCAGCTATGCTGAAAAATCGGACATAAAATATTAATGGGCATTTGCCTGTCTGTATATTTTTGGCGAAACTTGCCTGTAGATGTGCCTATTTCTCGTGGAATCAACAACCAAAGCAAACTCAAACTATTTCAAGTAACAATGATTTGGAATAATTGATTTCTCATGTCAAGTAAAATTTCATTAAAACGTGCATGTAAGAACTCACATTAAATGAAAGTGGGTCAATTTCTGTATATGTAGATCCTATTCAACCCAATTAAGTTACCACTGTTAGCACGCAATTAGATCTTTACAGATGTTATTTAAAAGACGAACACTACTTGTTTTATCACCGTGTGTTGGTCAATTATGTATGTTTTGTCGTTCAAGTCTGTTTGAAGTGCGCTTTCTCCTTTATTTATGAGATAGGTTTACTTGCAGAATCGATTCATTCAAATACAATTGACAGTGTCTCAAGACAAAGTCTACACTATTTTGACTTTCTAAAATACTTTGTCAACCACACCAACGATATAGTTTCCACTAATTCAAAGGGCAAATGGCAACTTTGTTCTCCCGTTTTAGCTTTCCTTAGTTGGAACGCCAGTCAGTCTATACAAAAGTTCGTGTTTCCTTTGGATTTAAAACTAGACTATTGAATGACGTTATCAATTAAATCTAGTTATATTGATCATTGACAGTTTAAAATACGTTTCGTTGATTTTGTCACAACCTCAGCCGTTGTTTTAATTGACCCCTTTAAATTATCGTTTTGGTCCGTACCTATGAGTCGCTTCCGGTGGCAAACAATGGGTTTATTGGAAATTAACATTGTATACACACAGACACGGTTCCAATTTGTTACTTAAATAGCAACAAATCAGCCGGTTTCTTTATGCCAGATAGAGGTTCTGACCCAATTCCGAGCAAACCATCCCACATGCAATGGCAACGAACAGTGATTGGCCGTAATGTCATCAAAGGACGACTTCCGATGGCTGTTATTTGTGGCGGTCTTAGTGAAAATAAGCTAATACTAAAAACCCCTTTCACATGTAACAACAACGCAGGAGCCGATGTTTTACTTCAATGCAAAACAGAGCGTAACATGCATGTCTTACTACATATGCAAGAGGGATTCAATCCATGATAATGGAGTAAACGGAAAGGTTAATGTGTTGTTATAATATTTTGACACTGCACGCGCTCAACAGAAAGTGTTCACAGTACTACGTAAATCATTCATTTCAAGAATTAGCTTAGAACCAAGGGAAGTGTTCACAGTTCTAGGTAAATCATTCATTTTTAGAAATTATTCAAATAGCTTAGATCTTTAGCCATTTCATGGAACGGTTGAATTCTTTGACTAGCTGTAAATCTTTTAATTAATGTATAAAACGTGATGTATATGTCTAGAAACCTCGAAAATGTGTATGTATATTCCTTGTATAGTTCCCAGAACCAGACAATAAAGTCTATATAAATGAGATCTAGAAGCAATATATATGTTTATTTTAGGACATTATCTACATTACTAGACACTTTCGTATAAAAACGTCACGCGTGTGTCTCTGGAACATTCAAGGCGATGATAATATAGATCTACCATGTGATGCATTTAACGTTTGCTTTCTATATTGGATTGTTATCATGGATATCATAGTCATAAAATCTGTCAGATTTTTTTCGTCAAATTGTTTCCAATACGATTCTTCTTTCAAAGTCCATAATATAAAAGAGAACTTTGGAAAAATCATTGGGGAAAACAAAGAAAGTGACCAACATTTTTCTTCTTCGACTTTATTAGTTGAATAAAGGTCATTCAACCGCCTTAAATCTCCATGAATCACAACAGGGCACCTATTAACAAAGTACATAACACTACATAATGAATTCTTGTACATGTTAGAATAGCCTTGGAGTCAGCGTGTCTCCGAGTCGTACTAACAAGTGTGGCATTTAATGTTGTCTTCCTTTTTTTTCGGAATAACAATGGCTTTTTTTTTCAGAATAGAGTGAGATATACATAGATTGACTCGATAATTCGTTTACTTTTCTCATTTTCGGAGAATCCAAATTCATGCTTGTAAATTCTTAAATGAAATCAGTTTTTTAAACGAAACCCGTTATCTTTGAATATTGATCATAAACTTTAGACAAAAATCAATTAGTTAAAATCGAGCAGATTTCTCACAACATTCACAACGTTTACTGGGTGGAATTTGGTTGTTGTCCTATACACAAATTGTCTCGGCAATCTGCCTTGATAAGCGTAATTTGTTCCTTTGGTGAATCGAGCGAACGTAATGGTCCTGAATTCGTGACGTTATACGTGGATGACCGTTATTCGAACGATCGTCAGTTGTTCCGATAGCTCTAAGAAGTTACCACATGCGAGATATTGTCGATGGATGTGCACCAAATTCTGCCGATCTCCAATTCTTTAACATCATAATTGATGCCGAACGATTTTTCCTGTCAATATGCTTTTAAATTTCATCATCTTCAAATTTCTGGTGTGAAAAACTGAATTTCGTATTGTTTGGAAAGGGACCTGTCACCAATTAAAGGCGATTGCCAGTATTATGTCCATGAAACTTTGTCACCCTGTCGTCGTCGTCAATCGTCGTCAATCGTCGTCGTCACTCTTTCGTCGTCGTTGTTATTGCTATCACTCATCGTCATCGTTGTCACTAAGTCGTCGTCATTGTTATTTAGTAGTCGTCCTTGTCACTCTGTCGTCGTTATCTTCACTCTGTTGATGTCGTCGTCGTTATCATTCTGTCGTTACCGTTGATATTCTGTCACCATAATTGTCGTCGTCACTCTTTCGTCGTCGTTGCAACTCTATCGTCGGCGAGGTTGACACTCTGTAGTCGTAATAGTTGGCACTCTGTCGAAGTAATCGTCATTTTCACTATGTCGTAGTCGCCGTTGTCGTTGTCACTCTGTCAAGTTAACCGTCGTTGTCACTCTGCCACTCTTTCTTCGTTATTATCACTTTGTCGTAGTCTTGGTCACTTTATTGTTGTCGTCGTTGTCATTCTGTCTTAGTCGTTGTCACTTTTTCGTATATGTCACTTTATCATAGTCGTAGTCGCCGTCGTCGTTGTCGTTGTCGCTGCGTGGTCGCTTTTTCGTAGCCGTCGTTGTCACTTTGTCGAAGTCACTTTGTCGTAATCACTGTCGTCGTAGTCACTGTCGTCGTTGTCACATGGCCGTAGTCACTTGGCCGTAGTCACTGTCGTCGTTGTCACTTGGCCGTTGTCACTGTCGTCGTTGTCACTTGGCCGTAGTCACTGTCGTCGTTGTCGCTTGGCCGTAGTCACTGTCGTCGTTGTCGTTTGGCCGTAGTCACTGTCGTAGTTGTCACTTGAACGTAGTCACTGTCGTCGTAGTCACAGTCGTCGTTGTCATTGTCGTCGTAGTCACTTTGACGTAGAAAATGTCGTCGTAGTCACAGTCTTGTCATTTTTGTCTGTCTGCCTATCTCGGGTGGAGCTACCTCCCTGGCTCGAACTCACGACCGCAAGGTTATGAGTCCTACCCGCTCACCACTGAGCCACCGAGACAGACACTATGTTCAATTTCAGATATAAATTTAAACTCTTTTAATCTAAACAAATATGAATAATTATTCCTACTGACTGAATAAAATCTAATCAGATCCAGCCTGGACTCGAACTCACGACCTCCTGGTTATGAGCCAAGCGCGCTCACCACTGAGCTATCGAGGCAGATGACAAAGACTCTTTTAGGAATAATTTTATTTTATATGTAAACTAAACAAAGGGT